>CM044013.1:29442159-29719356 GCA_024085815.1 Flaveria linearis
GATGCCAACATACCACACATTTCTAGACGAGGAGAGTAGGGACGCAGAAAGTGGTGCTATGTGGAAATAATTTTGGGAAAGAATTGGAATAGGGGTGTTCAACTCGAGTAAAACCAAGAGCAGTCAGACTTGAGACCTGCTGCTGTGTTACATACATCGGTTCCTTAGCCATTCAATAATAGCTTGTGTTTAAAGTGAGGGAGTTGTTAGCTTAAGGGACTTATTTATCTTGTATTGTATGACTAATAGATTGCCATGCAACATTGGGTATTTGTTTTGTAATCTGTTTTCCAGGAATGCAACTGCAGGTGCTCCGACACCCATGTTTGGAGGAAGCTGGATTCTAAACTTATACAAGAGCTTTGGGTGTAACACGAAGGGGACCGACGAAGTAATGCCAGGATTGTTGGACTTAAGTATTTGCAAAAGCATGTACATGATAACAACTCTACCGAATGGGTGGCCGGGGTTCATGGATACGAAGGGAAAAATATAGGATCCGGCAGATCTTGAGGAAATCATCATGGACCTTGATATACCACCATAACATGAAGAAGCCAGTGCTTCCAGCTCATACGCTGGAGAATTCCCGACCATATTAGACCTTTATGAAGTAATCCAAACCACTAGCAATCACGCAAGGAGATCTTTTGAATACGCGCAACAAGCCATCAATCGAGTTGAAAATATGCACTCCCGAGTGGATGACCTGAGCAATGACATCACATACATCAGAAACCGAATGTATCATGTGTGGGGGGATATCCCGCCACAAAGCCCTTGAAAACCCGTATCACTTTCAGGGCCAGGGCACAGTTGTTTTGTGCCAATCTATCTTTTAATTTATATCGTTTTATTTTTTATTTTGTGTGTTTAGGATTTAATGTTTTCAATAAATGGATGATATTTTAGGTGATCCCGAGGAGTCTCATGATTTAAGGCATGAGTCAACTTTATCATTTTTAGGGGAGTATCTCGTTACCATTTCTTGTTTTATATTATTGATCACATGATCACATTGGGGACAATGTGAATTTTAGGTGTGGGGATGGGGTTAATTGAGATACACATTTGATACTTTGCTAAACACAGGTCTAAATCGAAATTTTTGCTAAAAATCACTTAACCATTAATTTTTGTGACACGAAACCAAAATTTAAACAATTTTTAATAAACCAAATTATAATATACGTTTTCAAGAAATAAATAAGTAAATAAATGACATCCAAATATAAATTGGAAATTTTTTGTGATATCCTTAAAGGCAATAATCTAGTAAAAATATTCAATCATGTAAAAGGAAACAATTTTACCCAATTCCATCCGTATGTTAGTTTATTTTAGAGCCTTAAACAGCTTTTGTAATTTCACTTTCATTCTGGATTTAATTGAGGGTGCCTTATGATAAGTGTGATTAGAACTTGCTTTGAGTATACATTTCGAGACCTTAATTAGTATTTTTTACATAAAATTGAGTTAGGCATTAGGAAACCTTAACCATTCAAGCCACAACCATTTTCCTTTAACTTTTTTACCCGAACGTCAACCCTAGTTAGCCCCGTTAAGTTTAAACGTTTTTATTTTGATCACCCGAACTACCAAGTCACTTAACCAAAAATCCTTCAACAAAGCCCGTTTTTCTTTAAAGAAACGTTTTTGTCTTAACAATAACAAAAAGAAAATTTGGTCTTTTACCGGCAGACCTAAAAGAACTGGAATGCATTATTTTGATTTTTATTTGCTTTGTTGTCTTCATCATGCAAAACCGGGACTTCCCCGGAAATCCGTGAACAAATTTTCAATCTCACATACGACGCAAGAAAGAAATGATGAAAAAAGGAACAAGTTCTGCCACTTTGTGTAATTTCAAAACGCGCTATAAAGAGGCGGACAAAAATACAAAAGTTGCCCGAATTGTGTAAATTGGTCCCACAATGGAAAATGCAAAAAGGTCCAAACCGAGTCTCAATTCGAATATACAAAACTGATCCGATTGGGTGCTATTAGGCTTCAAGCCAAACGATCCTTACGAAAGGAGAGTTTTATGTATCTTCGGGTGAAGGATGAAGAAAGTTTTTTAAAAGCAAAATACGGTCTCGACAATCTGACCTTAAACAAGTCCTCAAGTTAGCATATCCCTTCTAGCTTGGAGTATTGTATAGGGAGCCTTTTATTGCTTTCCTTGTAGTTTATGTTAGAAAAATAAGCCAAGACCGTCGTCTTTATCATTTAGCCACTTTTTCCAAATATTACATACCTGAGGCCGAGCCAAGTTACAATCCATCAAAGACCTAATGATTTATGCAAGTAAATGTCTAAGTAGGTGGATATTTTATCCCTTAAGAAGCATGTGATTTCACACGTATTCATACTAGGCAATTGAGCATATTAGTCATACTTAACCCTAATTATGACTCCATATATTTAGCTGAGTATGAGTGCATCTTGTGAGAAGGGTGATTTTCACATGATTATAATCTTTACTAACTAATCTATTGTTTGCTAGGATATCATTCAATACATGCTTAAAATGTTTACATTTGGATAGACTAATTTTTACTTGCATGTTTCTCGAAAGACATATTTATCATTTGATTTTTGGTGGAATTGTCATTTTAAGTGATTTTTGCTTGAGGACAAGCAAAGTTAGAGTGTGGGGATATTTGATGTGCTCCAAATTATACATAAAAACACTATCAAAGCATATCAATTGTTCCTTAATATCTTTCTTAAAATCATGATTATGTACTTAAAATTGTTTAATTGTGTTTTCAGGTGTTGTAGAGGGCAAGATGGACAAAAGAAGCATATTTAACAAGATATTGAAGAAATCCAAGCTTGCAAGTCCAAGCATGGGGCCGTGCCTCATGAAACACGCCCCCATGCCTTGCCTGAAACACACCCCCGTGCTAAATTTGGCACACCCCTGTGTTTGGATATCTGACCGGACAAAAAGTACTATCCCCTAAAAGTGAACACAGGCTGTGCCCCAGGAGGCACGGGGGCATGCCCCACCTCAAACATGGGGCCGTGCTCTATTTGTCACGGGGTCGTGCCTGACAATTCTACATGTACGAGCCAACCAACTTTTGTAAGCATTGTACTAATATGGGGTCGTGCCTTTTAGTCACGGGGTCGTGCTTAATCACTCCTGAAAGCCTATAAATAGAGGCCTAAGTTCACTATTTGACAAGCTTTTAGTGGGGTGTTACTCTGTAGAATTCTCTCGAGAATCAAGTCTTAAAGACCATTTGGAGGCTCGGGAGGTGCATACAACACTTGGATGAAGCTCGGGAACGTATAAATATCATCCAATGTGGATCATCGGTTTGATTGTTCCATTTCACCGATGAATTCATATGTATCTTCTATGTTGTGTGTTGTTATGTTATAGCTTATTATGAGCTAAACTCTCATTATCATCCTAATTGGATGAAACTTATTTAATTTGTGATGAACTAATGGTGTGATTTATATTGTGTTGATGTTATGGTGGTCTTGGAAGTGGTCTCTCTACCTACCAAGATAGGGGAAAGACCCGCCACCACCTACTCCCAGACCCTGCTCTTGAGTGGGATATACTGGGTTTGTTTGTTTGTTTGTTCGTTTGTTTGTTTTATGGTGATCTTGGGAAAAATTTCAATGGGTAGCACCTACATTTCAATGGGGAGTTATAAACTTATGATTTGTAATTATGATTGTCATACACGGTTGAAAAATGTATGATCAACTTTTATTCGTGAAACCGATCTTCATAACAAATCTATGGGTAATTAACTAGAGATGGTTATTAGAAATCATATCACCTTAACTTTCTGATCATTTACAGTTTCCCTTTTATTAGTCTGAGAAATCTACAGTAATTGTTATGGTTATCTAAAATTAATGGTATGTTGGAAGGAACTTGATCAACTCTCTTCCTACATTAAGTTATATTTTTGGAAATCGTATGTCGAAAAGGTCATAAAAGATTTACCTACATTACTAGGGCTTTGACCTAATCAGTAGATCTCAACCTGGCGTGGTCTTAGTCACTATGGAGCGGATAGACGAGAAATCACACTAGCTCATCTTTATAAACATTAACACAATTACTTTAATCAATATCTTTAATCACACCACCACTTCATCAGAATTACATAAGTGTAATCTAATTAGGATGATAGCCTTTATCCCCTGATTTTAAATCCAAAAGTTTCAACCTCGTTTTACTTTATTTTATTTCTATTTCTAAAACCCTAAAAAACCAAATTTACATCAATGCAACTTATCATATTCCTAAACAAAATCGAATCTGGTAATCAATCATTAAGGTTGTTGAGTACGCTAGGTGTGTCCATGGATTGATACTCGGTTCTTACCATCTCTATATTACCTCACGATAGGTACACTTGCCTTTTGTGTGTGTACTTTATTATTAGTAATAACCAATTAAAATTGAATCTGTGCGATAAACCTTTATCAAAATATATATACGTTTCACGCCGCATCATATATATATATACAAATATATACAAATATATATATATATATATGTATATATACATTTGTATATACATATATATATATGTATATATATACGTATATATACACATATACATATATATATATATACAGACAAACATATATACATATATATATATATACATATACATATATACATATACATATACATATATATATATAAATATACTAGTTGGGGACCCGCGCTACGCGGCGGGAACGGCAATTTACAACGCGATACTCGTTTTTTGTTAGTAAATGTACTCAGACGATGTGTACTATAACATATATGTGTAGTACAAAAAGAGAAAAAAAATAAGAAAATGTAATTGCGTTTTCCCAATCTATTGGTAGACCGTTATTGTCAACACAAAATTATATAAAAATTAAGCTTGTTGTGTTTTCATGTATGGCTGGCTTCTCACTCTTGGATTTCTCCACTTTGGGTAAGAAACATAGAAATTTATCGCCATTTTTCTTTGGCATGACCACCGATTCTTGATCGTCATCCTGCAAAATAGAAGATTCACATGTATATTATTGGGTAACAGGTTAGAACAGCTTCAGGGCAAATGTGCAGTTTTTAGTGTGGGTTCAAACGGATGGGCGAGCCCTTGACAGTTTATTGTCTAGATTTATATATATATATATTTATTAACCAAGAATGATAAAAGCTACATTGCTAGAATGAAACTTGGAATTTTTATGAAGTGGTTTATATGTTTTAAGCATCCAATCTTTCAACGTGTTTTGACCCCGGCTGACCAAGTTGACCGAAAAATTTACCCATTGGAGATAATGTACAATCCAAATCAATCCCTCTTACGGGTTAAAATAGCCACCTCTAATGGACTGTGTCTGTGAGATTTAATATGATGCCTACTTACAGGAAGAAATGGTGAATCTTCTGTGTGGAATTCAATGTCATAGTTTGGTTCTCGAGAGCTACGACTTAAGCCACCTGACAATTAACCATGTATTAAAATTCAATATCTGCATCAAGTAATTCAACCAAGTCGTTGGTCATAAGTTATACACTACAAGACATTGAAGTACCTGATTCTATGTTATACCGTAGTATTGGTTGTTCATCTTCAGAGAATGTTGCTATGATATTCACTCCAGGCGCGGTAATATTAGGCTGCACATTTTTATAAAGTTAAGATACTTATCTTTTAGTTAACAAAATGCGACACAAAATATCAGTTGATAGATCAAACACCTTAAGAATCTCGGGTGTGACTGAATTTGGGCCCCTAGAAGAGAACCCTGCCATGAATGGAGCAGGCGTTACGTTTATCGCAGCTTGCGGATGGGTCATGTACCCCTGTGGTTCCCTACATCAACATAACACACATTTTAGTGAAAACAAAGGTATAATGATTAGAGATGACAAAATAGGCATGTTTAGGCCAGGCTGGGCCATGTCGGGTTGATGGTAGTTACTTGGTCGAGTTGAGGTACGCGTAGAGACGAAGCCCATCAGCATATGTGATGTGTGATGCTGGCAACACATGAGGATCAGCTATGATCTCATCAGCAGTGGTTTTATCATTGCAAAGAATCATGCCAGCATCACCAGCAAGTTTAGCTTGTGTGCTCTTGTCAACCCTACCATTGCCTCCCCTTAAGCACACCAAAATCTTCCCTTAAACCGTCTTCGGGTCAAGTGCACCTGGCATGCAAAGCGCTCTACACATACATACACAAACAATATCAATATACAAACCCCGTGAAACTAATTAAGCAAATGCTTCAAGAAAATAACACTACTTACATATCCATCGTTGTTGCGTTTTCAGCTTTAGCATTTGCAGCATTAAGTAGAGGGTAAAATCCAGAATGTAGCAAGGGTTTAGACATGCTTAATCCCTGTTATTTCAAAACCTATATGTTTATAACTCAAAAGGAAGACAAGCTAATTAGTGAACTAATAGAGTATAAACATTTGAACCTTTAAGGTAAGTCCACTTGCAAGGTCAACAAAAGACTGAAACTCGCGGTCAATGGGCTAGCCGCTACGGCTATAACCCAAGGAGCCATTTGGGTCCATCATTCCCTGTAGAAAACACAACAGTGAAACCTTTCTTGACAGCATGGTATGATGCAATGGCTAGACCATCATCCATGTAGTCAACAGGGGATCCACCAAGAGATACTGATATAACATCAACACCATCATGGATCGCGGCTTCAAACCCTTTGACTATATCTGTATCATCACATTCACCTCCTAAGATGGTAGGTGGCCAGCAGACCTTGTAAGCTGCAACTCGGGCTCGTGGTGAACCACCTTTAGCAGTTCCCATCATGATCCCATTGATGCTCACATCGGGAACAAAGTTACCACCTGCAGTAGATAATGTGTGGCTACCGTGTCCTTCATGGTCGCGCGCATTGTTGAGTGAAGGATCAAATTTTCCATATATGGCTTGATAACCTTTGTTATAGTACTTAGCACCAATAAGTTTACTGCAAACATCACAATATATAATAACTAATCTAAAAATAACAAACAAATAAACAAACATACTAAGTAAAATCATGCATGTAATTTTTAAAAAAAAGAACAAAGAAATCATATGCTTACTTGTTGCAATGAACTAAGGTGTCATTCTCACATCCACCCTTCCACTTAGATGGAATCGGTCCATAATCGTTGCCACTAAAGCTTTTTGGCTCAGACCAAACACCTGAGAAACAAACAAACATAACCGCATATAATAAAACTATAAAATCAAGACATAAGACTCGAAATTGATCAGGAGAACACAAATAAGTTTCCAGTGTCAAGATTGGCAATGATGATGTTTTCACCAATTTTTGCTTTCGACCACAAAGAAGACGAACCGATGACGCCATTTTTTTCAAGCTGCAAGAAATCCCAAGAGCGTGTTGTGTGTAAGTTTCGCGCTTTATTCTGAATCACAGTCACCACATCCGGATGCTCTACATATCACAAATGAGAATTAACTACAATTGCTAAAGATTTCAATACAATGGCTTCAAGAACATAATATGTTATATCAGTGTGCATAAATGAACAACAGCGAAGCCGTTGAACTATTTATTTTAAGAGTATATCATGGCTTCATCTACCTTCTCTTTGCTGTTTCAAAACGTAATATGTTTTATCAGTGTGCTTAAATGAAGATTAAAAGTTAACATATTATCTTAAGTTTTGTTTTGTATGCAGATTTACCTCCCTAATATCAAACCAAGAAACTCAAAGTGAGAATCTTAGATCTGAGATGCTTCGAGTTCATGATCTTGTGCTCGCAAGTAGACAATATAAGACTGCAAAAATTGTATAATACAAACACAAAAGGGATTAATAATTAATTTACAAGAAAACACCGATGAAAACTATGCAAATATGTTCATCACCTCATGTTCATCACCTGACTATTGATGAACATCAGCCAAAGCTCATACGATGACTCATTGTGTTCAATCTGGATACAAAAGCAAATATGTTTCACAAGGAAAAAAATGAAGAAAATTATACCACAAAAATGGAGACGGTGGAGAAGCTTGCCGGCGTCGTACCGGTACCGGTGGCGGCGATAATCGACGGCTCCAACTCTCGCTTGAGCTGGAAAACCATCATCTGACCATCGGACTTGTGCCCCAACTCTCGCGTGAGCTGGAAACCCTAGCCGCACAGACGGATGCGGCGACCACGACCATCAACCTTGCTGTGGCGGCCGTTGGCGGAGGTGGTGGTTGTCTGGTGGTGGTGGATGAGTCCGGCGGCGGTGGGTGTTCATATACCAAGATAAATCAAAACCCATGGGTGGAAACCATCATCAAGAGCAATAATCATGAAACCAAGCCAAATCACAACCCGTGAAGATGGAGGAGTCACAACCACCCTTTAATGGTTGTTGCGAAACATTGCCAGAGAGAGTGACTGACGCCGGCGAGCTTCTCCACCGTCTCGGTCGCCGGTGAGCTTCTCCACCGTCTCAGTCTCTGGCGAGCTTCTCCACCGTCTCGGTCTCCGGCGAGCTTCTCCACCATCTCCACCGGCGAGCCAACATAGATCAAAGGGTTTAGGTTGTTGGGTGTGGGAATTTGGTGAAAGGGAGCTGCTGCTTCTCACTGATTTGAAATGAGTGAGGTTGAGGAGCGGGAATTTGAATTTTGTTGAATGGAAAAGGGGTCTCAAAGCTTAAAAACTTGTACATTGTGTTTCAAGAGTTGTAATACTCTTAAATTTAAGAGTTTTTGGTGAAATGACCATCTTGCCCTCCCCAAATGCTTACTAATATAGTATAGATATATATATATATATACGTGTATATATATATACATATATATACATATATATATACACACGCACACACACATATATATATATACATATATACATATATATATACATATATGTAATATATGCATATATATACATATATATACATATATATACATATATACATAAACATATATATACATATATATACATACATATTTATACATATATATATATACATATACACACACATATATATATATATACATATATACATATATATACATATATATATATATACATATTGTAATACCCGGATATTTTAAAATATATAAAAGAAGAATAAAAAGAAGGAAATGTAATTACCCAAGTTGAGGGGTTAAATGTGTCAAAGTACAAAGTAATATATTATATTTTGTACAAAAGAGCATGGCCGCCCATACACAACTTCACATCACCTTTTTGCAATCGGGTTTTAGAGAGAGAAAGAGCAGAAGCTCTCGGATTTTTGAAGAAGAAGGAGAAGAAGTCGAAGTTAAGGTAAAAATTCGCGTAATTAAGTTGTTCTTGGCTAGACATAGCCTCGGTTATATGCTTATGTGTGTTTATGTGTGTTTAAATGTGTGTTTGGTGGGTTTCTAGGTGTTAGAATCATCTGAGAAGCTCAAGTGAAGAGTTTAAACTTGAGAACAACAAAGGTGAGTTCTAGACCCCATAGTTTTACATGTTTTAAACACTTTTGGGGATGAAAATATATGTGAAATTATTTTTACAAAAGTTGTTTGAGTACCCATATGTGTCTATGTATGCATGATGATGTTCGGATGGTTGTTATAGGGTGGTTATCTTAGAATGGTGTTTTTAATCTTAGATCATGTAAGAAAAATGATTGGGACTGATAATATGTTAAGAAATTGCCAAACAGGTTACTCAACCGTCTGAACAGTGCCCCAACCGCCTAGAATTTACCTTAGAAAGTTCTAAGTCAGCCCAAATCCCTAAACAGGGCCAAATCTCCCCAACAGTGCCCCAACCGTCTAGAAAATGCCTTAGAAATTCTAAGTGTAAGCCCATGCGTCTAAACAATAGCCCATGCGTCTAAGATTCAGACTCAGACGCCTAAGTATGGGCCAAACGTCAAATAGTGCCCATGCGTTTGAGATGGCCCAAACGTCTAAATGATGAAATGCCCAAATAGTGCCCATGCGCCTAAACAGGCCTCATGCGCCTAGGACACTTAGAATATTTTCTGAAATTTTGAGTAAAACAGATGTAACGCCCGAAATAAAGTCGGAACGAGCCAATTAGTAATAATGAGCTTAAATGAGATTATTTAATGTAAATAAGATGGAAATGGGTTATAGACCGAGTTAACCATTCGAGTTACGTGTTGGGCGAGTTGGAAGTCCCGAGAACACCTGATATATATGAACGGATCAGCTTGAGCCACTCTCATTTGCACTCAACACCTAACTTCTAGAGAGAGATTGTAGAGAGAGAAAGTGGAGAAAAAGTGGTGATTCAAGGCTCGGTAGATCAAGAGATTGAAGATCGGTGTTCGTTGACATCCAAACAACAAGGGAAGACCAAGAATTCAGGTAAGGAATATCATTTAATCATTTCATTAGCTTAAAACCCAGATTCTAGGTTTTGGGGTTTTTGAAAGTGACAAAGATTCACCCAAAACTCACGTTTTTGTGTAAGAAAACATGTAAGAAGCTTAGATATAGCTTACTGGATGATAAACAAAGGTCTTGAATGTAAAATATTGTTGTTTTAGGTTAAAATGGGGTGGTTCAAAATTTTCAGCCCGTTCTGCGAAACTGAGTGTTCATCCAGCGAAATTATGTATTCGTCCAGTGAAATTATGGGTCTTCCTGTGAAACTATATTTTCACAGGTAGTTTTGCAGACATTGTTATCCAATGAAAGTTAGGCGAAACTACCAGCAAAACTGGCAGCGAAGACGCTAGCGAAACTGCTAGCGAAATTAGCAGCGAAACTGCTGATCATGCAGAGAAATTAGGCAGAAATTAACTCATTTGAGTGTGAACTTATCTGCAGGCAGTGTAGTGCAACCCTTTCTTTTAACGCTTGATTGAGAAGCTACTCATCAAGTACAGGTGAGTTCTAGATCCCCTATTTTAAAGGTTTTGAACTAGTTTGGGGCTGGAAATGCATACTAAACATACGTTTTAAACGACCAAGATTTTAAGAGGTTTTAACAGGAAGGTCGATTTTTCTATAAGGAAATGTGCTATATAAAAGTGTTAAAATAAAAATTTTTAATACTTGGACCCCACTAGGGGCTGCTGCTCCGAGGACCTCGCTGTCAGGGGCTGCTGCCCCCAAACCCCTGCTATCCCGCGGAGGGTCGGCTATGTTTTATGATGACTTATGCTTGCCATGTATGTGGGTGTGTATGGGAATGGATGATGCATGATGTTTATGATGATGTGTGATGATGGATGTGATGCTTATGTGGTGCTATGTATGTTATGATGTGTTTCCTTACGTTCCTATTATGTATTATTCCATGACTGTAAGGCCCAGTTCCCAGGCACCTCACAGTTGGTCATTCATCGCACATAAAACATACAATTATTTAAAACATAGCAGCGAAAGTTAAACAAAAACCATTTCTTATATTTTAGTGACAAGTTTTAATGTAAAACAATACTGTTAACTGTTACAAAATATTATAAATTGCATTACATCACAAAAATGTCATTATTATACGAATGGATGCCATCACAAAAATGCCAAGTAGCTGCCCCGTGCCATCCTCAGCAACTATTACCTGCGAACTGGAAAACACATAAAAGTCAGCATTGCTGAGTGAGTTCTAGTTTTATAAATAAAATACTTTACTTTCACTAAAACTTTTTTCACTTTCTTACGTGGTCATGCATCATACGTACATATAGAGAATATTACTTTTACTTTCATTAACATTCATCATTCTTCATCATATTCATAGCATGTTTTCATTTCATGCATTTCGTTAACATTCTCTTATTTTCATTCTCATTATTTCATAATGTACTCATTATGATTCTTTTACATTCATACTTGTTTTCTTACTTTCTTTCTTTAGTACGTTACGTCATTCTTTTTACATTCATATGGACTGATGAACAATACCCCGAACATTGTGCACGAAGCTGATGCTGGACCTGTGGTAATTAAACAATGAACATTGTGCACGAAGCTGATCCAGTCACCTAGGGCAAGTCATCTCTCCCGTTCATACAAACCGTTTGGTCCTACCCTGAACATTATGCACGAAGCTGATGCTGGACCTGTGGTAATTAAACCATGAATATTATGCACGAAGCTGATCCAGTCACCTAGGGCATACAAAAGGGCCTTGTCAATCTCAAAGATTGACCCTGTGTGCATCCTTCGGGGTAGCTAACCCGCATCACAGTTGAGCTAACGACAACATGGTCGTGCACCTCCTTTCATTTTGCTTGCAAGCCATTCGTTCGTTCATTACGATTCACTTTTCATCATTGTTATCTTTCCTTTCATTACGTTATTCTTTACATTCTTTTATTCGTTCGTCATACTACGTAAAGTAATAACATAATATATAACGTATTTTACAATATAATACAAATACGTTTAATCATTATTATAAGATAACACGTCATACGTACTGTACACTATTCATACATTTTATACCCATCATACATCATACATACAACCCATAACCCTAATACATCTCATAATTATACTCAAATTGGGTAATCATTACCCATAAGTCAACCTTAGTCAAAACCCTAGACTTGGTTTTCCCAGAATTTCAGAAATTATTCTAAGGGTCTAAAAACATGGGCACTATTTGGGCGTTTCTGCCATGTTCAGACGTTTTGCCACTATGCACGTCTAGACTTAACTTAGTCACTTTTTCACTTAGACGCATGGGACAGTTTAGGCGCATGGGCCCTATTCAGATGTTTGGGTCTACACAGCCGTTTTCTACTTAGACTCATGGGCCCTGTTCAGACGCATGGGCCCTGCTCAGGTGGTTGGTTAATTGGGTGGTTGGGAACACTTAGAAAACTAAGCCGTTCGACGCATGGTCCACTGTTTAGGCGCATGAACAACTAACTCCCATAATCAACATAAATCAGTCTCATTTCATCTTAAATCATAAACTAAGCCTAATATTAGCTTCCTAAGCATAATAACATGAACATACACACCTTTGTATCCCAAAATTTCACCCACCACACGCACATTCACACATACATACATACGGGTAAAACCCATTTTTATAAAAACATGTTCATATGCATTTTCCAGCCCCAAAATAGTTAAAAACATGTTAAAAGGGGGATTCTAGAACTCACCTTTGCTACTCTTGAGCTTATACCCTTCCTTTGTGCTTTTCAGACGATTCTAGCACCTAAAACACACACACATATACAACCCGAGCACACAATCACATTTATAGGCACATAACCGAGTCTAGAATCGTCTAAAGCATCATAAATTCGAGAATTCTTACCAAAAACTTTGAAGTTCTTGTTTCTTATCAAATTCCCGAGAGTTTCTGCTCTCTCTCTCTTCAATCCGAATGAAGAGTGTTGTGCAGACCAAAATGGGCGGCCATACCACCTTTATTCACCAACTTTTATTCTTTTTGTTCTTTTGACACTTTTAACCCCTCTACTTGGGTTAAATTACATTTTCTTTCTTTTCCTTTGCTTTTATAATTTCTTTTTACCTAAAAAAATAACCGGGTATTACAATGACTTACATGTTATGATTATGAAATGAATAAGAAGTAGTATGTAACGTAAAGCGGAAGTTAATGATAATGTTAAGTGGAACGTAAAGAAAGATGAATGCATGCAATAATGAACGAACGAAGATAAGAAAAGTCATGCAAGCAATGTATGGAGGTTCACATCTAATAAAGGGTGTTAGCTCAACCATGTGTGGGTTAGCTACCCCAGAAGGATGCACACTGGGGCTTAATCAGTGCGATTAAGCAAATGTATAGAGGTTCACACCCAATGAAAGGTGTTAGCTCAACTGTGTGCGGGTTAACCACCCTAGAAAGATGCACATTGGGGTCTAATCCGTGCGATTGACCATACGTATGGGATCCTTCCCGCTTATCCCGGTGCTATGGTCAGGCCACCAGGCATAATATTTGGGAGTCTATTATAGACTTCGGCCCAGTACCTGCTTTATGCATGACGGTGGGGTGAAGCACATGGCATTGGTCCGAATGAAAGTAAAGATTCATGATGTATGTACGGAATGAACGATACGAATGAAAAGGAATGAATTATGATAATGAATGATAACGAGTAACGTACGATGAACGATGATGAAGATAATAATAAGAGTATCTATTTGTATGTATGATGTGTGAGCACACGTGGAAGTGAAGAGAACAGTTTTAAATGAAAAGTAAAGTATTTTAATTATAAAACTAGAATTCACTCAGCAATACTGACTTTTTATGCATTTTCTAGTTGGCAGGTGATGGTTGCTGAGGATGGCACGGGGCGGCTACTTGGCTCATTTTGGATCACATTCTTTTGCATAATGTTTTTGCACTGTAATGCGAACAAACAATGTTTTGTAACGAATGTTGTATTAACTTGCAAAAGCATTTATATTGAAATGAAAAGTTATTTTACTATTTCCACTGCAATGTTTATTCAAGTTAATGTAATTATATGTTTTAAGTACGATGATTGGCCAGCTGTAAACGTCCCGGGAATGAGGCCTTACAATAGAATCATTATAGTTTGACCCAAGGTTGACTTAGGGTTTTTAATTGCTATTATATTTGCATTATTATATGTTGTTCCTATGGTCATAGTGATTATTATTGTGTGACTTATGTGGTGTGCGTATGATCATAAATGCAAGTATTATCTTCAAGAAAGTGAAAGAGTAATGATGAAGAGAAGTGGAACTTAATTAAAATATTAACAAGTCTTGCAAGCATATAGGAGGTGCATGACCATGTTGTCATTAGCTCAACTGTGATGCGGGTTAGCTACCCCAAAGAATGCACACAGGGCCAGTCAATTGAGATTCGCGGTCCTTTGCAGCATACCCTAGGTGACTGGGCCAACCTTGTGTACAGTAATCAGAGCCCATTGAGAGACCAGAGGCCCAGCACCATTTTCACCACGCATATAGTTTAGGTATTGCTCATTGGTCCACATAGACAGTGAAAGATAAAGTTAAAATAGTACGAAATGAACAAGGCATACAGTAAAGAAAGAAAGCATTACCTTGTTATATAGTTGATGCGTGCCCACGTACAGAGTAAGAGAAGTATTTTTATAAAAAGAGTATTTTCATATATATACATTACATAAGGTATTTTAATACTTAAAAAATAGAACACACTCAGCAACGCTGACTTTTATACATTTTCAGTTGGCAGGTAATTGTTGCTGAGGATGGCATGAGGGTGAAGCTACTCGGCAGGGAAGACTGACATCCATTCCTATGTCATGATATTGTTGTTTTGTAATTCAATTAAATAATCTTTTGTAACTTAAACATCATTGTATTGCTTAACAACAGTATTTTTTAATAATAGACAATGTTTTTTGCTAATGTAATTCTGCTATTTATTTAATGAAATGTGTATTAATATGTTTTATGTGCTATGAATGAACAACTGTGAGGTGCCCGGAATCGGGGCCTTACAAGTTGGTATCAGAGCCATAGTTTAAGTGAATTTGGTAAATTATTTTCAGAAACCTAAACTTAAACTGAAAATGGGACAGATAGAGGGATGTCAGCCCGAGTAGCTACGTGCCATATGGTATTTCCTTTCTTAAAGTTAATCAGTAGTATGTGCATGTGCTATTTGAATTATATGTTCTTAGTAGATTTAGATACTGATGTACTCAGGATAGGAAGTGCTTGGGTGTGGAGAGTAAAGTAAGTGGCTAATCACAACTGGCCACTGTCATTAGGGACTTACTATACTTGACATAAACTGAGCTGTTCCTTGAATGACTGTGTTAGTGTTTAAATCTTATAGCATTTAGGAAATGGCTGGACAAAAATCTTCCAAGGCTTCTAGAGGTAGAGGTCGTCCGCGTATGACTAGGAGTAGTGCTAACGCTCCTGAGACGACCCATGAGAACCCTGAGGTTCAAGGCCAAAGTAAGGAGAATAAGAATGCTAGCTTGAATGCCTTAGCTAGGGAAGTGATTGCTGACGAGGTACACTAGGTCATGCAGACAGTTTTACCGTTTGTTGTGACCGAAGTTATCGGGGCGGTGAGGAGTGAGGAGAGAAAGGAGAAGGAGAATAGGAAAAGGGTCAACGGGAAGGGAAGCAAGGGGGAGGAGGAACGATCGGAGCCTGAGACCATGTGTCCGACGAAGAGGAGGATGATTTAGTGGGGGTGACAACCAAGGGGGGCAGTTATAGGGCATTCCAAAGGTGCAAGCCCCCGACCTTCGATGGCAATGGCAATGCTGCTGCCACTCACCGCTGGGTAAGGGAGATGGAGGCGGTGTTAGAAATCAGTGAGTGTCGCGAAGACCAGAAGGTGAAGTTCGCGCCTCACTCTTTTGTTGACTCAGTGTTGTGTTGGTGGGACAACATTGTCCAAGCTGAGGGTGCCAGAGCCATCGGGAAGATGCAATGGAAGGAGCTGAAGCATCTAGTGATCGAGGAATTTTGTCCTCACCGGGAGCTCGACAGGATCGAGAGGGAGTTCCTGCAACTTGAGGCGGGACCATGACCCACCAGCAGTACACCACCAAATTTAACGAAATGGCGAGTCTGGTGTCGGATCAGGTGACGCTGGTCTCAAGAAAGGTCAAGAGGTACATCCAAGGACTACCGGCCGGTATTCGCAGGCATTTGATCGCTGCTCAGCCGGGTACCTTTCGATCGGTGGTGGACTTGGCGGGCAGGTTGTACGATGAGCGAGAGGATACGGTGGTAGAAGTGAGGAAGACGAGTGGTAATGATAAGAATTGGAACGGGATGAGGTTTGGACGTGGTGGTTTCACTCCAAACAATAAGATGATGAAGGTGGACGACCATAGGGTGTCGTCAAGCTCAGGGCTAAAGAAATGTGGCAAATGTGGAAGGGAGCATACAGGCGAGTGTAGGTTGGGATTGAATGTATGCTTCAGGTGTGGCAAGCCTGGCCATATCACTAGAGACTGTAAGGTTCTGAAGTGTGATAACTGTGGCGAGGAGGGCCACGCGACCAAAGACTGCAAGAAGCCGAGGGCGGAGAGCTCTGGAACGAAGAAGATGCCGGAGGAAGGAAGGCAGAGGGCAAGTGCTAGAGCTTACACCATGACCCGGGAAGAGGCCAGAGTGGAACCCGATGTGATGTCATGTATGTTTCTAGTAAACCAAACTTGTGCCTCTGTATTATTTGATTCTGGTGACAGTAGGAGTTTTATTTCCACTACTTTTTGTGCTAAGTTGTCTGCTAGTAGTAGAAGTATTAGCGAGCCATTCGATGTAGAAACTGCTATTGGTAAGTCCACTAGAATTACAGACATGATAGAGGACTATGCCATAGAACTAGAAGGTCATAGGTTCGCTGCTAAGTTACATGTGATGCCCCTAGGAGGATTCGACGTAGTACTAGGGATGGACTGGTTAGCAAAATCTGAAGCAAACATCATCTGCCTTAAGAAAGTGATTCGACTAATTGCACACAATGGTAGTTTGGTTACAATTTATGGAGATCGCGTTACTAGGATCCCGAAAGTGATTTCGATGGCGGTGGCGGGAAAGTGCATGAGACGTGGATGTAGTGCCTATCTGGCCTACGTGAAGGATGTGGACACGTCAACACCATAACTATCCGATGTACTAGTGGTGTGTGACTTTCCGGATGTATTCCCGGAAGATTTACCCGGCGTGCCACCGGATCGCGAAATTGAGTTCCAAATCGATTTGATAACCGGTGCTCAACCCATTGTCAAAGCACCGTATTGATTAGCTCCAACTGAGATGAAGGAACTCATGGAACAATTGCAGGAGTTAATGGATAAGGGATTCATTCGATTTTGTATCTCTCCTTGGGGTGCTCCGGTATTGTTTGTAAAGAAAAGGAAGGTAGTATGCGGATGTGCATCGACTACCGAGAGCTGAACAAGTTGACGGTAAATAATCAGTATCCATTACTGAGGATTGATTACTTGTTTGATCAGCTCCAAGGTGCTAGTTGGTTCTCGAGGATAGATCTCCGATCTGGCTACCATCAATTGAAGGTGAAAGAGCAGAACATTCCTAAGACAGCTTTTCATACACGTTATGGGCACTACGAGTTTCTTGTTATGTCTTTTGGACTAACTAATGCGCCAGCTGCCTTTTTGGACTTGATGAACCGAGTGTGTCAGCCAATGTTAGATAAATTAGTGATAGTATTTATTGATGATATCCTGATTTTTCTAAGAGTGAGGAAGAACATGTCGGCCACGTACGCGTGGTATTGGAGACACTTAAGAGAGAGAAGTTGTACGCCAAATTCTCTAAGTGTGCTTTTTGGTTGCGCGAGGTTCAATTTTTGGGTCATGTTGTTAATGCTAAAGGAATCATGGTGGACCCGACAAAGGTTGAAGCGGTGATGCATGGAAGTCTCCAAAGACGCCATCCGAGATCCGTAGTTTCTTGGGTTTTGCGGGCTACCATAGTAGGTTCATTCAAGACTTCTATAAGATAGCCTCACCTTTGACCAAATTGACTCGTAAGGATGTGAAGTTCGTGTGGGGTCAACAATAGGAGTGTGCTTTTAAGGAGTTGAAGACGAGATTAACTCAAGCTCCTGTCTTGACATTACCCGAAGGGAGTAAGGACTTAGTGGTGTATTCAGATGCATCTTATTCGGGACTAGGATGTATGTTAATGCAACGTGGAAGGGTGATAGCCTACGCATCCTGACAGCTAAAGATCCACGAAGTCAACTACCCTAGCATGATTTAGAGCTAGCGGTTATGGTTTTCGCGTTGAAGATTTAGAGGGACTACATATATGGCTTGAAGTGCACCATCTTCACTGACCACAAGAGCTTGAAGTATTTCTTTGAGCAAAAGGATCTCAACATGAGACAGAGAAGGTGGTTAGAGCTCATCAAAGATTATGACTGGGAGATCCACTACCATCCGGGCAAGGCTAACGTGGTGGCCGATGCCCTGAGCCAAAAAGAGAGACCCGAGCCGATTCGATGAAGGCGTATCAATTAGTGATGACCTCGGACGTGATGACTCAAGTGAAAGAATTCCAGGATGAGGCGTTGAAAGAAGATCGCCTCAACTCTAAACGAATGAAAGGTCTAGTCACAGAACTGGGAGAAAACACCCACGGGGTTAGAACCCGCTTAGGATGAATATGGATCCCTTGTTATGGAGATCTGTGAGGATGAATCATGGATGAAGCACACAAGACTTGATACTCTATTCATCCCGGTGCCACCAAGATGTATATCAAGACATGAAGAAAGACTACTGGTGGACGGGTATGAAACGTGACGTGGTAGAGTATGGTGTAAGTGCCTTACTTGCTTGCAAGTGAAGGCAGTGTTGGATTCTATATGCCCAAGACACGTAGAATATTGATGTGGTTAGTACGTTATGATCCAAGTCGGGTTATACCCATAACAAGCTTAGCAAACACCAATTAATATTAATTGATGATATGATCATGAAATTAAATATTTACACCAAATTTAGAAAATGGGTTTTCTAAATAAGTTGCATATGAGATGGAACAATTTAGTAGGATATTTTGTTCAACGATATTATTTGTAATATTATTTAAACAAGTTAGATAACATTACAAATAATAATAGGAGTGTATGGATTATACAATTAAAAGGTTAGTTGCATATATATCTAATAAAAGACTAGTTATATGTGTGTTAATGGTTGAAATTTATAAAAGAAAGTTGTTTTTTTTATATATCAAAACCGTCCCCTTTCTCTCCTCAAGTGGGAGACACACATGCAAGATGATTCTCTTGGATGCACACACACATGCATATTGGTCTCCTCCACTAACTAGTGCATAAGATGCTCTCCCTTTCCCTTCATTCTATACATGCAACTAACAAGAAACAAACTCAGCCCTCTCTCTCTTTCTCCCTACGGTTTCAGCAGCTGAACAGGAAGGGTTTTCAAGCTGAGTTTTGAGTTGTTCTTGGTGTAGAATCTTCCTAACAAGAAGGTGTTTGCAAGGAGGCTTGGGGTATACTAGCTTGAGGACTTCTACTCTTGAAGTCTTGACCATTTCAGCATCATTTCAGCTCTTCTTTTGGTTGTTTTTGGCTGCTGCAGTAAGGTATATTACAGCTCAATGAAGCTGTGATTTTATGTAGTTTTACATATGTTCATAGCTTGCTAATTCACATAAATGATCCTTTGTTCTTTGGGTTTGTTTTATACATTAATATGGTCATCTAATGAACATATTTTTCAGCTTATAAAAAGGTTTATAAAGTTGTAATTCCGCTGCGTTTTCAGAAAGTTTAAATTGTTAAACTATGATTTTATGTTCTAACAAACTCTTCAATGGCATCAAGAGCCGGTTATGTGAATAGCTTGCTTGTTTTTATCCTTTAAAAATCATTTTAAAGGATGTTAATAAACTAATTAGGGGCTGATTTTGGTTGATTTAATAAACCCCAAGTCTTTCAAAGTTATATCTTCATGCTTATGATTAAACTTTGAAAGATAGGAATGTCAATTGGTTGATATGTTTGGTTGTTGTTTTTTTGGACAAACAAACCCAATTTTCAGTTTATGTTGGCTGAAAATTTAGGGTTTGATGGGGTTTATTTTGTTTATTTAATAATGTTTATGATTGTTCATATGATAGTGCATAACCTAGCCTTTGGCCCTATGTTATTTGAATGATTGGAATGGTTGTTTTAATTCATTCAATTGGGTTGTAATATTTATGTTTATTATTTGGGTTGTAATTATTTATTCATTTGGTTATGTAATAAATAGATTAGGTGCATTTCTTTTTATTAGAAAAATGTATTAGGATATAATTTTGTAAAAGGAAGATACACAAGATCAAGACCCAAAGATGGACATCAAAGACATGGACCTTGAAGTATTTGGATATGGATTCAAGTGGGAGTCCATGGACACATATAATGTGTCATTACAAACCCATAAGAAAGACCTTATGACAACACTTGTGATGGCAAACAAGTGTTGTCAACTTAGTAGCTATGGTTATGCACTCATGTTTATATGTTTATGCTTGTTTGAATGTTTGTTGTTTGATTGTTTGGTTGATATTTAGACATATATTACAAACTCATAAACAAACTTAACAAGCTGAAAATTAATGTTTCTTAATCATTAAAAGTTAATGAAAGGTTATTAAAAAGGATTAATGATTTTATAATAAAATGGGCTTTATTAAAAGAACCATAGGGTATCTTGTATTTGAAAGCATGCAAATACAAGTACATAGAGTTTTCTAAACTAGAATTATGAAACCTCTAAATGTTCAAATCCCTTTAAAAATAAGTCAAACACCATCCTCTTATACAACACTCGAATCATTTGAGAACTTGATGTGGGATAAAGGTCACCTAACCACATTAGAGGGAACTTATGAGTTTGAGGTGGGTTTGCCATATTTATGGGATAAAGGTCGCCTAACCACTAATATTAGCAAATCCACACGTGTGTCTAAGTAGGACGACTTAATTTGAAAATCATGCATTAGGATCACCGAAGCATGACGTACAAAGGGTGTTGATGGGATAACCATGCCAAACAAACATAAGATGTTTAACCGATCCCATACACTAGAAATTGTAATAGGTTACAATTGTCAAACGTTGACTACCTTATTAATTTAAATAAAGGGATAAAGGTCACCTAACCGATATTTAAATGTAACGTTGGATTCTAGATTTTAATTATTAATTGTCTATGAGACGTAAAGGGTATTAATGTTTAAAATGTAATTTTTCAGAAATACTAATAAGAACTTTGTTAATTTTGAAGAATGGCCGTAAACAACAACAACACAAACCCGACCGTCCATAACCTATCACTAAAACAATCCTTGAAAAGGAACGTCTAAACCATGAGAACTTCATGGATTGGTACCGAAACTTGAGAATCGTTCTCAAGCAAGAAAAGAAGTCCTATGTGTTAGACGATCCCATTCTCGATCAACCCGATGAAAATGACGATGAGGTCTTTGCCGAGTGGGTCAAGTACACCGAGGACTCTATGCAAGTCGCATGTCTCATGCTAGCAAGTATGATTCCCGATTTGCAAAAGGACTTTGAGAACCACAATACCTATGACATGATCACCCAGTTGAAGGAAATGTTCCAACAACAATCAAGGGTGGAGCGCTTCGAAACGGTTCGAGCACTCCATGCATGTCGGATGGACGAGACCCAATCGGTGTTATCTTATGTTCTTAAGATGAAGAGCCACATTGATCGCCTCGAAAGGCTTAACTGTCGTGTGTCCAATGAGTTGGAAACGGATTTGATCCTCAACTCTCTATCCAAGAAGTTTGATAGCTTTGTTATGAACTATAACATGAATGGATGGGATAAGAGCATTGGTGAGCTTCACTCAATGCTCAAAACGGCCGAGGCGGGCATGGGTAGAAAAGTTCTACCGGTCCTTACGATCAATGAAGGAGGTAGTAGGAAGAGGCACCCCGGGCAAGTGTTGCAATAGGGAAGGGGCACATCAAGGGGAAGGGAAAAGGAAAAGCAAAAGTGGAACCACCCAAACAAAAAGAAAAGAAGCAAAAGGTTGCTCAAAATGACCCGTGTTTTGAGTGTGGTGAGGTAGGCCATTGGAAACGCAATTGTCCGGTCTATCTCAAAGCATTAAGATCAAAGAGGGATGCGGGGCAAACCTCAGGTACAATCTTTATGATACATGTTGAGCTAAATGTTATTTCTTCTAACACATGGGTACTAGATACCGGATGTGGAACTCATATTTGCAATTTATTGTAGGGGTTCAAAAGAAGTAAGCATTATGCAAAAGGTGAAATTAGTCTCTTCATAGGGAATGGTGCAAAGGTTCACGTGGAAGCCCAAGGAGACTACATTTTGAAGCTTCCAAGTGGTTTAGAAGTTATTTTAAAGAATGTTTTGTATGCTCCTAGTTTAACTAGGAACATTATTTTTGTTTCCCTCTTAAGACAATGTGATTATGATTTCAAGTTTGTTGACAACGATATTCATGTTTCTTTCAATCATATGTTTTATTTTAAGGCTATACCTTGTAATGGTATTTATGAATTGGTTCATGAAAACAGAACATATGATAGCTCAATGTACCAAGTAACCACCAAAAAGCTCAAATTAGATTTGAGTGATTCCTATCTTTGGCATTGTCGCCTTGGTCACATAAACAAGAATCGTATGCAAAACACCAAAAGAATGGTCTTTTCAAAACTAATGAAAATGATTCATTTGATGTATGCAAGTCTTGTTTAAAAGGTAAAATGACAAAGGCCCCTTTTAGTGGGACTAATGAAAGGGCAAAGGATTTATTAGGAATCATACATTCGGATGTATGTGGACCTTTTAAACCAATAACTAGGAATGGTGAAAGATACTTCATTACCTTTACCGATGACTATAGTCGTTATGGGTATGTGTACTTGTTAAGACACAAACATGAATCTTTTGAAATGTTCAAAATCTTCAAGAATGAAGTAGAAAATCAACTCAACAAAACGGTCAAGATTCTTCGTACAGATAGAGGAGGTGAATACCTAAGTAGTGAATTTCAAGAGTATCTTAGAAGTTGTGGGATAGTCTCACAACTTACTCCACCTGGAATACCATAACATAATGGTGTGTCTGAGAGGAGAAATCGGACTCTATTGGATATGGTTCGATCTATGATGGCTAGAAGTACACTACCTCTATCATTTTAGGGTTTCGCGTTGCTCTCAGCAGCCCGTATTTTAAATATGGCCCCAACCAAGAAAGTGGAAAGGACATCTTTCGAAATATGGCATGGAAGGGTTCCATCATTATCATATTTAAAAGTTTGGGGGTGTGCTTATCCTAAGCAATACACTCAAAACAAACTGGATGCCCGATCCACAAAGTGTATCTTCATTGGATATCCTAGAGATTGTATTGGATATTATTTCTATCGTCCGACAGAACAGAAAGTGTTTATTGCTCGAAAGGCAGAGTTCTTGGAAACTAAGTTTCTTTCGGAAGAAACTAATGGAAGAGCAGTGGAACTTGAAGAGGTTCAAGATTCACAAGACGATGCACAATTGGTTGATACTAGCAATCAACATGAGGATGTTGAGAATGATCATGTGGATGATCAAGATACACAAAACGTTCGCAAATCTGGTAGAATTAGTGTTCCTCCTGAGAGATATGGATTTTTCATGGATGGATGCTATGTGGTAGATTCGGATGAACCAACCACATACCATGAGGCAATGTCAAAACCTGATTTTGAGAAATGGCAAGAAGCCATGAACTTTGAGATGCAATCCATGTATGATAACCAAGTTTGGTAATTGGTTACACCACCTCTTATGTCCAAGATAGTTGGAAGTAAGTGGGTTTTCAAGAAGAAAACCGATATGCATGGAAACTTGGATACCTATAAAGCTAGACTTGTAGCAAAAGGTTTCACTCAAACTCAAGGGGTTGATTATGATGAAACCTTTTCGCCTGTGGCAATGCTAAAGTCTATCAGGATATTGTTTGCCATAGCAGCATATTATGACTATGAGATTTGGCAAATGGATGTCAAAACCGCTTTTCTTAATGGATATCTTGAGGAAGATGTCCATATGAAACAGCCTGAAGGTTTTGTCGATCCAAAACATCCTAACAAGGTATGCAAGTTAAAGAAATCAATCTATGGATTGAAACAAGCATCAAGAAGTTGGAATCACCGCTTTGATGATGAAGTAAAGAAATTTGGCTTCATCAAAAACGCTGATGAAGCTTGTGTATATAAGAAAGCTAGTGGGAGCATTATTACTTTCCTGGTATTATATGTCGATGACATTCTACTAATTGGAAACGACATTCCAACCTTGGAAAGTGTAAAAACCTGTCTTGGAAGCTGTTTTTCCATCAAGGATCTTGGTAAGGCCACCTATATTTTGGGAATAAAGATCTATAGCGATAGATCAAGGCGGTTAATAGGTTTAAACCAAAGTACATACATTGAAAAGATCTTGAAGAGGTTCAAGATGGAGAATTCTAAGAAAGGTTTAGTGCCTATTCAAAAGGGGACTATATTGAGCTCATCTCAATGCCCTAGTTCAAAGGTTGAATAAGAAAGAATGAATGGAGTCCCATATGCATCTACTATAGGATCCATCATGTATGCAATGATATGTACTAGGCCGGACGTGTCATGTGCTCTAAGCATGACAAGTAGATATCAACAGAATCCTGGTAATAGTCATTGGATGGCTGTTAAGAGTATTTTGAAATACCTTAGAAACACTAAGGATATGTTCTTAATATATGGATCTCGTGAGGAGGATCTCGTTGTAAAGGGTTACACGGATGCAAGTTTCCAAACTGATCAAGATGATTCTCGATCACAGTCGGGATATGTCTTCATTATAAATAGAGGTGCAGTCTCTTGGAAGAGCTCAAAGCAAGATGTAGTGGCACTGTCTACAACAGAATCAGAATACATCGCTGCTTCATTGGCAGCTCAAGAAGCTGCGTGGCTTAGGAAGTTCATTGCTGATCTAGGGGTTGTTGCTACCATTCAAGACCACTAGAGATCTTTTGTGACAATGAAGGTGCGATTGCTCAAATCAAGGAACCTCGTGCTCATCTAAAGGCTCGACACATTGAACGGAGATTCAACTACATTAGGGATGAAGTTGAAAAGGGGAAGATATGTATTCGCAAAGTTCATACCGATCAAAACATTGCGGATCCATTCACGAAGCTCCTAGATAGGTCAAAGCATGAAAAGCACACTTGTGCCTTAGGACTTCGATATTCTAGTGATTGGACTTGATCAAATTTAGTATTTGAATATGTGGAACTCTTTATTATTTGAGTAAAATTATTTGGTTATAATGTTTCAATTAATGTTCCTATTTAGCATGTTTAATCCATGAGTAAATTATTTACTCTAAATGTCCATAGTCGTTCATACTTGTGGGAACAAGTGTGAGGGTAAGATTATTATGAACTTGGATTGGTTGATATTCATAAGGATGAATATAGAGCAATGGGTTGCTACCAAGGTTCATAGATATTTGTGGGATACAAATATTGGACTAACCCGCATCTCAAATTTTACTACATGGAATCTTATCGATTGATCGAAAGTAAATTTGAGTAAAGGCGAATATCATTTGGTATCCTCCGACCTGAGATACATATTGGGTTTTGATATTCACCAAGTATTATACCTTGAGCTAATTCTTCACTATCCTGAAATAGTGGACAGTAAATAAGGGTATGTTCAGGTATAACACGAGGTGTTTGTGAGAAACGTATGTAGTCAAGATGGAATTCGTTCCTCTTATTCGTTGAGAGTTAGATGTCTAAGGCCTGATTAAGTTAAATCAACAAGAAATGATCATTCTGTGTTCTTGGATTTAACATGACATCTGTAACAAAAGGATAGATGATTGATTCACCTAAATCATTTCAAGTAGGGTACTCGAATGGGATGATGTTATTGAATGGCTATAAGTCATGCGTATTAAGGGTAGTAAACCGTTGTTAGGCGGTATTTACTGCTTGCATCAATCTTCTATGAATCTTGGGCAAGTAGGAGATTGTAGGATTCTATATGCCCAAGACACGTAGAATATTGATGTGGTTAGTACGTTATGATCCAAGTCGGGTTATACCCAATAACAAGCTTAGCAAACACCAATTAATATTTAATTGATGATATGATCATGCAATTAAATATTTACACCAAATTTAGAAAATGGGTTTTCTAAATAAGTTGCATATGAGATGGAACAATTTACTAGGATATTTTGTTCAATGATATTATTTGTAATATTATTTAAACAAGTTAGATAACATTACAAATAATAATGGGAGTGTATGGATTATACAATTAAAAGGTTAGTTGTATATATATATCTAATATAAGACTAGTTATATGTGTGTTAATGGTTGAAATTTATAAAAGAAAGTTGTTTTTTTATATATCAAAACCGTCCCCTTTCTCTCCTCAAGTGGGAGACACACATGCAAGATGATTCTCTTGGATGCACACACACATGCATATTGGTCTCCTCCACTAACTAGTGCATAAGATGCTCTCCCTTTCCCTTTATTCTATACATGCAACTAACAAGAAACAAACTCAGCCCTCTCTCTCTTTCTCCCTACGGTTTCAGCAGCTGAACAGGAAGGGTTTTTAAGCTGAGTTTTGAGTTGTTCTTGGTGTAGAATCTTCCTAACAAGAAGGTGTTTGCAAGGAGGCTTGGGGTATACTAGCTTGAGGACTTCTACTCTTAAAGTCTTGGCCATTTCAGCATCATTTCAGCTCTTCTTTTGGTCGTTTTTGGCTGCTGCAGTAAGGTATATCACAGCTCAATGAAGCTGTGATTTTATGTAGTTTTACATATGTTCATAGCTTGCTAATTCACATAAATGATCCTTTGTTCTTTGGGTTTGTTTTATACATTAATATGGTCATCTAATGAACATATTTTTCAGCTTATAAAAAGGTTTATAAAGTTGTAATTCCGCTGCGTTTTCAGAAAGTTTAAATGGTTAAACTATGATTTTATGTTCTAACAAACCCTTCAGGCAGAACACCATAAACCTTACGGGAAGATCCAATCATTGGATATACCCGAGTGGAAGTGGGAAGACATCACCATGGACTTCATTATGAAGTTACCCCATAGGCGAGGGGGTACGATGCCATCTGGGTGATTGTTGATCGTCTAACCAAGAGTGCTCACTTCCTACCGATCCACGAGACATATTCGTCCGAGAAACAGGCGGATCTGTTCATTAAAGAGATTGTAGCTCGTCATGGTGTACAGGTGTCAATCGTGTCAGATCGTGACACCCGATTCATATCGAAGTTTTGGAAAAGATTCCATGACGCGATGGGGACGAGGCTACACATTAGTACTGCTTAACGTTCTCAGACGGACGGTCAGTCTGAGAGGACGATTCAGATGCTCGAGGACATGCTTCGGGCATGTGTGATCGACTTTGGGGGAAGTTGGGATGATCACTTACCGTTAGTAGAGTTCCCACACAACAACAGTTATCATGCCAGTATTGGCATGCCACCGTACGAGATGCTATACGGTAGGAGATGCAGGACACATGTTTGTTGGGGTGACATTGGTCAAAAATAGTTGGGAAGTATTGAGGTGATCGAGGCTATGACTGAGAAACTAGAAAAGATCAAAGCCTTCATGAAGGCAGCAAAAGATAGACAAAAGTCGTATACTGACAAGAGGCGAAGACCGATAGAATTCAAGGTTGGCGACCGAGTTATGTTGAAGGTCTCACCTTGGAAAGGAATCATTCGATTCAGGAAACGAGGTAAGCTAAGCCCGAGATATATGGGACCTTTCCGAATCGTCGCACGAGTAGGAGAGGTGGCCTATCGACTTGAATTGCCAGATGAGTTAAGTGAAATTCATCCCACATTCCATATATCTCATCCGAGAAAGTACTTAGCTGATGAAGACATGGTTGTACAACTGGAAGACATCGAAGTAGATGAACAGCTCAATTATGTGGAGCAACCAGTGGCGATCGTTGATCGTAAAGAGAAAAGGTTAAGGAATAAAGTGGTTCCACTAGTACGAGTGCAGTGGAAGCACCGGAGGGGTTCCGAGTCTACGTGGGAGATTGAAGAGGAAATGAGGCAACATTACCCATAACTATTAGAAGAATAACATGTTTCAGGGACGAAAGCTATATACGGGGGTGGACTTGTAACATCCGGATATTTTAACAGATGTAAAAGAAGAATAAAAAGAAGGAAATACAAATTAACCCAAGTTGACGGGTTAAATGTGTCAAAGTTTAACCCAAGTTGACGGGTTAAATGTGTCAAAGTACAAAGGAATATATTATATTTTGTACAAAAGAGCATGGCCGCCCATACACAACTTCACATCACCTTTTTGCAATCGGGTTTTAGAGAGAGAAAGAGCAGAATCTCTTGGATTTTTTAAGAACAAGAAGAAGAAGTCAAAATTAAGATAAGAATTCGTGTAATTAAATTGTTCTTGGCTAGACTTAGCATCGGTTATATGCTTATGTGTTATGTATGTTTGAATGTGTGTTTGGTGGGTTTCTAGGTGTTAGAATCATCTGAGAAGCTCAAGTGAAGAGTTTAAACTTAAGAACAACAAAGGTGAGTTCTAGACCACGTAGTTTTACATGTTTTAAACACTTGTGGGGCTGAAAATGTATGTTAAATTATTTTTACAAAAGTTGTTTGAATACCCGTATGTGTCTATGTATGCATGACGATGTTTTGATGGTTGTTATAGGGTGGTTATACTTAGAATGGTGTTTTTAAGCTTAGATCATGTATGAAAAATGATTGGGACTGATAATATGTTAAGAATTTGCCAAACATGTTACTTAACCGTCTAAAAAGTGCCCCAACCGCCTAAAATTTACCTTAGAAAGTTCTAAGTCAGCCCAAACGCCTAAACAGGGCCCAACCGCCCAAACAGTGCCCCAACCGTCTAGAAAATGCCTTAGAAATTTTAAGTGTAAGCCCATGCATCTGAACAATAGCCCATGCATCTAAGATTCAGACTCAGACGCCTAAGTATGGGCCAAACGTCCAAATAGTGCCCATGCGTTTGAGATGGCCCAAACGTCTAAGTGATGAAACGCCCAAATAGTGCCCATGCGTCTAAACAGGCCTCATGCGCCTGCATAGTGCTCATGCGCCTAGGACACTTAGAATATTTTCTGAAATTTTGAGTAAAACAGAATAATTAGAGTTTGACCCAAGGTTGAGTTAGGGTTTTTAATTGCTATTATATTTGCATTACTATAAGTTGTTCCTATGGTCATAGTGATTATTATTGTGTGACTTATATGATGTGCCTATGATCATAAATGCAAGTATTATCTTTAACAAAGTGAAAGAGTAATGATAAAGAGAAGTAGAACTTTATTAAAATGTTAACAAGTCTTGCAAGCATATAGGAGGTGCACGACCATGTTGTCGTTAGATCAACCGTGATGCGGGTCAGCTGTCCCAAAGGATGCACACAGTGCCAGTCAATTGAGATTAGCGGACCTTTGTAGCATACCCTAGGTGACTGGGCCAACCTTGTGTATAGTAATCAGATCCTATTGAGAGACCAGAGGCCCATCACCAGTTTCCCTACGCATAACCACCTAAACAAAATAGTTAAACTATCATCATCCAAATCATCATCACCATCATCATTGTCTAACTATCACCCACATCATCATCACCATCGTCGTCATCATTATCATTATCTAACCATCAACCCTACCATTGATATCCATCATGACCTTCAATAGAACCAACTGCCCCACCCACCATAACCACCTACAAAATCATAACCACCCACCACCATTATCATCATCAGTCACCATTATCATGAACCCTTTCCCATTTCTTCCTTTAAACCCTTCATCTCACTTGTGAGTCAAATCGTTGTCCCCATTCTACATGATGTCAGACTCCTCGTGGAGCATAGCAATACTGGCTGGTTCAAGACAAATCTAAAAAGCACATGGTTTCATAAAACCACACGATTTTCCTGATCTAAATCAAGCAGGTTTTACTTTTTGAGTTTTGGAAATTGATTTTTTTCAGACCCCAGATTCGAAAACCTCGCGCATGTGAGCTGGATCAGTTGATATCATAAATTGGGTCCAATCGTATTTATTTAGAAACTTATCAGAGTTGATGAAAATTAGCGAAAATCATTAAGAATGCTTTACAATTAATCAACTTATCGGTTGATTTTCATATATCCAACATTTTTTATTTCATAAAATTAGAGTATTCAACTCTTATAATTAATTAAATCCTCTCTTGAGGAGACTTTTAACACTTAGGGTTGAATTTAAACATTCATATATTTCAGAATAAGGATTTACAAAATCCTTAGCAGTTTACATTGTTTTGTAGACAAATTATTGGACCCTGAACTATAATGTACATTTGGTTAGAGCCACAAAGTTTAACTGCCAAGTCTTCTCAAGTTCGTACGGGCGTTTCCAAGATGATAGGTTTACTTATAACATACATCTTATTTAAAACAACTTACATAGTCATTTATCTAAAATTATTTTTTAAAAATGAAATGTCAACATAAATCTGGTAAATCATGTTACCGGAATTTTTTGAGAATATAAAAACACATGATTACTATTAATAATCATTAAGACAACTGTTTTATACTTTTCCCATTAATTAACAAGGCTCATAACGTGTAGCCAGTATACACTATATAGTTAATATATGTTGAAATAATTTCTCTCGCAACACTATGGCATAACACATTGTTACCCATCAATATATGTTGGCATACCTAATTCATCTTATCGATATTAAATTAAAAAAAACAAATGTGACCATTCTCTATTCACTAAATCCAATAATTATATGTTTCTTCCATACTTGGTGTATCTTGATGATATTGTTTTGACAAGGAGTGACTTGTGTGAAATTAATTAAGTTAAAAGGTTTTTTACAATCGAAATTCCTGATTAAAAATTTTGGATTGCAAAAATGTTTTCATGGAGTTGAGGTGATTAGGTCCGCAGAAGACTATATAAGGCTCGGCAAAACAACTAACGCTGAATAAAGATGGTGCTGATCAAGTTGCGAATTAAAGATGTCAAGCGAAACAAGAAGTCACGCGAGTAAGAGAAGTCGCGCGGAAGGATGAACTACGCGAAATGCCTTGTCACCCGAGAACAGTTGTGTTTAGTATAAATATGTATTTTCGCTTTGGTAGAGTAGTTCCATAGTTCTAAAGTTCTGAATTCTCACTTTTTGCATTGTAATCACTCGGTGCAGTTTGCACTAGATTGTAATCATCAGATTATCAATTGAATCCTTTTGATCTCTTGTTATTCTTCTTCCAATCTCAATTACATTCCGCATTCTTGAGATTGAGATCTTGGTTTATTGTTCTTGGGAATTACTAAGTTTTACAATTGGTATCAGAGCATTTGCCCCTAGAACAAAGATTAGAAGAAGTGTTTGATTGATTCGACACGCTCTTCATCTTGCTTATTCATTTGGTTACTTGAGAGTTCAATTTGAAGTTGTTATGCTGCTGAAAATTCGAGGAATTTGATCAATTGGACTGAATTTATAAAATTTGATTGAGTTTTAATCAAATTTGAATTTAAAATTGAAAGATAACAGATAAACTTGAACTAAAATGAATTAAATTGGAACTATTCAGTGAATCTGAGGTGAAAAGTTGGTAAAACTATCAATTGGAAAACTGGTTGTGTGTGAAAAATCTGTAATTTTCGCACGTGAAAACTTCACTTTCGCACAGGCAGTTAATTTACTTTTCACGCGATTTTGCTTTGTAGACAAGTGGAAATCTCGCACGAAACTGGTTCTCACGCGAAAGTGGTTGTCGCGTGATCTGAAGTTTCGCACGAAAAGTTTGATTTTTGGTTCACTTAACAACATGTCTTCATCAACACCTAATTTGAAGCATCTTACAGCATCTCTTCATTTAGACACTGAAGTCGGCACTGGGAATAAGCCACCTAGACTTCTCAGTGAGGATGATTATGCTGATTGGACTTATAGGTTCGAGAATCATCTTATCTATACTAAGCCTAAGATGTGGAGGTCAATCAAGTATGGTCCTTATATCACATTGTACAAGAATGATAAAGGGGAGATGGTTAAGAAACCTGAACATTTGTGGGATAAGGATGATATGAAGAGATTCGAGCTAGATGTCAAGGCATATGCTGCTATCACTATGGCCTTAACCACTGAAATCTCTCATGAGTTTAAAGAATTTAGAGGAGAAAAGGTTTTATGCGATGCTTTGGAAACTCAAAACATGGGAAACAAAGACATGAGGGAAAGCAAGAAAGATATGCTGAATCAAGAGTTTAACATGTTCAATCATGTTGTGGGAGAGTTGTTAGATGTTCAGATAGCCAGATTTGTGAAACTGGTTACAAAAATAAAAAGTGCTGGAATAACAATGGAACCAATCATGGTTAACAAGAAGCTACGGAATTCACTTCCTTACAGTTGGAATCGCAACTGTACCCTGATCAAAAGAACAAAAGACTTGTATAGACTTCCTCTGACTGATTTAATATCCACTATCAATTCTTATGAAATGGATGATAAGCATAGAGTTGCAAATCATTTGAGTTCTTTGGGTGCTGAAGCAACTAATCTATATGCTAAATGGCTAGTAATACTAATTACTATGTTAGTTATACTCAGATGTGTCAGCAACAGCAAACAGGAAGTTTAGCATCTCCATAAATTCAACCAGTTATGAACCCACAAGTTCAAATTCCAACTGTTCAACATTATTCTCCCATCATCCATCAATAAATCCCTCAAACTTCAACTCCACAGAGTATTCAACAAGCTCATGTTGCAACCACAAATCCTTCAAAACAGACTGTTTAGATTGCTGAGGAACATCTTGTATTATTCACTACTTTAATGTCAAGCTATGAAGCATTCATGGCTGGAAGACTTACTGCTCCAAATATTTTGATTGATGATCTTCAACAAGTAAACCCTGATGATGTGGAAGAAAATGATATTAAGTATCAAATGGCAATGGTGGTGTACAGGGCTAAGAATTTTGCTAGAAGAACTGGAAGGAAGATGTTTGGAGTAAATAACTCTAGCAAAATTGGCTTTGACAAGTCTAATCTGAGGTGTTACGACTGTGATAAACCAGGACATTTTGCTAGAGAATGCACTGAACCTAAGTCTGGTCAAGCTGAAGGAACCAAAAGAATGGTCACGGTGGAGGTTGAAACTAAGAAGGATAAAGCAAGTTCATCTGGAGGTAACAAAGCATTAGTTTCACAAACTAATGCTGAGTATGATTGGTCAGATCAGATGGAAGCACTTGATTTGAAGTTATCTACAACTTTGGTTGCTCAGATTGCTACTGAACTAGAGGAGGATCAGAATTTGTTTGTTGAATTTGTATCAGATGATTTATTGGATTGTGTGTTTGTTGAGAAAGAAGCAGAGAAGGAAGAAGTTAAAGTTGATGAAAGTGCTATGAAAGAAGAGAAGGAAGAGAAGGCTGTTGAGAAGAAGAAAGAAATGGAAGAGAACACTGTTGAGCCTCCAGTCAAATGCAAGTTTGAAGATTCAAAGACTGTCGATGTTGCTCCAGTGGAAGAACATGTTGATGCAATGAAAGCATTTATGGTGAAGAATATTGAAGATTCGGAAGGAGGAAGTTCGGAATCAAAGGTATATGATGATTTATGCACAAATATATGTATTGAGAAAGTTCAAAGGTACAGAGTTCATAATGAGAACTTGATAATGGAAGTTGAAAACTTTAATATCTAGCTCGAAAACACAAGTCAAATGAAAAGATTTTTAAAGAAAAACTTGAAGGTCTAAATAAAACGGTGTACAATTTACATTAAATCTTCATGATAAAGAATGTACAAATAATGATTTGACTAATAGAAATAATGAACTCGCCTTGGAAATCAATCGACTCAACAGTGAACTAGCCTCGGCTAAATTGACTGTTGAAAATTTTGAACTTTCATCAAACATGGTTGAAGGCATTATCAAATCTCAAATGACTCAGAAGATAAAAGCAGGAAAATGTGGTGTTGGATTTTCAAACATCGCTCCACCAATCAATCATGATTATTCATGTTTGCCTTCGTCTGATGTCATTTCTGATTGTGATATGAGTTATGGGATATGTTTCTCACCTTCCTCAGACTTAAAAGCTTCAGTCAAAATAAATTTGACTGTTAATCCTATCATAACAACAAAAACTAAACAATCAACTGAAAATTTTTGTGCAGATAATTTGAAGGTGGATGGTTTGGTTGAAGAGTGGGAAAGTGATAGTGATTATGAGAATGAAAGAGAGAGTTTGAAAAATAAGAATGTAAATGATTTCAAATATGATTGTAATCAAACTTCATTGAGGAATGAAAAGAATGTTGATTTAAATGAAACAAAACCAAATATCAACTGTAATTTGAATGAAAGTCAAAATGCTAATCATAAAGTTAATCTTGAAAAGGATTTTAAAAACAGATTTGTTTCTAAAGGTTTAATTGAAGATGAAAATTATATTTTTAAAGAAACGAATTTTTGATTCTTTAAAAATAAACTTCATCAGAAGGCTAATCCTGCGAAACAAGATATGTGTAGCCCAGATGTGCAAAATACTGGTCCTTCTTCATCAATTCTGAAACTTCAAAAGCCTGGTCCCGCTTCAGCATCATTACAAATAACAAAGCCTAGTCTTTCTCCAGCACAATCTAAGACTGGTCCAATTCTAGCATCATCCGTTCAAACAACCAAAGCAGATAAACCTCACATTACAAGTGTTTACAAATCACCTATTTCCTCGAATCTGTCTAAGATGAACAAGCAGTTATACAATGAAGTAAAGATTCAAGAGACTGTGCAGAAAGTTAATCCAAAATGTCAATCTGATTTTGGTTTTTATGACAATTTTCATAATTGTCATCCACAGTTTGTTTTCCACATACAATAACGGAAATGTTATCAGTGTGGAAACATATATCATCTTGCAAATAATTGTCCTTATCGACAAAAATCACTAAGCAGACAACGATTTCATAATTCTATTGCTTAGAATAGAAAATTGTTTTTCACTTGTGGAAAATTTTCAAAATATTTGAAAACAAAAGCTGAGTATGATAATGATGTCGAAAAGAACAAAAATTTGAAAAATGATTTAAAACACAAAACTAAATTGAGAAGTGATAAAGAAAAGATTGATGTGCAAAGCAAATACAACAATCTCAAATCATTTTGTCTAACTGCAACACAGAATGTGCTCAAGTCTTGTTTGACTTGGGTACCAAAGACTAAGTAATTCTTTTACTTATGCAGGAACGACCGCAAAAGATTATTGAAAGCTTATGGCATGTAGACAGTGGTTGTTCAAGACACATGACAGGAAACTTATTTCTCCTTCAAGATGTTCAGTCATACAATGGAGGAAGGGTAATTTTTCCCGGTGACAAAAGAGGTCGTATTACTAAACATGGTACAGTTACAAATGGTGTCCTAAGTTTCGAAAATGTCAATTTTGTTGAGGAATTAAAACATAACCTGCTAAGTGTGTCTCAAATTTGTGACAAACAATATTCTACACACTTTACTAATAAAGAATGTTTAATCATAAAACCGGGTTTTGTAATTCCTGATGACTGGGTTTTGATGAGGACTCCGAGAGACAATGATACATATCTTCTTGATATGCATTGTTCTAATTCTTTGGTAACAGCTTCTTGGTTATTATCCAAAGCCTCGGAGAATGATTCCATGTTATGGCATCATCGGTTGGGACACGTAAATCTTAAAAACATGAATAAACTGGTACGTGGAAATCATGTCATTAGTTTACCTGAAAAGGAATTTCAATTAAATAAACATTGTCTGCCATGTTCAAAGGGTAAACAACAAAACTTCCTCACAAACCAATTGCACACAACTCAATCGAATCAATTTTACAACTCTTACACATGGATCTATTCGGTCCAGTAAGTGTTTTAAGTTTGGGTCGACGATCCTATTGTTTGGTTGTTACTGATGACTTTTCACGATTTACTTAGGTGTTTTTCTTAGCATCTAAGGATGAGACTCCACATCTATTAATTAAATTCATTAGTCTGGTAGAGAATCAGACAGATAAGAAGGTAAAATGCATCCAAAGTGACAATGGAACATAATTTTGTAATCAGACGTTGAATGAGTTTTGTGAATCTAAAGGCATTGCGAGACAATTCAGTGCTGCAGGCACTCCACAACAAAATGGAGTTGCTGAACGAAGGAATAGAACATCCATTTGTCCTTCTTTATTGAGAACAATGACCGCTTCGCCTGTTCGCCAATCGTAGTACCACCACTTAAAGTGTGGAGTGAAGTCCTGGGGCATTTCCCTAAGAGGGATTTTAGACATTGTATGTGGTGTTCTCCACTTTAACACTATCTTAGGTTTCCCAGTTCTGGGATCAACTTCAGACCTTTTGATGTACCTCGTAGGTTGCTGAGGTCTGAAGTTCACCCACCGGGTGTGGTACCTCTCTTCAATGTAGCTTCAAACCATCCTGACATCTTCCTTGGGTCAGCATAAAGCAGCTTTAGCTTAGCCAGTTGGTTGAGCTCAAAATCAGGTAGAGATTTTAGATCATGTGGGAATCTAAAATACTTAATACCTTTCTCTCTCTTAACAGCATACACGTTAAGGTCATCAAATTACGCCCATGATATAATTCTGCCCGACACCTTTTGGTATTTCCTCACTTTATACACCTTGGTGTAGACGGTTGATGTTGAAGCACTTTGTTGGGCTCTCAGATCGTCAAAGCATGCAGCCCATTCAGCCTTTTTAATGTTGACATCGTCATCTGTGGCTCGAGCTGTCGCCTCTTGCTTCTCTGACTCTTCTTCCATTTTATCCAGAGTCTCGAAGGTTTCACTACTCAATTTGTCATCCAGATTGGGAATGACATTACCTTCGATGTCAGTGTACTCTGGATAATGTTGATCTGTGACATCTTCTATCTCAATCTCATCAACATCATTTAGTTCTTCGTCACTATCTCCTTGGACTATTGGAGCGTCTTTCACTATCTCGTCGGAATTTAGTTTGAACATCTCGGCCAACTGCTCATTTGTGAAACTGCGAACTATCTCCCCCTCTTCTGGGGTGTAGCTGACTGATCTCTTTACAATCCCTTGCAGATCAAGAATCATAGTTAACTGAGTCTTGACTTGCTGAAGGGGTTCGACGTCATATTCATCCCTTTGATAGTTTGGATCTGCTTGATTTAAACATGCAACACAGTATTCATTAGTAAGCGATCAAGCACATTCAACATTGAGTAAGTAGAAATAAACATCAATTACATAAGTTTTACACAGCATTCAAGTACAAAAGCTTTAAATACAAAGGCATAAACATCTAGTCTGTACTTTTGTCTTGAATTGATGGAGTATCTTCAGGTGGAGCAGAAGTGGAGGCTCTTTGATCTTGACTTCGCTTGGTAAGCCTCTCACCAGCTGCTTCAGCACCCTCAGCACCTGAATCATCTTCTCCATCACTATCACTATCATCTTGCCTGTCAGCTCCATTGTCACCTTCATCACTGTCATCTTCATCATCATCTTTATCATCATCTTCATCATCATCTTCCTCCTCGTCATCATCTTGACCTTCTCCAATCTTTAAAGTCTCATTTTATGATCCCTTGAGTTTCAACATAATCTTTTTATTAGCAGCCTCTAACTCCTCTAGCTTTTGGTGGACTCATCTCGGTGCTCTAGGAGTTTGGTGATCTGATCAGTTTGTTGGGAGATTAGCTGAGCTTGGGACGTATTAGCTCCCTTAGGTGACGTATCTGTGCCGACTTCTCCTCATCAGCAGCTAGCAGCTTTAGCACCATCCTGTTTAGTGCTGCTAGCTACTCCTCCACAGAAATAGTAGGAAGATGTGATCCGGTGGGGTATGAGAAATGTCCAGTTTGGTGAGTAGCGGTGGTTGCGGTGGCTGTAGTGAATATTGGAGATGCTGGTGATGGAATATGGGTAGATGCTGGTGTGGATGAAGTAATAAGAGGTGTAATAGTGGTGGATGGAATGGTAGAGGTGGTGGTAGTGGAGGAGTGTGTATGAGTGGTAGTGATAGTGGTGGTGGCTTGTGATGATTGGGTATAGAGGTAGTAGCTATGGTGGTGATGGAAGGAGTAAATCTCAATCTTTTACCTTTCTTACCATGAGAGCGAGCCATAGTTTTCCTCCTTTTACCTGTGGATGCAGAGGCTCCCCCTTTGCTACTGGGCTGATCAGGGGCATAGGATGGATCAGTATCAGTAAGAGTATCCCCTTGTGTTCCCGGGCGTCCGCCGGCTGCCCTCAATCCCTTTTCGGTGGCAATCACCTTGTTGCCTACCGTCCTAGTCAACCCCTCCTCATCGCTTTCTTCCTCCTCATCAGGAGGACCGAAGTCATGAACAAAACCGGCCGTGGTCGTGTCGGTGTGTGGTGGATGTGAATGAACTATATGTGTAGTAGGACCCCTTGAAGACACTGGCCCAGTGTCCCCATCCTCACTACCATCATCATCTGAGTCATCAGATGGAAAAGCAATGTGCTCAATATCTGAATCACTCTCGTCATGATGCCATTTGCGCCCTCCGGGCGCCACGTAGTCTCCTCGGGCCAGATGCCCTATCAATCTCTTCATCAGGGGCTTTACCTGCTTTCCCCAATACACTTTCATCCTGCCAAGTGTAGTGTCATCCATTATCTCCAAAGCTACAGCATCACCTCTCTCCTTAGGTGGATCAGGCAGCTTCTCATCAAATATCATCTGAAGGAACCGGGGGTACATACATAATCCTTCTTTCCCTTTGGCCTCCAAGTTTTCTATCAGGTACATGAAAATCATGTTAGAGAAGCTGAAGGGGTGGTTTAGTACCAAAGCAACATAGGCATTTTGGATCTGGTCTGATAGGTCATCGAATCCACCCCTCCGAGAAGCAATGCACTTGAGGATGATGTGTGTAAGATACTTATAATGGGGGCTCAGGTTGCTTTTGTTGAGCACCCCTGAGTTTAAGTCCCCACAGTATCCAATCCTCATAAAACATCCTCGTACTGTGAGCGGATGTAGCTTGAGTGGGTGGTCTGCATCTTCTCCCAAGCTTAGTACCCGACGGATATCTGCCTCAGTAATCTCAATCTCCCTACCAAAAATAGTACTTCTGATATGGTAGGGTTCTTGAGAGCGATCAACCGTTGCCCCCTCCTAAAAGGCTTGCTGAATCGACTGGCAGGGAGTGCATGGAGTAGAGATGGCCTTGAAGATCCGTGACCTCTTAAGAAAAGCAATGATTCCCTCGAACTCACCACCATTCCTAGCTGTGGAATCAAGGTAAGCACAGATATTGTGCTTTGGATTGATGGACCATCTATTAGCCATCTGTCTGTAACAATAAACACATATATGTTAGATCATAGGATAGTAGAAAACAGTGCTTGATCAATTATGGTAAAATCAGTCAGGTTCAATCATGCGAATGAACCATGCGACTGAGTTCAGTCGATTTATCAACAATGCGACTGGGCTTCCATCGGTTGACATTTCATGGAATTGAGTTCAATCGGGTGACTGAGCCTGCGACTGGTTCAGTCGACCGATCTAGCTCATTCGCATTCTTCATTCGACCGATTGATTGATTCGCTCTTTTCAATCGTGCGATTGGAGTTCATTCTGGAGTCCAGTCGTATGACACACTGTTCGATTCCATTAAGACTCAGATCGACCAAAATTGTAAGTTAGACGTTATGCTTAGGTTCTTTAGACTCGCAATCTTATACCTAACACCCTAATTTCATTGATTTCAACGTTTTAAGCGATTTAGCTAGGTTATTGTCCAGATTTAATGTCGGTTCTTAATTAGGCCGAACAGACATGGATTTGGAATCAAATCGACTGTAATAACCTTCATCTTGCCTCATTGTACCTGTATAAGAATGCCAAGTAGTCAGAATCGTATAGAATAAGGTGTTTAGATTAGGTAGAATTTTGGCAGAGTAATGGTGCGATTTTCGAATTAGGGCGAATGGGTTCTGCGAGCGACTGAGTGCCCTATTTATATTAACCCTAATCTCAATTGGGCGATTGAACCCATTCGCTCATTTCATTCTGGCGAAAGTAGACCAATCGTAAGATTGATTCGGTCGATCTAATTCAGTCGGCCGACTGGAGTTCAATCGGCTGACTGACTGATTTGGCCATTTCCATTCGGCCGATTGACTCAATCTAGTGCCCCATTCGTAAGAATTTTCAACCGCATGATCCATTTGGTTGACTTGGGCATAAGTATGGACCAATCGTACGGTTCGTCCATGCTTATGATCCAGTCGTGCAAATGAGTCTGACTCACACATTTTACCCTGTGATCTTTTAACATTGTACACAATTTCAACTATTTACAATCAAAACTTTCAATAAACTTTTAAAGCACATGATCATCTCAGGCATGATCCATTTATCTACCCGATCATCTCAGACGTGATCCATTTATCCACCCGATCACCTTAGACGTGATCCATTTATCCACCCGATCACCTCAGACGTGATCCATTTATCCACCCGATCACCTCAGACGTGATCCATTTATCCACCCGATCACCTCAGACGTGATCCATTAGGTGAATCAATTCTAGATTTACTCCCAGGGCATAGTCCAACGTTTAACACATGATATTTACACATTTAATCAAGATAACAAAACTAAGCTATAGTACAAAGAAAAATTGTTTTTGTGGTTTTTGTGAGGAAGCGAAATCCTAGAGTAGATCTCTGCTAGTTTTTCATTCTAGAGAGGCAGGTTCAATTCATATTGACCATACGAGAACCGAATCAGTTTGGAATCATACAGGTCATCAAAGTATGTGGGACAATTTATCAAAACTCTTTGATGCTTAATTCTGTTATTCATCTCGAGTCATTAGCACGCTTAGGAAATCATACTGGTACTACACGTTTCACACATTGATTTGAACTTCCCAGAGTTACCGCCACACCGATTGTCAGTATGTTTGTCCACTTAAATCCATGCACTCAGACTTTCAACACTAGTTAGTGTTATATTAGGTTTAATTATTTCAACCAGCATTTGTGGACCCCACACTTATATGGTAATCAACATTCCTTACGAGATTTTTGAGCGGTCTACGGGTATTGTTCCAAGAAGAAACTATTCTTAGAATATTCAAAGAGAAGCCAGTCCTCAGGTCAGTGCCACCGCACAGCAGAGAGGCGGCAAACAACAATGAATTCTAGAACATGTAGGTTATGCTTATCCTCAGGTCAGTGCCATCGCACAGCAAAGAGGCACACAACCTATCTCCTTGTTAGAGCATTTCTTATTTTCTTTTTCACATAACGCACAAACAACATAAGTTATCAGCTTGATTGCGCTTGCGTTCAATTTTTTTCATGCTATGCTCTTTTTGTGGTCACTCGCACACCTTTGGTGGCGTTTATTTGCTCATCATCCTTATTGGAATCGTTGATTGTGTTAACCAGTGATAAGATGGGTAAACACAGCCAGTTGAACCATTTAGTTTTACTTGAGTTCACCAATTAAATTGATCGTTGTTAGGACCGTGTACTTACGGAGTACTAACTGATTCAACGTGAAACCAGATCAAATAGTGCGGAACCCTATTTGATTGGCGATCCAATCAGGGAAAACGTTAACAAGATCAAACCTAACGATTAGAAAACGTTTAGAACAAACTAGGAATGATCTGAAAAGTTTTATGAACTTGGAAGGGACGAACAGGGCGCTCTGGGTCGACTAGGGTTATCAATATTCAAAGTGTTTTGTTTTTCCACGAATTAAGTGGTATTTATAGGTTACAGCTTTCATTCGTACGACTGAGCCAAGCAACTAGCTCAGTCGTGCGACTGAGTCATACGATTGGTTCATTCGGACGACTGAGTCAGTCTTATGACTCAATCGTATGATTGACTCAATCACCTTGTTCAGTCGTGCGATTGGCCCATTCGTATGGTCCACTTGTGTAACTGAATCAGGATACTTAGTTAAACACATTCTTGAACCTTCAATGGTTCAGAACTATGTCTAACTACTGTAAACCTATATAACATTGTCATATATGCGTGTAACAATAAACAATATAATAGATATAACATTAAACAACCAACAAACATATATAGAAGAGTTTTTCATTATATTGATTAAACATTACATATGTGTTACAAGAAGAAATTCTATTACATTTAAGCTCACTAGACTAGAACTGGGGACATGTGTACCAACAAACTCCCCTTGGACCTAGTTCTATCTAGACATTGACTTCTTTCTTCAACTCTCCAAATCTCTTAACCCTTTCTTCTCGTGAAACCCCAGCATGAATATCATGTGCGAAGCATAAACGTATGACGTGTTGAAACTGAAGTGCTTGCACGATATCCTGAGTGTCAAAAAATAGTGGCCACTTATACAAGATGTAGACATCTGAAGCAGACAAGTTGGTTAGCCACATAGGGTCGTATACCCTAATCGTCTCTATCATCCCTCCTTTATCCAAAACTATGATGGCCTCACCAGTGCGCCAGTCATAATACCACCATTTAAAATGGGGTGCAAAATCTTGTGGCATTTCCCTTAGTGGAATACACGACATTGTGCGCGGAGGGTGCCATCTCAAAATCACCTTTGGCCTTCCGGAGGTGGGGTCAACCTCGGTCTTATGAATCAACATTTTGGGCTGTTGAGGTTTAAAATTGACCCACCTCGTAAGATACTCCTTCTTCAGAGCCTTCTCGAACCATCCAGATATCTTCCCGGGGACAGCATATAGGAGGCTCAAGTTAGCTAAACGATTTAGCTCAAAACCAGGGAGAGTTTTCAGAACGTGTGGGAATCTGAAATACTCTATTCCCTTCTCTCTCTTCACGGCATATACTTTGAGATCCTTAAAGTATGCCCAGCTGATGATCTTGCCTGACACGTTCTGATGTTTCTTGACCTTGTAGAGCTTGGTGTAGGCGTTTGTCTTTGTAGGCGCTCTTTGCTTTTTCATTTCCTCCAGGCAGGCTGCCCACTCATCCTTTTTAGATACAAGATTAGCAGCATCTGCCTAAGGATCCTCTGCTGTAGCCTCTTTAGCAGCAGTCATTGTCTCAACCTTATCGAATGTACTGCTGTCAAATGCATCTACCAGATCTGGTAGCACTTCGCTTTCGGCGTTATTGTACTGGGGATAATGATCAGCAGTCACATCCTCTATCTCCACCTCGTCGACATCCTGTAGTTCTTCATCACTAACTACGTCGACCTCAGGCGCATCCTTTACCAGCTCATCAGGGTTTAGACTGAGTAGTTCAGCAATCTGCTCATCAGTTAGATCATGTATGATCTCGCCCTCTTCAGGTGTGTAACTAACAGAGCAATGTACTATTCCTTGCAAATCGAGAATCATTGTTAATTGAGTCTCGATTTGTCAAAGGGGTACCACATCATGCTCGTCAGCCTGCTTGGATGAACCTGTATAACAATTTACCAAACACAGTGCCGGTTAGTATACATTAAGCACATAACCAATGTCAATTTAACTTTTCATTCATTTACTTTAAGCACATATTTAATACATGATTAAAAGGACAAAAGTGTAATGATAAATAAAAAACTAATCCTGAACTTTGCCTTGAATCATCCCTGGATCTTCGTGAGACAGGGAGGTAGGTGGGGCAGCAGATGATGCTCCCTGGTCTTGTCTTTTCTTGGTTCATTGCTCATGACCAGAAGCAAAGGTAGATGCATATGCATCCCCTTCATCATCATCATCTTCCTTTTCTTGATCCTTGCTATCACCCCCTCAACATCATCATCACTATTCTCTTCTTCATCATCTTCCTCATCATAATCATCTTTATCATCACCATGATCACCGTCTCCCTCTCTTATCTTAAGAGGATCAGCTTGAGACCCCTACAGCTTGAGCATAATCTTCTTATTTGCAGACTCCAACTCCTCTATCTTTTAAGTCGACAAGACATTCCGTTCCTGGAGTTGGGCAATCTGAATTGCTTGAGAAGCATTTTGCTCCTCAAGCTGTAGCAGCCTCGCTGTCTTTTCTTCATCAGCAGCTAGCAGCTTTAGCACCATCCTGTTAAGTGCTGCTAGCTGTTCCTCCACTCCAATGGGAGGGAGGGGTGAACCTGTAGTAGGTGATGATGGGCCAGCTCGGTGGCTAGTGGTGGTGGCTGTGGTGGTGGTGAATATTGGAGGTGGAATGTGAGTGGATGGTGGAGTGGGATGTACTATGGTAGTAGGTTGGGTGGAGGTGACAGGTGGTGGAATGGGTGTAGTGGTGGTGTGGTAGCTTAGGTGGTTTGAGTGGTTTGGGTAGTGGTGGTGGAAGTGGTGGAAGTAAGCAGAGTAAGCCTTTGGCGTTTGGGCTTCTTCCCGTGGGGACGAGCCATAGTCTTTTTCCTCATTCCTTTAGATGCAGAGGCTCCCCCTTGGCTACTGATCGGATCCGGGGCATATGAGGGATCTGATGCCGCTGCAGCATTCCTGGACTCCACTGGGCGTCCACCTACCGCCCTCAAGCCTCTTTCTATGGCAATAACTTTGCTGCCCACAGTCCTCGTTAGAGGCTCTTCATCACTTTATTCCTCCTCATCAATCTGAAATCCCGAATGGAAGCCAGCTCTCTCAGTTCCTCCTTGGGTGGATGATGGAGATGTCACTTCGGTGGTCATAGGTCTAGAATGTGCTGGGCCTGTATCTCCATCACCACTATCATCATTATCTGAGTCATCATCAGGAATAGCGATCGGCTCAGAATCAGAATCACTCTCATCGTGGTTCCACTTCCTCTTCGAAGGCGCCACATAGTCTTCCCGGGCCAGATGCCCAAACAATCTCCTTACCGAGGGTTTCACCTGCTTCCCCCGGTAGACTTTCATCCTTCCTAGAGTCGTATCATCCATAATCTCTAATACAACTGCATCGTCTTGGGCTTTGGGCAGCTGTGGAAGTTTCTGGTCAATCATCATCTGAAGAAATCGAGGGTACATACAGAATCCCTCTTTTCCTTTAGCCTTGATATTCTCCACCATATACGTGAAAATCATCCTCGAGAAACCAAAAGGGTGGTTCAGCACCAGAGCAACGTATGCGTTTTGCATCTGGTCTGAGAGCTCGTAAAATCTACCCTTTCTGGATGCTATGCCACGCAGAAGTACGTGCGCCAAGTTGCTCTTGTTGAGCATGCTCGTGTTGATATCCCTAGAATACTTGGCCCTCATGAAGCAGCCACGAACGGTCAGGGGATGTAGTCGTATTGGACAGTCTGCATCATCTCCAAACTCAAGGACCGTCCGTATGTCCTCCTCAGTAATCTGAATGGGCTCCCCAAAGATAGAGCTCCGGATGGAATAGGAATCGGTTGACCTATCCACCACTGCGTTCTCCCAGAACACCTTCTGAATCGAGTGATAGGGAGTGCATGGGGCTGAGATAGCTCGATATATCCTCGATCATCGTAGAAAAGTGATAGTCCCAACAAACTCAGCAGAGTTGCGGGATGTCAAATCGATATAAGCACAGATGTTGTGCTTAGTACTCATTGGCCATCTGCTCGCCATCTGTGACACAAAACAGGTAAACGTTAGAACATGTGGAAGATAGCTAGTTTCAGTCAATGATCTTCAACAATTTGACTTAATCGTGTGAGTGAACAAACGACTGAGTTTCAGTCGTACGATTGAAATGTACGACTAAGATCTAGTCGTACGATTGAGTTCATTCGTACGACTGAGTCATGCGATTGGACTTAGTCGCATGTCTTCTCATACGTGTAACTCAATCATGCACCTGAACTCATTCGCATGGTTCAGTCGTACGATTGAGTCATTCGTTCATCTTAGTCGTACGATTGAGCTAATCGGACAGTTTAGTCATACGATTGAAGTTCATCAGCACGACCAGTCATCCAGTCGACTGTTTGTCCATTCAAATAATTATTTTGAGCAATACTAAGTGTTAAACATCAAAATTATGCTCATTACACTCAGAACCAACCGACTAAGCATCTTTTACCATTAATTTGATCTTTAAGCTCAGTTTAAATGATTTATTGGTCGGTTTAAGGTTCGGTTACTGTTAGGTCAAAATGTGGGTGATTCTTGGCGTCTGTTCCCGATTTAAACATTGATGCACCTTGATTATTACCTGTATAATCGATATCCAACGTTAGAACACACAAGTAGATGGTAAATATGAATGAAACGAAATTTTGGCAGAAATTCTTTAGGTCGTGCGAATTGGGGACGATTTGGGAGATTGAGCGACTGAGGCCGATTCGACCTGTATATATACTAGGGCAAATCCTAGTCGGGCGACTGAGCCGAGTCGCATAGGTCAGTCGTGCGACTGAGTCTAGTCGCATGAGTGAGTCATGCGACTGAGTCTCAGTCGTACGATTCACCCACTTGTTCAATTCCAATCGTACGATTTAGGTTCAGTCGAACGACTGTGACAGTTGGTCACCTTCAATCGTGTGCTTGGACTCATTCGCATTGTCCATTCGTACGATTTGACTCATTCGTATCGACTGGACCATACTTATGGTTCAGTCATGTGACTGGGCCATACTTGTCATCTTTTGACCATTTTACCATTACGACCCTTAGTTCCATTTAACAGTAGATAAAACACTATGAGCAATTTGATCATCTTAGACATGACCATTTTAATAAAACAGTTTGATCACCTTAGAAGTGATCCATTTATCCACCTGATCATCTCAGACATGATCCATTTAACCACCTGATCATCTCAGACATGATCCATTTAACCACCTGATCATCTCAGACATGATCTATTTAACCACCTGATCATCTCAGACATGATCTATTTAACTATTCAAAAACAAGTTATAATAGATTAAATGTTAAGTTCATTTTGTGACGTTAACAGAGAACATTATGCACAGTCCGACATTTACACATTATACATGTAACTTGAAAATTTTAAACTACGAACAAAATAAAACATCTTTTTGTGATTTTTGTTAGGTCAGGTTGGTGTAGCTTATTAACATTGACAACATATCAAGGACAGACTCATATGGAATTAGACAGGCATAAACACCATTACTTGGAATCTTTTATCTGTAATTAACTTTAAACCCTTGCATAAATTACATATCACAATTATTCACTCATCTAAGACTTCTAAGATCTAACTGGGAATCATGCTTGACATGATAAGTAACACCCATTGATTTTGAGCATCAGGCAATGCAGCCACGACGATTTTCAGTATACTTGTCCATTTAAATCCATACACAGACTTTTGACATGCATCAGTGATTAATTAGATGAATTAGGTCAACAAGTATTTGTGTGTTCCACAGGTATATGGTAATCAATCTTCCTCAAGAGATTTTTGAGCGGTCTTGGGACTTAGAAGATTTGGTTCTAAGAAATTTCAAAGAGATGCTAAGCCTCAGGTCAGTGCCATCGCACAGCAGAGAGGCGCAAACAGCAAAGAATTCTTAGAACGGATAGATTATGCTAAGCCTCAGGTCAGTGCCATCGCACAACAGAGAGGCGCAATACCTATCTTCTTCTTAGAGCAGTATATTAGAATATATATTGTTTTCAGTGATATTTTTCATCTTTTGCTTTGTTTTTCAAGTCTTTGCTCACATTTGTGGCATTTGCTTGCTCCTCACCCTTATTTGAAATTGATTGATTGTGCAGACTAGGGATACCATGAAAACCCACAACTTGTTGAATTATTTAAGTTTAAGCCAAATCACTGATGATGTCTACTGATCAATTGTGTTGAATCTACCGACACATCATCTAATGCATTGGCACCACCCTAGATCTACTTTCTCCGGGTAGTACAATACCAACTAAGCGTACTATCATTTTCCCATTTTGTTAGACTTAGACTTCTCAAATTTATAATTTTTCTGTGATTTAATTAACCTTGCAAAAGCGAAAATCTTTTTGGTGTTCCAAGTAACCCGATGCCTGTGTACTATCACTTTCCATTTTATTGAGTCACATTTCCTGTCTTTGCCTTTTCAGCTTAACTATCCTTCCCCCTTCTTTTTTTTGTTTAAGTAAATAATTACTGAACATAACCTAATCTTCCCCTAAAATACTAAAACAGAAAATCTTTTGTGTTTTGGATTTTTAATCGACAAGGAAATTAAATGAAATAAAACTAGAAAATAAAATAAAAAAAATTAAAAGGAAATTAAACATGTGTCGGACTACGCTTCTGTTTCTTCTGAGATAACGTCACTTTTCTTTTTAACACCGTTGACCTCTAACAGATATAAAATTCTGGGTTTATCAAAAGCTTTTGTATAGAGGTCAGCGCGTTGAAAATCTGCATTAATTTTTATCACATCGATTAAATTATTTTCAAAACAGTCACGTATAAGTGATATTTGATTCCGATGTGTTTGGTCTTAGGATGTTGGACCGGATTTTTAGTTACTGCAATTGTAGCAGAATTATCAACAAATATAAGAGTAGAAGAGAAATGCAAACCGTAGTCCCGCATTTGCTGTTGTATCCATATAATTTGAGAACAACAGCTGGCGGCGGCAACTTATTCGGCTTCACAGGTAGATAGAGCAACTGATGTCTGCTTCTTACACTGCCAAGTCACCAATCTCCTCCCGAAAAATTGACATCCTACTGACGTAGACTTGTAATTCATTTTCCAGCCTCCATAATCTGAATCACTATACGCCGTTAGCTCAAAGTCATCATCATGAGGATACCACAACCTCAGTGTTGGAGTGCCCTTCACATAACGGAAAATCCTCTTAACCCTAATCAAGTGATTCACTTTTGGCTTTGCTTGATATCTGGAACATAAACATGTGGCATACATGATATCTGGACGCGAGGCAGTGAGGTACATAAGAGATCCGATCATCCCTCGATACATAGTGGTATCCACCAAATCCCCACTCATCAGGAGCCATATCATGATTTGTGGCGAGAGGGGTACCGGCAACAGTGACATTTTCCATATCAAACCGACTCAGAATGTCGCCGACATACTTAGTCTGATGCAGGAAAATACCGGTTGGAGTTTGATCCACCTGTAATCCTAGGAAGAACTTCATTTCTCCCATGGCACTCATTTCAAACTCTGTCTTCATCACAGATTTGAATTCTTTGCACAACTCTTCATTTCTGGAATCGAAGATGATGTCATCCACATAGATCTGCACCAGAAGCAAATTACCATCCTTTTCTTTAATGAACAACGTACAGTCAATCACACCCCTGCGAAAGCCGTGTTTCAACAGATGGGTGGAGAGCTTTTCATACCAAGATCGAGGAGCCTGATGTAGCCCATACAGAGCCATGTCTAACTTGTAGAATCTTTCCCGATGATAAGGATCCTCGAATCCCTCGGGTTGACTGGCATATACCTCCTCACGGATTTCCCCTTGAAGGAATGCACTCTTCACATCCAACTGATAAACTTTGATCTTCATATACGATGCATAGGCAAGAAATATCCGAATTGCTTCCATTCATGCCACCGGTGCAAATACTTCATTGTAGTCGACTCCCTCGACCTGTCTGAATCCCTGAACAACCAACCGTGCCTTGTTTCTGATAACAACACCTTGGTCATCCTTCTTTCACTTTAGTACCCATTTGGTACCAATCACTTTCACGCCTTTTGGACTGTCAACAAGTGTCCATACTCCAAGTTTCTTGAACTGTAGAAGTTCTTCTTGCATAGCATTGACCCAGGCCTCATCTTTGAGGGCGTCGTTGACGTACTTAGGCTCGATTTGTGAAACAAAACATGAGAAAGCCCCGTCATTGACATATCCCTTTTCCATGACTGTAGCATAATCAGCAGAGTACAACTGATTTCGTGTCTACACACCGGATTGAATATCCCCAATGATAGACATGGGGGGATGATTCACACTGATCCTAGTCACTGATGTTGCAGGAACAACAACTTCAGAATCCATGTTTGTGACTACTGGTTCAGTATCCGGATTTTCCAATGCCGGTTTGGTAGCTGACGAGCCAACTTCTTGATTTACATTATGCTCAATGTCTGGTTCAGCTGCCTCTTCATCATCTGATGAATCATCACTCTTATCCTGAGCAGGAGTCGAGGAACCTGAAGCACCATCTGCAGGTGTCGTGTTGCTTGAATCCAGATTTGGTGTATTTAGAACATCGTACATCATCTGAGTAGCAATCACATCATCTGAATCAAGCTGAGGAAGATTAAAGGATTTGAAAAAGCCATCGTAATCGAAGAATGATGATGGACCTTTTCCAGCAGGGGGGTGGTGTATCTTTGCACATCTACGTTGCACCACACTTCAACCTGACCTGTCGAGTTATTGTAAACTCGTTTGTCTGGTATGCTGTATCCTAGAAAAATCCCTTGATCGGCTTTCTCGCTAAACTTGCCTTCCTGAGACTTCTTCAACAGGGTACATGGAGCTCCAAATGTTTCCAGATACTCCAAGTTAGGTTTTCGCTTCTGAAGCAACTCATAGCATGTCTTGCCATGCCTTTTGACTACTAACACGCGGTTAAGTGTGTAGCAAGCATTTGCAACTGCTTCATTCCAGAACTATACTGGAAGCTTAGAATCTGCCAACATTGTCCTCGCAGTCTCAATCAAGCTCTGATTCTTTCGTTCTGCAACTCCATTCATCTGTGGCGTGTATGCTGAGGTGAACTGATGAACAATTCCCTTCTCCTTGCAGAAGGCATCCATCCACTGATTTTTGAACTCTGTGCCATTGTCTGAACGAATCTTCCTAACCTTCAGGTTGTAGAGTGACTCCAGCGTCGTGACTAGCACCTTGAATGATTCAAACGTTTCTGACTTAGCTTTTAGAAACATCACCCAAGTAAAACGTGAGTAGTCATCTATGACTACAAAGCAGTACCAGTCTCCTGCTATACTCTTCATGCTTACAAGACCAAATAGATCCATGTGCAGTAGCTCTAGGGGCATCTCTATAGAATTGACATGCTTGGCCTTGTGAGATTTCCTGGTCTGCTTTCCTTTCTTGCATGAGACACAAAAATCAGGAATTTTGAAGTTCTTGACAGTAACTCCATCAACTAAGTTGTTATGAATCAGATGATTCATCTTCCTGTGATTAATGTGTCCTATTCTTCTGTGCCATGAGATGGATTCCTTCGCTGTTGCTTTGGATAAGAAACACTAAACTGTAGACTCAGAGGAAGAAGCATTAGACATATCCAATACATATAAATCATTGTACCTGGATGCTGACATTAAGACCTGCTCCTCTGGAATCTCCATCTCTTTCTTCAGTATGTAACACTTGCGATTGTCAAACATCACTTTGAAGCCTTTGTCATATATCTGAGACACTGAAAGCAGATTGTTTTCTAATTGTATACAAAATTGACTTTGTCGAATCTTACCTTTGCATTACCTAGTTCGCCTTGAGCGGTAATGTATCCTCCTTTGTTACCAGCAAAGGAAACGTGTCCCCCTTTAATTTGTTTGACATTGAAAATGAGAGACTTATTTCCTATCATGTGCCTGGAAGCTCCGCTATCTATAATCCATGTATTGGTAGAAGCACTGTAGCGGACAACCTGCACATAATTGAAAACAATTAGTTAAGGAGGGGGACCCAAGCCTTAACTGGCTTGGGTTTCCCAAAGGCATCACACATTATGAACTCTACCCACTGTCCTTTTGTCAGTTGGTGGGACCTCAACCTTCAGTTTGTCACTGCTATCAGACACATCAGACATCTTAGCTTTCCACATACCATCTTTATGAAAAGATTGTTTGTGATAGACAGTGATTGATTAACAGTTTGAACCTTTTGTTTAGTTTCCAGAACTGGCTTTACCTCAGGCATCACAGACTTGCCAATGACTTGTCTGTGTTGTCTGTGGTGTTGAGGAGATGTGTAAGACCTAGCAGGTGTGTTAGACCTAACAGGGGTCTTAGGTCTCTATTTTGGGAACTGAGAAACTTCTTTGTCCAGTTCAACCTTAACCCTAGGTGTTTGATAGTGGGGACAACTAGAAGATATGTGACCTCGTTTACCACAAGCATAACAGGATCTCCTTTTAAAAGGACTAGGAGATCTCTTGTGGGGTGGGGAGTAGACCTCAAGGTTGGGCTCTTTGGTCTTGGTCTTTTGATGTTCACCTTCCTTGACAAACTTAACATGTTTAACATCATGATTTATTTGCCTTTGAAGATGAGTGTTATCTTTCTTAACTGGTTTATTTTGAGTGGTTTTGAAAATCTTAGATTGTGTGTTAGAGACTTTGAACCCAACCCAAGAGATGCTTGAACATTCTCTTCCACCAGTTTTTCATTTCCAGTTGTGCCTGATGTTGAGGGTTTCTGATCAGCACCTGAAGAAACAGTTTGAACTGCTGTATCCGGGTCACTGACCAGAGGAGTTGTCACCACATGATCTTTAATTGGATTATTATTGATTGGACGTTGTTTGGTGTTCAATAAAATCTCATGTGGTGGGGGCACAACTTTATAACCCAAACCCTCCCCGTTGTTGCGTTCCTTAACCAAGTTTTTCAAAATATGCGAGGAACTTGCAAGACTATGAAGTTTTTGTTTTAAAGACTCATTTTCAACTTGTAAAACTGCTTTATCCTTTTTAGTTTCTTCAATGGTCTTTAAATAGAATTTAATATCATTCTCTTGGTTGAATGCAACAACTTCAGTCTCTTTTAATTGTTTCTTTAAAGCCTCAACTTTTTCTTTGTAACTGCTTTCATTTTGTTTTAAAACTTTATTAGCCTCTGTGCACAATTTTAAGTCCTTTACTAAGTTATCATTATGATCTAATAACCTAGCAAATTTTAAGTCAATGCTTTCCCTAAATTTTTCACATTCAACACAAGCATGTTTAGCAAACAGATCATCTTTTGATTCTACCTGTGCAGATGTGGACGTTCCGGCCATGAAAGCATTTTGAGACTGTGGTTGTGCTTCAGATTCAGCGTTCAGCTCATTCTCAGCGATTGGTTAACATCAGCTAAAGTCTCTTCTATTACAGCAGTATCGATCTCAGCTGAGCTCTCCCCCTCACTCGCTGAGTCTTCATTCAAATCTTCAACTGATGCTATGTTGGCTTCACTGTCAGATAAGAATCGGAAGGACCAATCCTGTCCTTCATCACCTTGAGCAACCATAGCATTGGAGTCATTGCTTGTTGGAGCTTTCTTTTTCTCCTTATCTTGTTTGTTGAAAGATGAGAATGGATTCCCGTTGCCAGTCTTCTTTGGTTTGACACATTCCCTCTTGAAATGGCCTTTTTCACCACAGTTGAAGCAAGTGACTTTGGACTTGTCAAACCCAAATGTAGTATCTTTGGTAGCCACTAGATTCTGTCCCATCTTTTTCACAAACTTCTTGGCTCGTCGCACAGCACTTGCTAGAGCCCACATTATGTCCATCGTTCCAGCTCATTTTCATCCACCTGCTCGTAGTCCTCATCAGCCAGGTGGTAGTTTCCAATCTTTGGCAATAAACCATCATAGGAATGAACTACTGCAGCAAGTAGATCCATAAGCTCTTTTGCAACTTCCACAGTTACTTTTCCCAAATTTTCAGTCATCAACTTCGTTGATTGAGTGACTATAGGACTTTGAAGAACCCCAGATGCACCATGTGACTCACTAGCAGATGATGAGCCTTGATCAGCTGATGGTGATGCATTTGACACAAAATCAGTTTGCAGAGGAGCGCTGGAGGCTTTGAAAGTAGAGGTAGAAGTAGAAGTAACATTGTAGAGTGATGGATCTTGAGTGTAGGCTCCTTTATTCGTTATGTATTTGTGGCGGACCTCTTCCTCTCTCAGTTTCAGGATGAAGTCATTAATATCCAAAGTCTCCAAAACTGAGTTATAGCGTAAAGTGGAAATAAAGGAATCCCACTTCTCTAGTAGACCCTCAGCCAAGCTTGCAACTTTATCTTCTTTAACGTCTTAACCCCATGAGTGTGAAGTTCACTCATCAGATGGTAGAAGCGATCAATGATCTCATCCAAGCTGTAACACCCGTATATTCTTTTAAAAGGAAAATAAAAGAAGGAGAAAGAAAAAGAAGGAAAAAGAGAAAGAAACAAAAGTCAACCAAAGTGAAGGGGCCAAAAGTGCCAAATATGCAAAGTTTATATTTATTTGGCACAAAAAGGTGGAATGGCCACCCATGTTGTCTGCATTTCACTCATTCGAAACTTTTTAGAGAGAGAAAGTAGCAGGAGCAGAAAACCCTCGGATTTTGAAGAAGAATCTGTGAACTTGGAAGCTTTTGGTAAGAATTCTCTAGTTTTTGAAGTTTTAGATAATTCTAGAACCGTGTGGGTGCTTATAAGTGTGTCTTGTGTGTTCGGGTGGTGTGGTGTGTGTGTGTTCTAGGTGTTAGAACAAGTGAGCAGGTTCGGGTTGAAGGGTGTAAACTCGAAGAAGACGACTAAGGTGAGTTCTAGACCCCATTTTACTGGTTTTAAATGTTTTGGGGCTGGAAATGCATGTAAACATGTTTTTATAAAACTTGGGTTTGATACCCGTATGGTTAGAATGTGCGTATGTTTATGTTTATGTTAGTTTATGCCTAAATCATATGTTTATGTTTAGAATTAGGCATTATGATGTTTGGGACTTGGTTTATGGATTAGACACATGAACAGGTTGCAATATGTTTGAAAATGGGACTTAGAATAAATCAGCAAAAGTTGGTAAGTCCACTAGTGGTCATACGACCAACAGTGTGGTCGTATGACCAGAATATTTTTCTAAGTGTTGAGCCAATAGGACTCATACGACCAACAGTGGTCGTATGATTATGTGAAAAATTTCTAAGTCTGAGGCCCACAGGACTCATACGACCAACAGTGGTCGTATGATGATGATGAAAATTCCAAGTGTGGACTCATACGACCAACAGTGGTCGTATGATCCAAATATGTTTCTAAGTCCAGAGTGGTACGACCAGCAGGGGTCATACGACCAGGTCGTATGACCAGTGAATAATTCTAAGTGTTAGGTGAAAAGTCCAGCAGGACTCATACGGCTAATAGTGCTCATACGACCAGGGGGTTATACGACCAATAGTGCTTAAACGCCTAGACACTTAGAAATTTTTAGGAAATTTTCAGTAACCCGAAGTTCGAGGTTTGACCAGGGTTGACTAGGGTTAATAAATGATGATGTCTCATGCATATAATGATGAGTATGATTAACCCTAATTGTTACTAATATTATTATTAGTATGTTACTGTTAACAATATTGTTGAAATACTGTTAAGTAAGGTATGATGCTATGCATGATGATGAATGAATGATGACGAATGCATTATGATGAACATATGATGAGTATGTATGATGTGTGTTCCTGATAATTTTGTATGCTTATCTTTCTGAAACTTTACGAATAACGAGAAATGAATTAATGAAGTATTATGTATCGTAAAGTGAAAGATAATGAAAGAGGAACATGATGACGAATGCATGTATTAACGAATGAACGAAATGAAGAATGATGATGAATACATGCATTAATGAACGAACGAATTATGTCTTGCAAGCATTGAATAACGCGATTGGTCCTTCTATGTGATTGACCATGGTCATGGTACCTCTACCGCTTACCTCTAGTACCGGGCATACGCTCCCGTCATATGTTGATTACGGCCCGGTAGCTAAGACTGATCTAGTACCGGACATACGCTCCCGTCATATGTTGATTACGGTCCGGTAGCTAAGACTGAGTGGGGTGTAGCATATGGTATTGGTACAATTAACCTTTCAATGCGTGCAAGTAAGTACGAACGGGACTCTTGTCATTCGACCACAGTAATCATAGCCGAGTGCTATGAAGTGGGTAAAGTCTGACAGAATCCATACGAGAAGTTAAAGATAATGATGAATAACGAAAGATGAAGATAATAAATGAATATTATCTATATGTACGTATGATGTATGAACGCATGAACGAAAGGATACTTTTAAATAAGTAAAAGTATGTTTTATTACAAAACTAGAACTCACTCAGCAACGCTGACTTTTATGTATTTTCCAGTTGGCAGGTAGTGTTGCTGAGGATGGCACGAGGCGGCTACTCAGCTTTATTTTGGGATGGCATTCTTTTGTTAATGTTTTGTATTGTAATGCAAACAAATGATATTTTGTAACAGGTGTTGTATTACTTTGCAAAAGCATTTTAGTAAAATTTAAAGTTTCCGCTGCATGGTTTTATTAAGTTATATTAAATGTATGTTTTATGGGTAATGACGACCAACTGTGAGGTGCCCGGGAACGGGGCCTTACAAGTTGGTATCAGAGCCAAAGTTTAAGTGAAACGGGTAAATTTTTAGAATAAACCTAAGACTTAAACTGAGAATGGGACAGGGGGAATGGGAATGCCATCTGAGTAGCTGCGTGCCATCAGGTATCTTTCTTAAAAATTGACCAGTGTTACGTGTGCATGTTATGTGTTTATGTGTACTGTTAGACTTAGATACTAATGTAGTCAGGACAGGTAATGCTCGGGGTGTGAAGAGTAGGGTAAGTGGCTAATCACAACTGGCCACTGTAATTAGGGACTTACTGTACTTGACATAAACTGAGCCATTTCCTTGGATGACCGTGTTGGTGTTTAAATCTTTCAGTGTGATAGAAGATGGTCGGTGGTAGATCATCGAAAGCCCAATTGGTGGAGGTAGCGGCGGAAGTGGTACGGAACCACGAGTCACAAGAGGTAGGCCTAGAAAGGAGAAGAAGGTTCCCGAAGGACCTAATACTACTCCCTCGGGGGGAATGGATGAGAGTGATGATTTTAGGGCCTCGGTGAAAGAGGCAGTTGTTGAGGAGGTGCACCAGGTTATGCAGACGATCCTACCGTCTGTAATGACAGAAGTGTTAAAGGCAGTACGAGAGGATGAGAGACGGGGGAGAAACCAGTCCTCCGGTGGACAACAACAGGCAGGGGCAGAAACGGTATTGTCCGATGATGAGGAGGAAGAACAGGTACGGGAGACAGCCCGGGGCTGTGATTACGGGAAATTCATGAGGTGCAAGCCCCAACTTTCGATGGGTCTGGTACTGCTACTGATGCTCACCAATGGGTGATGGAAATGGAGGCTGTCCTCGATATCAGTGATTGCCAGGAGGACAAGAAGGTGAAGTTTGCCACCCACTCTTTTACAGGGTCGGCTTTATGCTGGTGGAAAAATATAGTCCAGGCCGAGGGTAGCAGGGCTATAGGGAAGATGAAGTGGGCTGAGTTGAAAAGGCTGGTGATCGAGGAATTCAGTCCTCGTCGGGAAATGGATAGGATAGAAAGGGAGTTCCTGCAGCTGGAGGCGGGGACGATGACCCACCAACAATATACCACCAAGTTTAACGAGTTGGCGCTGTTGGTGCCAGAGCAGGTGACGCCGGTGTCACGAAAGATCAACCGGTATATTCAAGGACTGCCGGCTGAAATTCGTTGGCACTTGATTTCTGCTCGACCTAGCACTTTCAGGTCGGCAGTGGACTTGGCGGGAAGGTTATTCGATGAGCGTGCTGCTTTGGTGAAGGCTGAGGGAAGCAAGAAAGGGAGTGGGGAGAAGAACTGGCAAGGGAAGAGATTTGGTCGGGGTGATACTTCGGCAAACAACAAGAAAGCAAGGGTGGATGACCGCCGAGTGGTCGTGTCTGGAGCTGGGGTGAGGACGTGTGGTAAGTGTGGAAGGGAGCACTCAGGGGAGTGCAAGTGGGGATCTAATCTCTGCTTTAAGTGCGGAAGGACAGGGCACATATCAAAAGATTGCCGGATGGGCAAGTGCTTTAACTGTGGAGAAGGTGGCCACATGAGCAAAGACTGCAAGAAGCCGAGGGCTGAGGGCTCGGGAGAGAAGAAGAAAGGAAGAGAAGCACCGAAGGCAAAGGCTAGGGCGTTCACGATGACACAAGAAGAGGCTAGGACGGACCCCGATGTGGTGTCAGGTACGTTTCTAGTAAACCAAACTCTTGCTTCTGTGTTATTTGACTCTGGTGCTAATAGGAGTTCATTTCTGCTACTTTCTGTGCTAAACTGCCTGTTAGGAGTAAATGCCTGGATAAGTCCTTTGAGGTAGAAACCGCTATTGGTAAATCCACTAGGGTTACGGATGTGATAGAGGGCTGTACCATAGAATTAGAGGGCCATAGGTTTGCTGCCATGTTACATGTGATGCCTCTAGGAGGATTTGATGTAGTGTTAGGATGGACTGGTTAGCAACCTACGAAGCGAATATCGTGTGCCGAAAGAAGATGATTAGACTGACGGCGACCGACGGAAGTCCGGTGACGATTATGGCGATCGAGTTACGACGATTCCGAAGGTGATCTCGATGGCGGTGGCGGGAAAGTGTATGAGGCGCGGATGCAGCGCCTACTTATGTTATGTAAAGAATGTAGAGACGCCAACACCACAACTATGCGATGTACCAGTGGTGTGTGACTTTCCAGATGTGTTTCCCGAAGACTTATCGGGTTTGCCACCTGACCGAGAGATCGAATTCCAGATCGACCTGATACCGGGTGCCCAACCTGTCGCAAAAGCACCGTATCGCTTGGCTCCGACGGAGATGAAGGAATGATGGATCAGTTGCAGGAGCTGCTGGATAAGGGGTTTATTCGACCGAGTATCTCACCTTGGGGTGCTCCGGTTCTGTTTGTAAAGAAGAAGGATGGTAGTATGCGGATGTGCATCGACTACCGCGAGCTGAATAAGCTGACGGTGAAGAACAGATACCCCTTACCAAGAATCGATGACTTGTTTGATCAGCTCCAGGGTGCCAGTTGGTTCTCGAGGATAGATCTTCGATCTGGCTACCATCAATTAAAGGTGAAGGAACAAGATATCCCTAAGACAGCCTTTCGTACGCGCTATGGTCACTACGAGTTCTTGTCATGTCTTTTGGGTTGACTAATGCGCCGGCTGCTTTTATGGATTTGATGAACCGAGTGTGCCGACCAATGTTGGATAAATCAGTAATTGTATTCATCGATGATATTTGATTTATTCAAGAAGTGAAAAAGAGCATGCCGGGCATATTCGAGAAGTGTTGGAAACGTTGAGAAGGGAGAAATTGTACGCCAAATTCTCCAAATGCGCCTTTGGCTACGCGAGGTGCAATTTCTGGGTCACGTAGTGAATGCAGAAGGAATAATGGTGGACCAGCAAAGGTCGAGGCCGTGATGCAATGGAAGTCACCAAAGACGCCAACCGAGATTCGTAGCTTCTTGGGATTGGCGGGCTATTATAGAAGATTTATTCAAGACTTTTCAAAGATCGCCTCACCTTTGACAAAATTGACTCGTAAGGACGTGAAATTCGTGTGGGGTCGAGAACAGGAGACGGCTTTTGAGGAGTTGAAGGCAAGACTAACACAAGCTCCTGTCTTGACTTTGCCTGAGGGAAGTGAAGACTTAGTGGTCTATTCGGATGCATCATATTCTGGGCTAGGTTGTGTGTTGATGCAACGTGGAAAGGTGATAGCCTACGCATCTCGACAGCTGAAGACCCACGAAGTCAACTATCCCACACACGATCTAGAACTAGCTGCGGTGGTTTTTGCATTGAAGATATGGCGGCACTATCTATACGGGACGAAGTGCACTATCTTCACAGACCACAAAAGCTTGAAGTATTTCTTCGAGCAGAAGGATCTAAACATGAGGCAGAGGCGGTGGTTGGAACTGATAAAAGATTATGATTGTGAGATCCATTACCACCGGGCAAAGCCAATGTGGTGGCTGATGCCCTTAGCCGAAAAGAAAGGCCTGAGCCGATTCGGTGAAGGCTTATCAGTTGATATGACCTCCGATGTGATGACACAGGTTAAGGAGTTTCAAGACGAGGCTTTGAACGAAGATCGTCTTAACTCCGAAAGGATGAGAGGTCTAGTGACGGAGTTGGGTGAGAACACTCTAGGTGTTAAGACCCGATTTGGGCGAATGGGATTCCTCGATACGGGGATCTACGTAGTAGCATTATGGATGAGGCCCATAAGACACGATACTCCATTCACCCCGGTGCTACCAAAATGTACCACGATATGAAGAAAGACTACTGGTGGCCGGGCATGAAACGCGACGTAGTGGAGTACGTGAGTAAGTGCCTGACTTGTTTACAAGTGAAGGCGGAACACCAGAAGCCCTACGGGAAGGTCCAACCACTGGATATACCCGAATGGAAGTGGGAACACATCACCATGGACTTCATCACGAAGTTACCGCGTACCCCGAAAGGGTATGATGCTATATGGGTGATAGTTGATCGATTGACGAAGAGTGCCCACTTCCTACCGATCCGCGAGACGTATTCATCGGAAAGATTGGCGGATCTATTCATTAAAGAAATTGTAGCTCGTCATGGCGTACCGGTGTCTATTGTGTCTGACCGTGACACCGGTTTACCTCCAAGTTTTGGAAGAGATTTCATGATGCAATGGGGACGAGGCTACATATTAGCACGGCATATCATCCTCAGACAGACGGTCAGTCTGAGAGGACGATCCAAACACTCGAAGATATGCTTCGGGCGTGCGTGATTGACTTTGGAGGAAGTTGGGACAATCACTTGCCGTTAGCAGAATTCTCGTACAATAATAGTTATCACGCCAGCATTGGCATGCCACCTTACGAGATGCTATACGGGAGGAGGTGTAGGACGCCCGTATGTTGGGGAGACGGGGCAGAAAGAGTTAGGAGGTGTTGAGGTGGTCGAAGCTACGACTGAAAAATTAGAAAAGATCAAAGCCTTCATGAAGGCGGCGAAAGATAGGCAGAAGTCGTATGCTGACAAGAGGCGGAGGCCGATAGAGTTCAAGGTGGTGACCGAGTTATGTTGAAGGTCTCACCTTGGAAGGGAATCATTAGATTCAGGAAAAGAGGTAAGCTAAGCCCGAGGTATATAGGACCCTTCCGAATTATCGCACGAGTAGGAGAGGTGGCCTATCGACTTGAACTGCCAGATGAGTTAAGTGGAATTCATCCCACATTCCATGTATCCCATCTAAGAAAGTGCTTAGCTGACGAAGACATGGTTGTACCACTGGAGGATATTGAAGTAGACGAACGGCTCAACTACGTGGAGCAACCAGTGGCAATCATTGATCGTAAAGAAAAGAGGTTGAGGAATAAAGTGGTTCCTCTTGTGCGTGTACAGTGGAAGCACAGGAAGGGATCCGAGTCTACGTGGGAGACTGAAGAAGAAATGAGACAACACTACCCACATCTGTTTGAGGAATAACAGGTTTCGGGGACGAAACCTATATAAGGGGGGTGGACTTGTAACACCCGTATATCTTTTAAAAGGAAAATAAAAGAAGAGAAAGAAAAAGAAGGAAAAGAGAAAGAAACAAAAGTCAACCAAAGTGAAGGGGCCAAAAGTGCCAAATATGCAAAGTTTATATTTATTTGGCACAAAAAGGTGGAATGGCCACCATGTTGTCTGCATTTCACTCATTCGAAACTTTTTAGAGAGAGAAAGTAGCAGGAGCAGAAAACCCTCGGATTTTGAAGAAGAATCTGTGAACTTGGAAGCTTTTGGTAAGAATTCTCTAGTTTTGAAGTTTTAGATAATTCTAGAACCGTGTGGGTGCTTATAAGTGTGTCTTGTGTGTTCGGGTGTGTGTGTGTGTGTGTGTTCTAGGTGTTAGAACAAGTGAGCAGGTTCGGGTTGAGGGTGTAAACTCGAAGAAGACGACTAAGGTGAGTTCTAGACCCCATTTTACTGGTTTTTAAATGTTTTGGGGCTGGAAATGCATGTAAACATGTTTTTATAAAACTTGGGTTTGATACCCGTATGGTTAGAATGTGCGTATGTTTATGTTTATGTTAGTTTATGCCTAAAATCATATGTTTATGTTTAGAATTAGGCATTATGATGTTTGGGACTTGGTTTATGGATTAGACACATGAACAGGTTGCAATATGTTTGAAAATGGGACTTAGAATAAATCAGCAAAAGTTGGTAAGTCCACTAGTGGTCATACGACCAACAGTGTGGTCGTATGACCAGAATATTTTTCTAAGTGTGAGCCCAATAGGACTCATACGACCAACAGTGGTCGTATGATTATGTGAAAAATTTCTAAGTCTGAGGCCCACAGGACTCATACGACCAACAGTGGTCGTATGATGATGATGAAAATTCCAAGTGTGGACTCATACGACCAACAGTGGTCGTATGATCCAAATATGTTTCTAAGTCCAGAGTGGTACGACCAGCAGGGGTCATACGACCAGGTCGTATGACCAGTGAATAATTCTAAGTGTTAGGTGAAAAGTCCAGCAGGACTCATACGGCTAATAGTGCTCATACGACCAGGGGGTTATACGACCAATAGTGCTTAAACGCCTAGACACTTAGAAATTTTTAGGAAATTTTCAGTAAACCCGAAGTTCGAGGTTTGACCAGGGTTGACTAGGGTTAATAAATGATGATGTCTCATGCATATAATGATGAGTATGATTAACCCTAATTGTTACTAATATTATTATTAGTATGTTACTGTTAACAATATTGTTGAAATACTGTTAAGTAAGGTATGATGCTATGCATGATGATGAATGAATGATGACGAATGCATTATGATGAACATATGATGAGTATGTATGATGTGTGTTCCTGATAATTTTGTATGCTTATCTTTCTGAAACTTTACGAATAACGAGAAATGAATTAATGAAGTATTATGTATCGTAAAGTGAAAGATAATGAAAGAGGAACATGATGACGAATGCATGTATTAACGAATGAACGAAATGAAGAATGATGATGAATACATGCATTAATGAACGAACGAATTATGTCTTGCAAGCATTGAATAACGCGATTGGTCCTTCTATGTGATTGACCATGGTCATGGTACCTCTACCGCTTACCTCTAGTACCGGGCATACGCTCCCGTCATATGTTGATTACGGCCCGGTAGCTAAGACTGATCTAGTACCGGACATACGCTCCCGTCATATGTTGATTACGGTCCGGTAGCTAAGACTGAGTGGGGTGTAGCATATGGTATTGGTACAATTAACCTTTCAATGCGTGCAAGTAAGTACGAACGGGACTCTTGTCATTCGACCACAGTAATCATAGCCGAGTGCTATGAAGTGGGTAAAGTCTGACAGAATCCATACGAGAGTTAAAGATAATGATGAATAACGAAAGATGAAGATAATAAATGAATATTATCTATATGTACGTATGATGTATGAACGCATGAACGAAAGGATACTTTTAATAAGTAAAAGTATGTTTTATTACAAAACTAGAACTCACTCAGCAACGCTGACTTTTATGTATTTTCCAGTTGGCAGGTAGTGTTGCTGAGGATGGCACGAGGCGGCTACTCAGCTTTATTTTGGGATGGCATTCTTTTGTTAATGTTTTTGTATTGTAATGCAACAAATGATATTTTGTAACAGGTGTTGTATTACTTTGCAAAAGCATTTTTAGTAAAATTTAAAGTTTCCGCTGCATGGTTTTTATTAAGTTATATTAAATGTATGTTATGGGTAATGACGACCAACTGTGAGGTGCCCGGGAACGGGGCCTTACACAAGCTTTCATTCCCAATAGTCGAGAAGTTGTAAAACTCTTTCTTCAACGCTTTAGCCTTCAGTGACTTAAGTGTTGAATGCTATCGTATCTTTTCTCAAGAGCGTCCCATAACTTTTTGCTCTGTTTATGCTCTGAGTATTGATGAAGATGTCTTTGGGAATCGACTGTGTCAACATTGCATAAGCTTTCTTTTCAGCATTATAGGCAACCTTTTGTGCATCACTTAATCCACTTAAAGTCAACGGTATTCCATCAGCCCAACGGGCATGTTATATCCAGTCTCAATCGAGTTCCACAAATTTTTATCCACACCATTTAGATGAATTTAAATCTTTGTTTCCACTGAGGAAATTCATCAATAGACAGTAGTTTAGGTAGTTTACTGTGGTTTCCAATTTCATTTTCCAGTAACAGAAGGTTCTGAATCCTAGAGTCCTTTCCAGCTGAGAAGGCAAAATTTTCGAAGTCCATTTTGTCTTAGCTTAAACTTGAAGAGTGAACTGTTTGGGCGATAGAGAGTACGACTGAGAGGCGACTGACACAAATAGTGTGCGATTGAACTCAATCGTACGACTGGATAGGCGATTGTAACACTTGAGCGAGTGGACAGACCGACTGACTCAACCGGGCGATTTAACAAGCGACTGAGTTCAATCGTACGATTGAACTGGGCGACTGGACTTCAGTCGTACGATTGAGATAATCATGCGACTGAGACTGCTGAAATCAAGGTTTTCACAAACTTTGACCTAAAACGCAAGTTTTTACTCCCTAGACGGCTGAAACTTGAAAAAGATTGAATTATAAGAACATGCACACGTAAAATTTATTTTAAGCAGAAAGAATAGATCTTTTCGCTTAAAAACATTGACTTTTTCCAAAACAAGATTGAATCCACGAAGAATCAAGAGCCAAAGCTCTGATACCACTTGTTAGGACCGTGCACTTACGGAGTACTAACTGATTCAACGTGAAACCAGATCAAATAGTGCGGAATCCTATTTGATTGGCGATCCAATCAGGGAAAACGTTAACAAGATCAAACCTAACGATTAGAAAACGTTTAGAATGAACTAGGAATGATCTGAAATGTTTATGAACTTGGAAGGGACGAACAGGGCGCTCTAGGTCGACTAGGGTTATCAATATTCGAAGTGTTTTGTTTTTCCATGAATTAAGTGGTATTTATAGGTTACAGCTTTCATTCGTATGACTGAGCCAAGCGACTGGCTCAGTCGTGCGACTGAGTCATACGATTGGTTCATTCGGACTACTGGGTCAGTCTTATGACTCAATCGTACGATTGACTCAATCACCTTGTTCCGTCAGTACGTATTGATTCGCATGGTCCACTCGTGGTCCACTCGTGTCAATCAGGATACTTAGTTAAACACATTCTTGAACCTTCAATGGTTCAGAACTATGTCTAATACTGTAAACCTTTATAACATTGTCATATATGGTGTAACAATAAACAATATAGATATAACATTAAAAACCAAAAACATATAAGAAGAGTTTTTTATTATATTGATTAAACATTCTATATGTGTTACAAGAAGAAGTTCTATTATATTTAAGCTTACTAGACTAGAACTGGGACATGTGTACCAACAATCGTCCTTGTGCTGAATCTACTAACATATCCAGTAGTGGTCTGACAACATTAGGTCTTCCATCTTTGTGCTTAACGTAGTAGTAACAAGTTTTACTATCATTTTTCCTTTTATGTTGCTCAGACTACATAGACTTATACACCGAACCTCACATCTGAATTAATTTAATCCTTAAAGATCCCAAACTCTTTGATCATGTGCACTATCGTTTTCCAAATCATTGATTCAGTATACAGATACGATCAAGTGTCTAATAGCCAGCCTCTCCTCCCTCATCATTCATTTTTTTTATATCTAACATCCGAGCATGTTCTTGACGGAAGGATAATTAACAACACAAAACCAAAAGTCAATCAATAACACGAACAATAATCGAATGATTTCATTGATAAAACCTAACGATTTTAAGCTCGTTACAACTTAAGAATCAAGGCTCTGGAAAGGGAGATCGAGCATGATCTCCCACCATCCGGCAGCACCTAGGCCCGGGCAGACTCCCTCACAAAAACCATCAGGTTTCTACACAATGAAACTGGTATATATAGGCTTCGGCCCATATTAGATGCGACTGGGCCCATTCGTGCGATTGGACCATGCGTATGGTTCAATCGTATGACTGGACCATACGTATGGTTCAATCGAACGACTGGACCATTCTTATGGTTCAGTCTTACGAATGCCTCAATCGCATCTCTCAGTCGCACGACTGGTGCATTAGCATGGCTCAGTCGTACGACTGAGTCTCATTCGCATATGCTCCTGCGAAGGACCCAGTTTCATGTGTTTACAAGGTGTATAACATTAAGCCTAGACTATTTGTCAAGTGACGAACACACTATATATGACAATATATGCTCCAACAGAACACTCATTGAAGCTGCTCGAACTATGATATCTGCTGCCAAATTACATTGTTCTTTTGGGCTGACGCAGTAAACACTGCATGTTATGTTCAGAATCATGTTCTAATAAATAAAGATTAAAAATGACTCCTTATGAATTTTTTTATAACACAAACCCAAAGTCAAATATTTTAAAGCCTTTGGTTATTGTTGTACCTTGTTACACCACACCGAATCCACCTCAAAATTTCTGAAAAGGCTGATGAATGTTACTTTATGGGATATGCAGCTAATAAGGTTGCATATCGGGTTTATAATAAAAGAACAAGACAAATAATTGAGTTATTAATATTGATTAGCACGAGCTTAACATAACTGATGCAGGTTCAGCTCCATCATGGGTTATGATTATGAATCATTGTTCATAAATTTAAAATTCTAAACCTTTGTCTGCAGATGCTAATTCTCTATCATTATCTTTGGAGAACAAAATCATTGAGGAAATTCTATCTCTCATATCTGATGATTCTGTAATTCCTTCATCATCCAAGAGTATTCCTACTGCTTCTGTGCATGTGTGTGAAAATTCTGAATTACCAGATGATCTTTCAGATCAAATCCACAATCAGGAGCCAGAAGAATCACTGAATTCACCACTATCTGCATCATCTTCTTCAGAGACTATTGATGCTGCTCCAATGAAGTCATGCAATTCCATTTGAAGAATCTCCAAATGTGTCTACTGCTTCTGAAAAAACATTTAGATGACACTTTTGAAGAAAATATTGTTTATCAATCTAGTAACTCTGAATATTTGATGCAAATGTTGAACATCTCCAAGTAGGAAGATGAGATTATTGCAGATGATATTCCTCAGCTGAGATTCATAAAACTCATCCAACTGAAGCAATAATGGTCCGTTGCATGAAGGTTGTAATTACCAGAAGGTCGTTCAGGGGCAATCAACACATGTTTGTACGCTTGCTTTCTATCACATGCAGTCCAAAGATGTTGAGATGGCACTCAAAGAAAACAGTGGATAGAAGCAATGCAAGAGAGTTGATGCAATTGAAGAAGCTGAATGTTTGGCATCTTGTCGAACTTCCCAAAGAAACTTCCGATTGGAACAAAATGGATATTTAGGAACAAACGGATGAAAAAGGTGTTATAGTTCGAAACAAAGCACGTCTTGTGGTGCGGGGATTTTATCAAATTGAAGGATTGGATATGAAGAAGTGTATGCTCCGTTGCAAGACTTGAAGCATACGCATTTTCTTAGCCTTTGCTTCTTACATGAATTTTAAGGTGTTCAGTGGATGTCAAAACTGCTTTTTTATAGGGGAATGAAGGAAGAAACCTATGTTTTCAACCTCCTGGATTTGAAGATCCAGATCATCCTGATTATGTATACAAATTGGATAAGGCGTTGTATGGCTTACATCAAGCACCTCGTGCTTGGTATGCAACTCTGACTGAACATTTGCTTGCAAATGGTTATTCACGAGGGTAATTGATCAAACCTTATTCATTCGTAAATCAGGCGATGATATCATTCTGGTTCAAATCTTTGTCGATGATATCATTTTTGGGTCTACTAATGAAAGTATATGCAAGGAGTTTGAAGAAGTGATGGAGAAGAAAATTCGAGATGAGCTCTCTTGGAGAATTTCATTTTTCTTGGGTATTCAAGTTAATCAGACTGACACTGGTATTCTCATTCATCAAGAAAAATATGTTCAGACTATATTAGAGAAATACAAGTTTCAGGATTCCACAGTAGCTCCAACTCCTATGTCTTCTCGTCCTACTCTCACTCCAGATCCATTAGGAGAATCAGTTGATCAACATCTGTACAGATCAATGATTGGTTCCCTCATGTATCTTACTGCAAGCAGGCCGGATATCATGTTCCCTGTTTGTCAGGTTGCCCGATATCAAAGTGATCCAAAAGAATCACACATGAAAGCTGTCAAGCGGATTTTCAAGTATCTCAAGGGTCAACCAAAACTTGGTCTCTGGTATCCTCGAACTTCTGATTTCAATTATTTACTTACACTGATAGTGATTATGGTGGTTGTAATTTAGACAGGAAATCGACTACAGGAGGATGTCAATTTCTAGGCAACAGACTCATTTCCTGGCAGTGTAAAAAGCAGAACACTGTTTCCACATCCACTGCCGAAGCTGAATATGTGGCTGCATCGAGTTGTTGTTCCCAGCTTGTAGGGATTCAACAACAACTTCTTGATTATGGTCTTAAATATATGACACACCCATTTGTGTGATAACACGACAGTACTGAACATTGTCAAAAATCCCATTCAACATTCCAAAACTAAACACATTGACATCCGAATCCATTTTATCCGTGATTGTTTTGATTGTAAACTTATTCATTTAAAACAAGTGCCATCAACTGAAAACATTTGATTTATTTTCCAAGGCTTTAATCATTCTCGATTTGATTTCCTTGTGCAATCATGGGAATGATTACTTTGGATAAATTGATTTCTTGATCTTTATAAAAAGATTTTTCATTTTTAATAAGGAATAAAATTGTAATGTTTTTTTGTATATAAGAACAATCACAATTTTAGGGGGAGAAATTAGAAAACAAGTTCCGAAAAATATTTTGGTTTTAGGGGGAGTCAAGATTGGATACATTGTTAAAAAGGAATTTTTCATGATTAAATGAGAAATGATATTACACAGTTCAAAACGAGTCTAAGTACTTTCAAAGGCTTACATATAAAAAGACTTGGATTATGTATGATGTGTCAATAGGCTTTGCTTTCAGAAATGAAAAGATCATAAATGAGTGAGTAAACTTGAAGTAAAGTGATATGAATTAGTGGGGAATATATCAGGATTCTGTGACAATACCAAAAATGTTCTAAAACAGACTGAGAGTTATCTTCTTGTCATACTCAAGCCTGTTATTGTTTGATTCAGTAATATCATATATAAATATGTATATATATATATAAAAGAAAATACAAAAAGAAATGCAAAAAGAAATAAAATAATAAAGAAAATAAATGAGCAAAAAGATGCCAAAAATGCCATATAAGATATAAGATGCCAAAGTGCACAAATCAAAAGATATGTCTAAAGACATAGATACTCTATGGTATATATATATTTTCTAATTTGAGAAAATTATCTGATCACGGAAAGCAAAATCAAAAGATGGGGCATGTAAGTCCGGATGGCTTGTAAGTCCTAAACATCTTGAGAGGGCAGACGTAAGTCCGGATGGCTGTTTGTAAGTCCTTAAACTTGTTAATATTCCGTGTTAAGAGATATTTCTCAGGCTAGTTATGCTCAAATAGATATTTTAGGAATAAACAAATGGTATCACTGATCAACAACGCATGGTTTAAGTCAATTTGGGATGACTTGAAATCTCGACAGTGTCTTGAAGAATAATAAGTATTTACAGGGTTTTGATTGTGGGATCCACTGAATTTATATAAAATCATCCAAAACATGATAAATATCACTCCTTATGTTTCTAACTAAAGACTGAAGTATAAGTTTAAAATGGACAAAATATATTGACATTCAATTTAACCAGTTTCTTTTAAATAAAGTTGAACAGAGTCTTGACTTGACAAAGAACTATATGATCTCATTATGAAAATTCTTACAAGACAATTTTGATCAATAAAGAATTCAGATCTTGATTCTTTATATGTGTTCATTTTAGTTATGTTGTTTTGTTTTGTATCGTTTTGTTTTTGATTTTGTTTTGTTTGATTAAGACAAATAATCACAGATAAATTTTGAAAAATTGAAGATTCATTAAATTAATTAGTCACTTGGTAAATAAAACATTTTGTTGAATTACATAATTAATAATAAAGGTTTTTGAAAGATGTGAAAAATTGAAAAGTTGAAAAGTTGAAAATTTTCAAATTTTAAAGATTCTCTCGCGCGAAAAAGGATGTCCCGCGAAAAGGTTGTCGCGCGAAAGGGTTATCGCGTGACTTATATGACTATAACTATCACAGTGGTGAAAATAAATTCACTTTTCGCTCATATTCTCATCCGAAAACCCTTGATGATCTAGATAGGTTGGACTCACCGGCATGTCGGTGTTATTACCTTTGTATTTTGATGTTTTTCTTTGTGCCGAACCTAAGGGCGAAGCTATAGGTTCGCCCAGTAGACTAGACTTGCTTTGATTATGATTGTGTTTGTATGTTACCGGGCGAACCTGTTTTGGTCGCCTGGCGAAATTAGACAGTTTTGGCTGAACAGATTCGCTATCAGCAAATCTGTCAGCAAAGATAGCGAATCTGTCAGCGAACCTAGGACTGGTACTATAAATTGTATGTTTGATCATTGTTAATGAAACTTTTGCACATTTTATTGAAAACCTATCTTTGTGTGTGTGCTTGCTGAGGTGCGAGGAGCTTATTCTGATTATCATTGTAGCTTTAATACCTCTAGTGGATCCTAATCGTCATATCAAGTAAGTATCTCTTGAATCAGTTATCATCAGTGGGATTTGTATGTGTTATTAGACCATTAGCACTGTTATTAGATCTGTATGGACCAACAATATGGTATCAGAGCCATAGTTCTCTTGATGAGTTGCTAATTCTGAAATTTTTGGGGTTATATGATATAAACACTGTTTGATTCTGTTCGTAACTGTTGATTGTGAATTAGCCATGAAAACTGATTGAGGATTGCGTGTTTTAACTGTACAAAGCTATAGAAACAAACTGCATGCTAATTGGTTAGTTTTGAATGATTTATGCTTGATTTCGTGCTGTTGAAAAGCTTTCTATTACACAGCGAATCTGTATGTTCATGGAGCGAATCTGTTAATTCATCTAGCGAATCTATAATTTTTGTATGCTTTATGGTTTGAGTTTTTGATCAGCGAAGCTATTACTTAAGAACGAAATTTCACCATATTTCCTTGGCAAGCAAGCGAAGCTGCTGCCGAATCTATTTTGAACGAAAGTTCAGTTCTGCTGAGCGAACTTGGGCAGCGAACCTGTGATTCTAAGCACAAGTCCAGCGAAACTGCTGCCAGTTGGTTGAGCGAATCTGTCCAGGTTCACCGAGCGAATCTACCAGCAAATTTACTTAATTTGCAGTGAATTTACTAATTTATCAACGAATCTTTCCCTGTCATAACAATGATGACCGCAACCCTACCACTATTGAACTTGAAAACATCTAGCCTAATAGGCCACCGAGGCTTGTTAACGGTGAAAATTTGAAGACTGGAAAAGATGTCTGAAAGCCTTCTTCTTTTACACCGACCACAGTCAATGGGATTCTATCATAAATGGACCACACTTACTAGTACATGTTGTGGGTAACTCGACTACTCCTAACAATGACCCACATACCTTCACGAAACTAATGTCAAGCTACTAAATCGTGATAAGAAAGCTCTTGGAGCTTTAATTCTGTGCTTGCATCAAGATATCTACAACAGATTTGCTGAACACATGACTGCTAAAGCGTTATATGATGCTTTGTGTGAATTCTATGATGGGAATAAGGATGTGAAACTTGACAAGAAGGCTCAAGCTGAGAAAGAATTCAACTCCATTGTTGGTTACAAGCATGAGACTCTGACTGATATAACCAACCGCTTTCTGTCTGTATCGAGCAATCTGAATAAGTATGATGGAAAACTGGGTAATCATGAACAAGTACAAAGCTTCTGGACTCAATTCCTCACAGTGGAGCCTTCAAATCAAAATGCTGAAACAAGAAAGGAACTTTCCTGATTACAAGCTCATGGACGTTATCAACAAACTAAAGTCATTTGATCTTGACGTGAAAAGAAGGGAATACAATCAGTCAATGATGTCACCCAATGTTACCCCACAAAATGTTGCATTCATTTCATCCGCTGCAAACTCTTACTCTCAAGGTGTAGCATATGGTGGTCACCGGGTTATGGAAATTCTATAAGTCCTGGTTATGGTGGTGGTCATGCTAATTTTGGTGGTAGTCCTAGTGCTGGTTCAAACTCAAATGCATCCATCACTACTCAGATTCCTTCTGACACGATGGCTTTATTTGGTATGTTTGTTCATAGTTATGAGGCTTTGGTAGCAGGTGAGTTGAAAGGAAAAGGAATGACTGTTGAAGATATGTATCAAGTGGATCCAGATGATCTCGAGGAGACAGATATTCAGTGGCAGATGGACATGCTGACTCTTAGAGCTAGACGATTTATGGAAAGAACGGGCAGAAGAAACTTTGGTAATCAAGGTCAAAACAATAGAATTCGGTATGATAAGTCTAAACTCAGATGTTTCAACTGCAAGCAGCTTGGTCATTTCAAGCATGAATGTCCATCTCCAATCATCACTGAACCAGTCAATTCCGGAACCTCCAAAGTAATCCCAATCATGGAGAAAGTGGAAGAAGCGAAACAAAAGAAAGAACAACGCGCGTTAACAAAATTTGACGGAGTGTAGAAATCGAAGAAACAAAAGAAGAAATCAACCACGCCTTAGTTGCTGAAGTGGCTGATACACATACTTCTGCTGATGATTATGTTAACAGTTTTGATCCTTTCAGAGAGTTCTTTGAAGAAGCTTGTGTAGAAGATGTTTATGATAATGCTGGTGGTAAGCAAATGGAGTCAAAAGTGGTTTAAGTTGACGAAGATGTTATTGCTCAAGGACATCAGGGTCAAGAAGAGTTGGTTCAATCTGAGTTTGTTTGTGAAATGGTAAATGAGAAAGTCAAGCAAGTGACTGGGTTAGAAGCTGACAAGGATGCTGAGAAAGATGCTGCTGGGAACATGGAAGCTATAATTGAGGAAGCCAAAAAGGTAGCTGTGGAAGAATACAAGAAGAACACACCCTACTTCCATGTGACAAAGCTCTAGCAGCCGAAAAACTGGTAATGAGTATTCCTTATGAAGAATTATGGATTTATGTTCCCCGGCTTGCAAATTTCGATTTATGGGAATTTACAAAGTTAATCAAATTCTTTTATCAAATGAAGGAGACTTAAAAAGAATAAACAAAGAGCTTAAAATAAATGAATCAAAATATTTTGTCAAACTAAGAGAAGCTTTAAAAGAAATTGAACATTTGAAAAGAATCCTTTTGGAAAAGAATTGTGAAGTAAACTATTTAACTGAACAACTTACTCTTGCTGAATTTGAAGTCAGAAAATTTAAAAATAAACTAGAACAAGGACTCTTTCTGGAATGAAAAGGGAGGAACTATGCAAAAGACAAAGGGGGGCTAGAATCAAGACCGGTTTGGGTATTGAAGTTGATTCTTTTGTACATCCTCCACCTAGTACTTTCTGTTATTCTCCTACGCCCACTCCTCATCCTTAAATGAGTTGATACAAGAGATTATACAGAATGATACTAACAGCTCTATTGCAGGTTTAGAAGGAGTGAACGTTAAGGAAGTACGAGAGGAGTATGCCTATGGTGGAAGTAGGGGTATTGGATGTTCTAGTAATCCTAATGTCAAGTCAAAGAAGTCCATTGAAGATAATTGTTTAAGTAGATTTGTGTCTAGTAATGTTTTGAATTCAAACAATGTTTCATGTAATCTTATTTCTGGAAATGATGTTTCAAATTTAAATACTTTGAATGCTGATGCTATGAATGATGATTGTGTGAATGTTAATGCAGAACTTTCAGTCATGTCTCTGAAAGTCAAAATAAATCAAATTGTTTTCAAAAATTCTTTTCTCATCCAACTCCATCTTTCACACCTATACGGATTTCAAAACCTAAGATCAGGAATCATCTTCCTCATCCATGAACACAAATACTGAATCTGAATCTGGTAAGGTAAAAGTCACAACAGGTAAGTCCAAAGTGCCTTATGACTCTTACAGTGATTCAAGCTCTCAGTTATCAGACTGTGATGAAGAGATATGTATAGATAGAATTTTTGCATCCAAATGCTCCAAGATAAGTTGAAATCTCATTGCTTTAGATGTGGGAAGGATGATCATGTCATTAAGCATTGCCCTATGCTAGTTGGTTGTAGTATACAGAATAGATCATTAGAAGAAAATTGAAAACCTTTGTGAATGATTTTTTCTGTAAAAAATCTACCATTCAAAGACCCAAACACACCAAGATTGGGTTCCTGCTTCAAAAACCTAATTCTTCTTTTCAAAATGTCAGGAACATTCCAGCACCACTGTAAATAGTTATTGGCATGTAGATAGTGGATATTCAAGGCATATGACCGGGTTGCCGGATTTGCTGACTAATTATAGGATCATTAATGGTGGATATGTTGCTTTTGCTGGAGACAAGAAAGGTGGGAACTTTGATTTACATGCGTATTCTGATAGTGATCATGGTGGTTGCAGGATTAACAGAAAGTCAGTCACAGGTGGATGCCAATATCTGGAGACTTTCTTGTTTCATGGCAAAGCAAAAAACAAGAAACAGTATCCTTGTCCATAGGAGAAGCTGAATATATTGCTGCATCTAGCTGCTGTTGCCAAGTGCTTTGGATTCAACATCAGATGATGGATTACGGCATCAATTTCCTTCATACACCACTATTCTGTGACAATGAAGCTGCCATTGGCATTGCCAAGAATCCAATTCATCACACTCGGACAAAGCACATTGAAACAAGAATTCATGCTATTCGTGATGCTCAGGAAAAGGGGTTTATAGATATTATTCCTATTGAAACTCGGAAGCAAAAAGCCGATCTTTTCACTAAAACTTTTGATAAACCTCGTTTTTATGAATTGATCAATATGTTGGGTTTAATATCTTTCTAAAAACTAAATCCCTTTTTTTGAACAAGAAGTTTTGTTTAATCTGTCTTTTATGTAAATATTCTTTCTTTTTGCCTCGAGAATTCTTTTATGTCCCACATTTATTCTCTCATTTCTTTATTTCTTTAAGCAAAATTCTTTTGAAAAAAAAAAAAAAATTCTATTAGATAACTATCAAATAAAAATTTTGGGGGAGAGTTAAAAGTAAAAATCGAAATTCTAATTTGAGATGACTGAGAAATGATAGAATTTTCTCTTGATATGCTTTATTTACATGACATTCCATATGTGAGAAATGATAGTAACTGATAAAGATGATTGTTTTGCAATAGAATTTTTATAATAAGTTTGATAGTTTCATTATATGACATGCTCGGTAGGCTCAACAATTCAACCAAGTAAACGGTAACCTCGTGACAAACTAAGCTATCTGCATAAAAAATCTGGATAATCCATCTTATCGTCGGTCTGCACGAAATGAGTCTCGTCAAAAAGGGGTTGAGAGCCTGGCTTATTTGTCTTACCATTGTATATTACCATCTTTCATCTCCGTTGTAAATTATATCTCGTGTTAAAACTCCTCTGCTATGCGAAAGCGTTGACCTGGAGGAATGGACTTCTCTGCTATACGAAAGTTTGACTTGAAGCTCGTTCACACGATTACAAATGATTATCTCCTCTGCTACATGAAAGTGTTGACCTGGAGCTTGATGTTCTGTAAACCATGTAAATTATTATCCCTGACCATCATCCATTAATTCGTCATCAGACAAATTCAATAAGCCGAATACGCTCAACAACCATGAGGATGGGTAGGTTTTACCAAATGAGTGTGGTATCCTAATTTTGAATGCATAATCGTACCAAAACATGATAAAGAATCACGAGTTACGTGTTCAAAGAATTATTGTTTGAGTTAAGTGGATAAACATACCGACAGTCGTTTATGAACTATCTTAAACTTGAATAAATTAAAGTTGTGAAACTATCTTTAAATCAGTATGATCTCACTGCTGTCGATGTTTAATTACATCCCTGTGTTAAGCGTTTCTTGAGAATGTGATCTCATGATCGAATCTGTTCATGATTTTGAAAATAGACGTATCCCTCTTTGAATGAGTTTGTTTTTTGTGTTAGTTTCTTTGTTCAAAAGGCTTTTTATTTCTGTCTAGCGAATTGTCAGAGAATCTATAGTTTCGCCCAGATTAGTTCTATATATGTGATCATGTTGCCGAGCGAATCTGTAAATTCGCTGTCAGTGAACTTAGGGTATATATATATACCAGTCACAGTGCACGCGAACATCACATTCGCTAACACTGTGACTGGCCTTTTTTTTTCGGATGAGACTCTTTCTTCAATTGCTTCTTTCTTGTGTTGAATTCGTGTGTGAATCATCTTCAAGTAAGTGTTCTGATTCTTCTTATTGCCTTACACTTGTTCACAACATCTTTTTGACCTAGATTTTGATCGATTAATGTAACACCCGAAAGTTTGACTTTTGGAGTGATATGCGACTGAGCCTCAGTCGCATGGAATTCATGCGACTAGACGCCCAATCGCATGATGCTCGGACGATTAAAGGATCAAGCGCATGGAACTCACACGACTGAAGGTCCAGTCGCATGGTGTTCATGCGACTGAGAGTCCAGTCGCCTGGACGTCGGGCGACTGCGCTGTAACTATAAATGAGGGGTAGCCCTCTTCTTCCCCACACTTACACATTTCAGTCGGGAAGAAGAGCAGAAAGAGAGAGAGCAGAGAAAGAAGAGAAAGAAAGAGAGAAAGTGGTGATCCGGGTTCGAGATTTGTCGAGTGGCTAGTCAAATCGTAGCTCTGCATCTTCTCCTTGATAATGTGAGTTCTAGAACCCCACATTTTCATGTTTTCATACGATTTTAGGGCTGGATCACATATAAATCCTATTTTTGTAAAGTGTATGTTTAACCTATTTGGGTGAAATCATGTTTAGTATGTTTAAAGTACGAATTAGGACTTGTATAAGCTTGTATGATGTCCTAGTATGAATCCCTAAGGTTTGGGAGGGTTAATGTGGGCTTAAATCGGATTTAGTAGGATTTTACAGCCGTATGTCGCGGCTGCTGTTCGTGATGAACTTCAGTCGCCGCCCAGTTAGGGCTAGGTGACTGAAGGGCCAGCCGCACGACTGGGGAACGACTGATGTTCAAACGTATGATTGAGGCTCAGTCGCACGATTGGGCTCATTCGTCCGACAGGCCATGCGATTGAGGGATTCAGTCGCATAGGTCCATTCGTATAGTAGTTCAGCCGCACGACTGAGGGTTAGTCACTTAGTAGCCCATTCGTATAGTGTTTATTCGTACCGATAGGGAGACCATTCGTACGACTGTATGCCCAGACCAATGGTTGTCCAATCGCACGGTTCAGTAGCATGAAGGCCATGCGACTGGAGTATGTTCAATCGCCCAAATAGGGCTGATGTGAATGAGGAGAGATGTGCATGTAGGATGTAAATGTGATAAGTATGATGTTGCCTTTATGATAGTAATGACTGATGAATGGTAAATATCTATGTTCCTTGTGTTGATGCGTGTTTATCTTTTAGTGACTTTACGTGAATGAATGAATGAATGAATGAAACGAATGTAATAAGAACGTAAAGTGAAAGATAATGAAAGAGGAACACGATAAATGAATGCATGCATTAATGAATGAACGAATGAATGTAAGAAAGGCTTGCAAGCAAATGAATGGAGGTGCACACCCCTGGCAGGTGTTAACTCAACTGTGATGCGGGTTAGCTACCCCGAAGGATGCACACAGGGTCAATCTTGAGATTGATAATGAGGTGACCAACTTCATGTCGCAACAGACTTGGTTAGCAGGCAATCATGAGATTGCACTGAGGTGAGCAGCCGTGTGCTACAACAGACTTGGCTAACGTACGATAGAATGAAAATGGAAGATAAATGGTGCATATACTACCCCGGGTGACTACATCAGCATTTGTGCACAACGTTAGTGGTTGATCACCACAGGTCCAGCACCAGCAGTATAGTATGCCGTTTGGGGTACCGTACATGTCACCGGATGTAATGAACGTTCGAACGAATGTAATGAATGTAAGAATGAAAGTAAAGAACGTACGAATGAATGTAAAGAACGTATGTACGAACGTGAATGAGAACGAGGAATGGTACACGAATGAAAGCTAATGAACGAATGATGAAGATAATAATAATATTATCTAAGTGTACGTAAGTTGTATGATCGCATGTATGTAAGGACAGTTATAACAATGAAAGTATGTTTTATTATAAAACTAGAACTCACTCAGCAACGCTGACTTTTTATGTGTTTCCAGTTGGCAGGTAGTGTTGCTGGGGGTGGCACGAGGCGACTACTCAGTTCTTTGGGATGGCATTCTTCTTTTGATAATGCTGCCACGCAATGGGATGCGGGCTTATAACGCATGCAACAACTTATGTTGCATGCAAGTGTCAAGGGTTTCTTGAGGATCCCCATAAACGGGATTACTTAAGAAATCTTCTTTATGATGAAAATATTTAATTTTCTATACTAGAGGTCACTGTTTATGACCATTTTGTAATCAGTAACGATGTAAACTTTGTAAAAGCTTTTATGATGAAATGGAATGTACCTTTTGAAGTTCTGCTGCAGTGTCTATTTAAGATGTTTATAAATATATACCGAATGTAGTTTTATATACGATGAATGACCAACTTTGAGGTGCCCGGGAACGGGGCCTTACAAGTTGGTATCAGAGCCAAAGTTTAAGTGAAATGGATAAATTTTCAAAATAAACCTAAACTTAACTGAAAATGGGTCCGAAAGGGAAGGAATGCCATCTGAGCAGTGCGTGCCATCAGGTATTTTCTTAAAGTTAACTAGTATTACGTGCGCATGTTATGTGATGTATGTGTTACTGTTAGAGTTAGATACTAACGTAGTCAGGACAGGTAATGCTCGGGGTACGAAGAGTAAAGTAAGTGGCTAATCACAACTGGCCACTGTAATTAAGAACTTACTATACATGACATAAACTGAGCTATTCCCTTGAATGACCGTGTTGGTGTTTGAATCTTTCAGTGTGATAGAGAATGGCTGGTGGTAGATCTTCTAAGGCCTCACGGGGTGGAGGTAGTGGCGGACGTGGTGCTGAACCGCGAGCCACAAGAGGAAGACCTAGGGTAGAGAAAGTGGTTCATGAGGAAACCGAGACCCCTCATCAGGAGGGAGTAGACGAGAGCGCCAATTTGAGAGCCTCGGTAAAAGAGGCAGTGGTTGAAGAGGTACATCAGGTCATGCAGACGATCTTACCGACTGTGGTGACCGAAGTGATTAAGGCTGTCAGAGAAGGTGAAAGAAAGAGAGGAACAGGTCCTCAGGAAGACAGGAGCAATGAGGACCGGGAACGGTTCTTTCTGATGAAGAAGAGGAAAAGGAGGAGGAGCCGGTGCAAGAACCAGCACGAGGCTGTAACTATGGGGCGTTTATGTGGTGCAAGCCCCCTACTTTTGACGGTAATGGTACTGCTGCTATGCTCATCAATGGGTGAGAGAAATGGAGGGTGTCCTCGATATCAGTGAGTGCCGAGAGGACCAAAAAGTGAAGTTCTCTACCCACACTTTTATGGATTCGGCTTTATGCTGGTCGGATAATATAGTCCAAGCCGAGGGTAGCAGGGCCATTGGGAAGATGAAGTGGTCCGAATTGAAGAGGTTGGTGATTGAGGAGTTCTGTCTTCATCGGGAAATGGATAAAGTTGAGAGAGAGTTCCTACAGCTGGAGGCGGGAACGATGACCCACCAACAGTACACCACGAAATTCAACGAAATGGCACGTCTGGTGCCGGACCAGGTGACACCTCTGTCGTGAACAATCAAGAGGTATGTTCAGGGTTTACCGGCGGATATTCGCAGGCATATGATCGCCGCCCGACCAACTACCTTTAGGTCAGCGGTGGACCTGGCTGGGAGGTTGTATGATGAAAGGGCGGTGGTGGTGGTGACTGATGGTAATAGGAAGGGTGGTGACCGGAATTGGAGCGGGAAGAGGTTTGGTCGGGGTGATGCTTCGACGAGCAACAAGAAGGCCCGGGTGGACGATCGCGTGTGGCCACACCGGGTACGGGACTGAGGAGGTGTGGTAAATGTGGAAGGGAGCATGGTGGGGAGTGCAGACTGGGGCTGAATGTTTGTTTCAAGTGTGGAAAGCCCAGTCATATGGCTAGGGAGTGTAAGGGCATGAGGTGCTTCAACTGTGGGGAGAGTGGCCATATGAGTAAAGATTGCAAGAAGCGAGGTCTGAAAGTTCCGGTGTGAAGAAGACGAGGAATGAAGGTCGAAGGCAAGCGCCAGGGCATTCACGATGACGCAGGAGGAGGCTAGGACAGACCCTGATGTAGTGTCCGGTACGAATCTGGTGAACCAAACTTTAGCCTCTGTATTATTTGATTCGGGTGCCAGTAGGAGTTTCATTTCTGCTGCGTTCTGTGCCAAATTGCCTGTTAGTAGTAGACGTGTGGATGTACCGTTTGATGTAGAGACCGCTATAGGTAAATCTACTAGGATTTCCAAGGTGATAGAGGGTTGTGATGTAGAATTAGAGGGCCACAAATTTCCGGTTAGACCGTTTGCGATGACATTGGGTGGTTTTGATTTGGTGCTTGGGATGGATTGGTTGGCGGACTTTGAGGCGAATATAGTGTGTCGAAAGAAGATGATTTGTTTGATAGCACCTGACGGAAGTTCGGTAACTGTTTATGGGGATCGGGTCACGACGATTCCGAAGGTGATCTCAATGGCGGTGGCGGGGAAATGTATGAGGCGGGGATGTAGCGCCTTCTTATGTTATGTAAAGGACGTAGAAACGCCAACACCACAACTATCTGATGTTCCGATGGTGTGTGATTTTCCAGATGTTTTTCCCGAAGACTTATCAGGGGTGCCACCTGACCAAGAGATCGACTTCCAGATTGATCTGATACCAGGCGCCCAACCTGTTGCCAAAGCACCGTATCGATTGGCCCCGACGGAGATGAAAGAGTTGATGGAGCAGTTGCAAGAGTTGTTGAATAAGGGGTTTATTAGACCGAGTATCTCGCCTTGGGTGCTCCGGTCCTGTTTGTGAAGAAGAAAGACGGTAGCATAAGAATGTGTATAGATTACCGTGAGTTAAACAAGCTGACGGTAAAGAACAGATACCCCTTGCTGAGAATGGATGACTTGTTTGATCAACTTCAGGGTGCCAGTTGGTTTTCAAGGATAGATCTTTGATCGGGCTACCATCAACTGAAGGTGAAGAAGCAGGATACCCCTAAAACAGCCTTTTGTACGTGCTATGGTTATTACGAATTCCTTGTCATGTCTTTTGGTTTGACCAACGCGCCAGCTGCTTTTATGGATTTGATGAACCGAGTGTGTCGGCAGATGTTAGATAAATCAGTGATTGTATTTATTGACGACATCTTGATTTATTCAAGGAGCGAAACGGAGCATGCCAATCACATTCGAGAAGTACTAGAAACATTGAGAAGGGAGAAATTGTACGCCAAGTTCTCCAAGTGCGCATTTTGGTTGCGTGAAGTTCAGTTCTTGGGTCATGTGGTTAAGCCGAAGGTGATTATGGTCGATCCGGCAAAGGTGGAAGCAGTAATGAAATGGAAGTCTCCAAAGACGCCATCCAAGATCCGTACTTCTTAGGTTTGGCGGGCTAATACAGAAGATTCATTCAAGACTTCTCCAAGATTGCTTCTCCACTGACCAAGTTGACCCAGAAAGATGTGAAGTTTGTATGGGGTCAAGCTCAAGAGAAGGCTTTTGAAGAATTGAAGACGAGGTTGACCCAAGCTCCTGTGTTGGCATTACTCGATGGAAGCGAAGACTTGGTGGTTTATTCTGATGCTTCCTACTCGGGGTTGGGGTGCGTATTAATGCAAAGGGGAAGGTGATAGCCTATGCATCCCGACAGCTGAAAGTTCATGAGGTTAATTACCCTACTCATGACTTGGAGCTAGCAGCCGTGGTCTTTGCATTGAAGATTTGGAGGCACTATCTCTACGGGACGAAGTGCACCATCTTTACCGACCACAAGAGCTTGAAGTACTTCTTCGAGCAAAAAGATTTGAATATGAGGCAAAGGCGATGGTTGGAACATATAAAGGATTATGATTGTGAAATCCACTACCACCCAGGCAAAGCCAACGTGGTGGCGGACGCCCTTAGCCGAAAGGAGAGGCCCGAGCCGATTCGGGTGAAGGCGTACCAACTGATCATGACCTCTGACGTGATGAAGCAAGTCAAAGAGTTCCAAGATGAGGCATTGAAGGAAGATCATCTTAACTCTGAAAGAATGAGAGGTCTGGTCGCGGAGTTGGGCGAAAACACAATTGGTGTTAGAACCCGGTTTGGGCGTATGTGCATTCCTCGTCTTGGGGATCTACGGGTAAAGATCATGGATGAAGCCCACAAGACTCGGTACTCTATTCATCCCGGTGCTACCAAGATGTACCAAGACATGAAGAAAGATTATGGTGGCCGGGTATGAAACGCGATGTGGTGGAGTATGTGAGTAAATGCCCTACTTGTTTGCAAGTGAAGGCCGAGCACCAGAAGCCGTATGGAAAGATTCAACCCTTGGATATACCGGAATGGAAGTGGGAGCACATCACCATGGATTTCATCACGAAGCTGCCGCGTACCCCGAAAGGGTATGATACAATATGGGCGATTGTGGACCGCCTGACGAAGAGTGCTCACTTCCTACCGATGCGCGAGACATATTCATCTGAGAGGTTGGCCAATCTTTTCATCAAAGAGATTGTGACTCTCATGGTGTACCGGTGTCGATTATGTCAGATCGTGACACCCGGTTTACATCCAAATTCTGGAAGAAATTCCATGATGCTATGGGGACAAGATTACATATTAGCACTGCCTATCATCCTCAAACTGATGGTCAGTCGGAAAGGACCATTCAGACCTAAAAGACATGCTCCGGGCATGTGTTATTGACTTCGAGGGAAGTTGGGATGACCACTTGCCGTTAGCTGAATTCTCATACAACAACAGCTATCATGCCAGTATTGGTATGCCACCCAATGAGATGCTATACGGCAGGAGATGCAGGACACCCGTTTGTTGGGGTGATATTGGTCAAAAGGAACTGGAGAGCGTCGAAGTGCTTGAGGCTACGACTGAAAAGATTGAAAGGATCAAGGCCTACATGAAGGCAGCCAAAGACAGACAGAAGTCGTATGCTGACAGACGACGCAGGCCGATTGAGTTCCAGGTGGGAGATCGGGTTATGTTGAAGGTCTCACCTTGGAAGGGTATCATTCGGTTCCGAAAGAGGGGCAAGTTGAGTCCGCGGTATATAAGCCCTTTCCGAATCATTGCTCGAGTAGGAGAGGTGGCCTATAGGTTGGATCTACCAGATGAGTTAAGTGTAATTCACCCGACCTTCCACGTATCTCATCTGAGGAAGTGTTTGGCGGACGAAGATATGATCGTCCCACTGGGGGACATCGAGGTAGACGAACGGCTCAACTATGTAGAGCAACCAGTGGCGATCATCGATCGCAAGGAGAAGAGGTTAAGAAATAAAGTTGTTCCTCTTATGCGTGTACAGTGGCGGCACAGGAAGGGATCCGAGTCAATGTGGGAAACTGAAGAAGAAATGAGGCAGCATTACCCACAATTTCAAAGGTTTCGGGGACGAAACCTAAATAAGGGGGTGGACTTGTAACACCCGGAAGTTTGACTTTTGGAGAGATATGCGAATGAGTCTCAGTCACATGGAATTCATACGAGTGGAGGCCCAATCGCATGATGCTCGGACGATTGAAGGATCAAGCGCATGGAACTCACACGACTGAAGGTCCAGTCGCATGGTGTTCATGCGACTGAGAGTCCAGTCGCCTGGACCTCGGGCCACTATGCTGTAACTATAAAGGAGGGGCATCCCTCTTCTTCCCCACACTTACACATTTCAGTCGGGAAGAAGAGTAGAAAGAGAGAGAGGGAGCAGAGAAAGAAGAGAAAGAAAGAGACAAAGTGGTGATCCGGGTTCGAGATTTGTCGAGTGGCTAGTCAAATCGTAGCTCTTCATCTTCTCCTTGATAATGTGAGTTCTAGAACCCCGCATTTTCATGTTTTCATACGATTTTGGGGCTGGATCACATATAAACCCTATTTTTGTAAAGTGTATTTTTAACCTATTTGGGTGAAATCATGTTTAGTATATTTAAAGTACGAATTAGGACTTGTATAAGCTTGTATGATGTCCTACTATGAATCCCTAAGGTTTGGGAGGGTTAATGTGGGCTTGAATCGGATTTAGTAGGATTTACAGCCGTATGTCGCGGCTGCTGTTCGTGATGAACTTCAGTCGCCGCCCAGTTAGGGCTAGGCGACTGAAGGGCCAGCCGCACGACTGGGGAACGACTGATGTTAAAACGTACGATTAAGGCTTAGTCGCACGATGGGGCTCATTCGTCCGACAGGCCATGCGATTGAGGGATTCAGTCGCATAGGTCCATTCGCATAGTAGTTCAGCCGCACGACTGAGGGTTAGTCACTTAGTAGCCCATTCGTATAGTGTTTATTCGTACCGATAGTTAGACCATTCGTACGACTGTATGCCCAGACGCATGGTTGTCCAATCGCACGGTTCAGTAGCATGAAGGCCATGCGACTGGAGTATGTTCAATCGCCCAAATAGGGCTTATGTGAATGAGGAGAGATGTGTATGTAGGACGTAAATGTGATAAGTTTGATGTTGCCTTGTATGATGGTAATGACTGATGAATGGTAAATATCTATGTTCCTTGTGTTGATGCGTGTTTATCTTTTAGTGACTTTACGTGAATGAATGAATGAATGAATGAAACGAATGTAATAAGAACGTAAAGTGAAAGATAATGAAAGAGGAACACGATGAATGAATGCATGCATTAATGAATGAACGAATGAATTTAAAAAAGGCTTGCAAGCAAAAGAATGGAGGTGCACACCCCTGGCAGGTGTTAGCTCAACTGTGATGCGGGTTAGCTACCCCGAAGGATGTACACAGGGTCAATCTTTGAGATTGATAATGAGGTGAGCAACTTCGTGTTGCAACAGACTCGGTTAGCAGGCAATCATGAGATTGCCACTGAGGTGAGCAGCCGTGTGCTGCAACAGACTTGGCTAACGTACGATAGAATGAAAGTGGAAGATAAATGGTGCATGTACTACCCCGGGTGACTGGATCAGCATTTGTGCACAACGTTAGTGGTTGATCACCACAGGTCCAGCACCAGCAGTATAGTATGACGTTTGGGGTACCGTACATGTCACCGGATGTAATGAATGTTCGAACGAATGTAATGAATGTAAGAATGAAAGTAAAGAACGTACGAATGAATGTAAAGAACGTATGTACGAACGTGAATGATAACGAGGAATGGTACACGAATGAAAGCTAATGAATGAATGATGAAGATAATAATAATATTATCTAAGTGTACGTAAGTTGTATGATCGCATGTATGTAAGGACAGTTATAACAAATGAAAGTATGTTTTATTATAAAACTAGAACTCACTCAGCAACGCTGACTTTTTATGTGTTTCCAGTTGGCAGGTAGTGTTGCTGGGGGTGGCACGAGGCGACTACTCAGTTCTTTTGGGATGGCATTCTCCTTTTGATAATGTTGCCATGCAATGGGATGCGGGCTTATAACGCATGCAACAACTTATGTTGCATGCAAGTGTTAAGGGTTTCTTGAGGATCCCCATAAACGGGATTACTTAAGAAATCTTCTTTATGATGAAAATATTTAATTTTCTATACTAGAGGTCACTGTTTATGACCATTTTGTAATCTGTAACGATGTAAACTTTGTAAAAGCTTTTATGATTAAATGAGAATGTACCTTTGAAAGTTCCGCTGCAGTGTCTATTTAAGATGTTTATAAATATATACCGAATGTATGTTTTATATGCGATGAATGACCAACTGTGAGGTTCCCGGGAACGGGGCCTTACAATTAAACCCTAGAACTCTCTATATGTTCAAATAGAATGTTTAAGCATAGGTTTCTGTGTTCTTTGTTTTTTGTTGGTGTCGCTTAATGGTATTGAATCTGTTGAAATGTGCTTTATGCTTATGTGTTCATATCTGGATTTTTTTGAATCTCAACGGTTCTAGCGAACCTAAAGTTCTGTCAGCGAATCTGAACGAAAGTTCAAAACATTGAGCGAATCTATGGCGTTATGCTATCTATGCGCAAACTATAGGTTCGCCCAAGGGTTTCCAGCGAAAGTTCAACACTTCTTGTGCCTGCCGGTCAGCGAACCTGTAGATTCCACTTACATTTAGATTCTCTGACCAGCGAATTTATATTTTTTTTCAGCGAACCTATCCTTCTTCTTTGAATTTCAAATTCTCTTCCATTTAAATTGTTATGTCTCTCATCTAATCAACTTCCGGTTATGTTTCAGTCATTATGTCGACTCTCATCTTTTGGGAAAAGCACAACATGTTTGCTCTATTGAATGAAAACCATGAGAACACTGTAGGCTACAAAGATGCAATCAAGTGGCTGAAATCTTCACATATTCACTATGCTATATCTTGCTGTCCAGAGATATACGATTTGCACATTCATGACTTTTGGAGGCATGCTGTGTTTGATGTGAGTGAAGAGACCTCTAAGATTATTTCAAAAGTCCAAGATCAGGATATCTCCTTTACTGAAGCTGATGTGGCTAGAATTCTGAGATTAGAAGGAGATGTTGGCAAAGAAATCAAGATGTCAGCCAAGGATGTTTACAAAGCCTTGCAGACTGCAGGCTATGAAGGCCCAATGACAGGAGAGAAAAAGATGGAATTCGTCAAGTCTTAAATGATCCGAGAATGGGGATATATTGCTCATGTGTTCATAATGTGTCTGTATCATAGAGAAGGGAAGCAACAGACCAGAAATCAGATTGTTTGATCCCATGGAAGTGTTCTCATTTTATGACGATGATCTGAAAGTGTTATGTGAAACCCCAATTAAACACGGGGCAGGAGGGGAGACTGAAGTAGAAGCTAACCTCTTTATGAGGGTTACCAATAAAGCAAGAGGAGTTAGAGTTGAGATTAAGTCTCTGAATGAAAAAGTAAGAAGAACTGATGATCATAACATGGAGATGGATGATCTAGCAAGACAAATGGATCAAACAATTCAAAGCGATTCAAGAAGCCGGTGACCGGAGAAACAAGCGGCTCAAAAACTCAGGAGGAGATTTTTGTTCTAAATGTGCCTGAGACAGAAGTCACCGAAGCTAAACTGGCAGAACAATTTGTGTTTGAGCATGATGAGGAGGCCAGATCTGAAGATGTCACAAATCCATTAGCAGGTATTTGGTTAAGAGGCGGAGCATACTTGGAGAACTTAGAGCCTGAAGACAATGAACAAGCCAGAGCTGATTAAGAGTTTATTCACAAAGCTGGAGCTAAACAGAAGACTCCCTAGGTGAGGTCCAACCTAGGGGGAGTATTGATGATCTAGATAGGTTGGACTCACCGGCATGTCGGTGTTATTATCTTTGTATTTTAATGTTTTTCTTTGTAGCGAACCTAAGGGCAAACCTATCGGTTCGCCCGTTCGCCCAGTAAACTAGACTTGCTTTGATTATGATTGTGTTCGTATGTTACTGGGCGAACCTGTTTTGGTCGCCTGGTGATGTTAGACAGTTTTGGCTGAACAGATTCTCTATCAGCGAACCTAGGACTGGTACTATAAATTGTATGTTTGATCATTGTTAATGAAACTTTTGCACATTTTATTGAAAACCTATCTTTGTGTGTGTGCTTGCTGAGGTGCTAGGAGCTTATTCTGATTATCATTGTAGCTTTAATACCTCTAATGGATCCTAATCGTTCATATCAAGTAAGTATCTCTTGAATCAGTTATCATCAGTGGGATTTGTATATGTTATTAGATCATTAGCACTGTTATTAGATCTGTATGGACCAACAACCCTTTTCGCACAAATCCATTTTCTTGATGTCTAAGAGTACTTCGTGAAATAAACACTCATTCGGTTACATTTCATTCATACTTTGAGATTGACAGGTATTTTGATTAAATTGGTTACTAAAGATATCAAATCATAAAAGGAACTTAACAACTTTAAAATGAAATCTAATAAAATAGTCTTATATGTTAAAATTGAAAAATGTAATGGACTTAATGTACTTAGGAGACTGTAGGAGAATGAATTTCATTGTGTAAAAACAAGTTTTGAAGGATAATTTGAACGTTGGTGTACGCGAATCGCGTGAGATATGAACAGTTGCGATTGTATGTTTCGTGTGAAGATAATTTTGGCGTGAATATTGTTTACACGTGAACTCTATTTTGCATGAAACTAAATTTAGTAAAAGTTTAACTTTTATGAGAAAACAGTTTTCGCACGAAATATGTTTTTGCATATAAGTTGATTTTGAATAATAAGTGTTTTCGCATGACTGTACTTCTCGCGTGAAAACAGTTTTCGCGCGACTGAGAACTTAAATGCTGAAATTTTTTCTAAGTGTGAAAACTTTTCTTGTGTGAGATTAAGTTATGTCAATTTTACTTATCTTTTTTGTCAGTGTAATTGCAGATGGCACAAATGATTTTCAATAAAAATCATAACTGTGTTGCATATTTAGATGATGTTCCAGAGGGGAAGGAACTATTTACTTCTATGATTGAGGGTTGAAGAATTCCCAAATTGTGTATGCTATTTCTGCTGACCCTCACATCTACTCTGAATTGATTGACTCATTCTGGAACACTGCTGCGTTAGAAAGAATGGAGCGGGCGAACCAATTATTACTGCTACAGTTAAGGACAAGAGGGTGATTGTATCACAGGCCATTCTGAACCGAGTATTATTATTTGATGATCAAGATGATGCTCCAACCAGACTAAAAGATGAAGTTGTCATAGATTGTTTGACACGTATGGGTAAGGAGTACAGATATCCCAGTCTGGAGAAGAAATGGTTACCACCATACTGAAAGTATTTGTTTCATGTGGTTATCCATTGTCTAAGTAATCTGAAGGCGGGAATGGATAGTTTGAGTGCAGTGTTTGGATCATTACTAGTTTCTCTTATGGATGACCTTCCTTTTAGTATTTCTGGAGCTATTTTTCAGGAGATGCAGAAGAATGCTACTGCAAATCCTGGAAAGAAGTTCATCATGTATCCTCGTTTTATTCAGTTAGTGATCAATGATGCATACCCTGAGTTTGCAACACTTAGATCTTCTAAGTATGTTGTTCAAACTATCAAGAAGGAGATTTTACACATTTGACTGGAGCACGAGGGAATAAATGCATAGGAGAGAGTTTTGCAAAGATTGGTCGATTTGCTGAGATTGATGACTGTGATAGAGACTTGGAAGGAGATGTTCATACTGATGATGCACAGACTGGTACTTCTACCTCTGTTGCAAGAGAAAACATCAATGAGGAGATTGAAAGATTATTTAAAGATGATCCAACTCAAGATAAGAGAGTAGAAGGTGAAGTTCAATTAGCTTCCAGTTCAGATACTGTAAGTGATCAGATAGGGAATGTGCCCTATGTTCTTCAGACTGATCAGACTCCATCTACTCTAACTTCCTCCAGGAAACGATCTGTCTATGAAAGAGATACTGATTATATTCCTGTGGAATCTCCAAGTACATCTATGAGGCTGAAACGGATGGCTAAGAGGAAAGACTTTCCTACAAGGAAAAGATGAAGAAGTGGTATTCCAAAAAGACCAGGAACTCAAGTAATTATTACTGAAGCTAAACAGACTACCACTTCTGATATTCAGAGGTCACGTGAAAGAGTGGTGACAGAAGAAGAAACACAAGCTGATGTCACTACTACTGTATTTGAGACAGAGATTGTTCCCGTATCTGAACCAGCTAATGTTATAGAGTCTGGGTTTTTAACTCCACCAAGACAGGAGAATTTGGATTTTGATGTTGACACTTTCCTGAACACTCCACCAGAGTTCAGAGGAAGAGAAGAATCTTCCAGTGCTCCTCAATTTTCATCTATTACATTAGAAGAGAGGGTAAAGAATTTTGAAAAAGAAAGTTATGAGAATGTCAAGATTATTCCTGAGTTGAGGAAGGAGAATGAGGAGAAAACCAAAATGAATACAATGATTCATTTGGATTCAAGCATAAAGGATTCAAGGATCACATCTCTTGAGCTACAGATGAAGAATGTCATTGATTATTCAGCTGGTTTGGAAAGACAATTACAGGAGCTGAGAGAGTTTATCTCTCAAACATTTTTCCATCAACCGCAGGTTGTACGTTCTACAACTGTGGTTGGTGAGACGAGCAGGCATTCATCGAGTCCATCTCCTGCAGCTGATTTACAAGAAGTTGAGAGAGTCACCGAAGCTCAAACTACAGAGACACAACCAAGTGTTAGTGTTACTGAAGGTGTTCCAACTACATCTGAAGTACCTATCACTGAAGTTGTTACACCTACAGCTTTTGTTGAGCCTGAGCATATGATGCCTATCCCTGTTGCTAATGAAGAAGAAGATGATGATTTGGTTGATTAAGGTGATTCGGATGATGATTTAGATGATGATGATGAAGATAATGATGATGATGACAATGATGATGGTGATAATCATGATGACAATGATGCAAATCATGATGATGATGATGGAGGTGATGTGGGTGGTATATCTTCTAATCCAACAGGTGACACTAGCACTGACAATGTCTCAGGACCAAGTGCTAGTGATCCAGAAGGATATGAACCATTGGACCCTGCCACTGAAGACTTATACGAGAAAGAGTTATATTCATTTTAGCAATCTGCATCTACTGGAGCTACAGAAGAAGAATTTGGCTTATTTGATGGTGTGGATGAGCCAAATGAGTATACAGATATCTTTGGAAACAACTTACAAGACTTATTTAAAGACATTAATATGGAAGAAGGAGAGATCCCAACTGAGTCTGTAAGTGATCCAACTCCAACTGCTACAATACAAAAGGATGCTACAGGTCAAATTGCTTTATACACCAAAGGTGGAATACAGTTCCGAGCACCACCACCTCCTATAGAAACTCACTTTTTATTTGTATCTAAGCCAAAAGACAAATATAATGAGATATCTCATGTCGTTAGCTGGGTATTTGATGGAGAGAAAAAGATGTATGTAATCAAGAGAAGGAATGGAGAGATTGATTACCTAAAGACTACTCAAGATTTTCACATATTACGAGATGGGTAAAGTTCAATTTTTCTATTAGAGCAATCATGGAGAAGCTGAACTGATGAGGTCTAAAATTAGAAGAGAGATGAAAAATAATTTTAAAGACTTCAGAACTGCAAAATCAAAGGTGATTGATGACTCTTCCAGAATAGATGAAAACACCAAAGCTCCAATGAAAATAAGAGTTTATCAACATCCTAAGTACATAAAGAAAGTTCCAGTTCATGCTCCCGTTCCTCCAAATTCTTTGAAGCAATTTATTTCTTGGAGTTGTGAAAAGGATTCAGGTCAGGCTGTGATCAAATGTGTTGATAGATCATACAGAATTATTGATCCTGTTGACTTAATAAAGTTTGGTAAAGACGACTTGAATAAGCTGCTACATTGCCCTCTCTCAGCTGACGAGTCCGTTTACTTTCTATCTTGCCAGTACGTTTGGATGACAGATCGAATCCTGAGGAATAAGTGGTATGCATATTCCGGAACATACAAGAAAGCTAATGTCGATTTTGACTAAGATTGTTTCACTGAGCCTAGGGGGATATTGTAGAAGACTATATAAGGCTCCGCAAAACAACTAACGCTGAATAAAGATGGTGCTGATCAAGTTGCGAATTGAAGATGTCAAGCGAAACAAGAAGTCAAGCGAGTAAGAGAAGTCGCGCGAAAGGATGAACCGCGCGAAATGCCTTGTCACGCGAGAACAGTTGTGTTTAGTATAAATATGTATTTTCGCTTTTGTAGAGTAGTTCCATAGTTCTAAAGTTCTGAATTCTCACTTTTCGCATTGTAATCATTCGGTGCAGTTTGCACTAGATTGTAATCATCAGATTATCAATTGAATCCTTTTGATCTCTTGTTATTCTTCTTCCAATCTCAATTACATTCCGCATTCTTGAGATTGAGATTTTGGTTTATTGTTCTTGGGAATTACTGAGATTTACATGGTCTAGTCATGGTATATGCTTATCATAATATAAATATTATATGGAAGTGCTAACAGTTCTAACTGAATCCAAACCTATTAATACTTCTACCGGCATAATTTGTTATTATATCTTTGTCCAAGTACAATGATAATGTTTTGCTTAATGTGACTTGTTATCAAATATTCATAGGAAAGCTTATATACTTATCACATACTACATATTTTGTTCAACTTTTAAGCCAATTTATGTATAAATCCAGTAACTCTCATTGACAAATTGCATTAAAATTGTTAAGGCATCTTAAATGTTATTTGATAACGGAATTTTGTTCTCAAAAGGTACATTTTAGATTTAAGGTCGTCTGAAATTGGTCTTTGCATATCCTTGGGCAATTCATTAGTCTAGTGGAAAAGAAAAAAAATAGGGAAACAATATGCTTACCAACATGTGAAATTCTGCGGGTGTTAATATTTTTATTGATTTACTGTTTAAACAAAACTTCCAGTATAATTATTTTGTGATAATTTTGATGTTGTTTCAATAGTAACCAATCCGATATTTCAACATTTCTTAATCAATTTTGTTTTCTCTTCAGGAAGAAATTATTTCTAGATCTACTAAAATAGTTTGAACAGAATCAAAAGATTAAGTGGGATGTGTTTGCCAAAGGAATGTTGGTAAAATAATATGTTTGTTATTTACCAAAGGATGTATTTACCAAAGAAATTTATATTGATACTAATAGTATAAATAATATGTTTATTAATATTTACTCAATAAATTTAATGTGTTGAATGTGATATAATTGTGTATATATTGGGACTGGTATGAGCAATTAATGGTGTGACAAGTTTTTCACATATAAGAAAAAATATAATGTCAAGTAGTTTATATTCTATAGTCAATTCATTATATTGTTCCTAGAGTATCACCCTAAATGGATTCGTGAAATGTGCAAATCGCACTCGTGCACGCACGACATGGGCATGTGAGCGCAAGGTGGCACTTTGCCTTAATATTTTTGAAGGCTAGTTCGAGGGTTTGGTAAGGTGCGACTAACCTTGGTGCGTGGTATGTGTCCATATAGTTTGAAATAGATGCGACTTGTAGTAGTTCAGTTACGCCTTGTCTACCAAATCAATTGAAACCAATTACAGTTTCTGACCAAGTCATTAAAGTAGACCAATCTGCATTGGAGACTTCAAGGAGCTGTTATGCTTTCGAATTAATTGTTGACTGAGCTGTTTTAGTTCGAGTTCCTCTATACAATGCCCAGTGGACAACACACAAACAATAACTCAAATACCTACACCAAACAAGTTCTCTAAACATCCTCTATCTCTGGTTTTCTCTTCTAGACCTTAATCGGGTTCTAGGTCAATCCTGGCAGCAGCAACTGTTTCGACTGTTGAACCCTCCAAAAAAACGAGTTCTCTTGGGAGTCTCAGAAATTTTTTAAGGACCGTGTCAAACACGATCCTCAGCTTTTTTCATTTTAGTTCTTCTGTTTTTGTTTATTTTCAACTGTAATGAGCTTTGTAACGTTTGTTTTATATTCTGTTGTATTTTTTATATTAATCAAATCTGTTTTCTTTAAATATATTTTGAATGGTTCCTACAATCATAAAACAAATTTAAAAACATTGTTCATGTATTCTTATAAAATAGTTAGTGTTTTTAAAAAATAAAATTTTTCTGTTTTCGTTTCTAATTCGCGGGTAATCTTCAAAGTTGAACTGAAAACATCTCCTGTTGATATATATAACAAATTCACAAAAAAGTTTGAAAATCCATTGAATTCTGTTTTTTATTTCAGTTTTTTAAATTTGTTCTGACTTAGACACTTTGTATTACATAGTAAACAATATGTCTACAAGTGTTTTGAGTTCCTCTGTCTTAGTCCCTTTAATAGCGACCACAGTGGGAACGACCACTATGGAAAAACATGATAAAAAATCCGTAACGTTTATGGGTGTTCACTTTAAGGGATGTCAACAGAAGATGTTCTTGTACTTAACCATCTTGAACTTGGCATACTTCTTAAGGAAAACTGCTTGCCTACCTAAGGAAGGGGATGATGCTCAAGCCTTGAGTACTATTGATGCTTGAAAACATTTGTAATTTCTATATCACAATTACATTTTGAATGATCTTTGTGCTGCATTGTATAACGTGTATTGCAATATAAAGACTGTCAAAGAATTATGGGAGTCTTTAGACAAGAAGTATAAAAGCGAAGGTGCTGGAAGCAAGAAATTTATTATGGTTTGGTTCTTGAACTTCAAGATAGTTAATGACAAGACTGTGATAAGTCAAATTGAAGAGTTACAAGTTATACTTCATGAAATTCACACCGAAGGGATGCCTCTGAATGACACGTTCTAAGTGGAAGCCATGATTGAAAAGTTTCCTCCAAGCTGGACAAAGTTTAAGAATTATCTTAAGCTCAAACAAAAGGACATGAATATGGATGAAGTTGTGGTTCACATTTGAAATGAAGAAGACAACATAATGGCTCGAAAAGGCAACCGTGTGGAATCAAAGGCTAAGGCGAATGTGGTTGAATATGGGCAGTCATCAAAGGGATACAAAGGTAAAGGGAAAAAGGAAATTGGAAAGTAAAAGTGAACCTTAGACCAAACAAAGGGGCTGTGAAAAAGATGTCTCCACCTTCACTATCCAAAGGATTTGTTACAATTACTATAAGATGGGGCAACGGGCTAATCAGTGCAAGAAATCAAAGCAGGAGCGTGCGCATGTGGTGGATGAAGATGGTCACCGTTAGGGGCAATGATCATCGAGCTATCAGCAAGGGTGGAAGAAGTCAACCTCGTGGGATATAACCCACACGGATGGTTCATTGATACAAGAGCTACCCATCATATGTGTAATGACAAGACACTCTTTAACACTTTTAAAGAGGTTGTGGGTGATGAAAAGGATTATATGGGTAACAAAACTACAACTGATATCAAGGGTGAAGGCTATGTGATCTTGAAGATGACTGCTGCAAGAATTTACCTTGACCAACACCTAGTATGTTTCAAAGATTTGCAAGAATCTTATTTCAGGATGGTTGCTTTATAAGTTTGTTTTTCATTAGTGTTTGAGTCAGACAAGTTTGTCCTTACTTAGAATGGAATCTTTGTGGGCAAGGTTATGCCCTCAATGGTATGTTTAAGTTAAATGTATCCATGTTCAAATACGAAATGAATAACACTACTATTTCAATTTATATGCTTGAGTTTTTAATGTTTGGCAAGGTAGACTAGAACGTGTAAATTATAATTCTATTTGTCATTTAATAAATTTAAAATGCGTTGCTACATTCCATATTGACACAAACTCTAAATGCAAAACATGTGTGAAGTAAAACTTATAAGGTTATCATTTAAACTGGTTGAAAGAATAACCGAAACCTTTGGTTTAATTCATACCAATATGTGTGATTTAAAATCACACCCTGTTGGACCAAAAGAACCAATGAGCCAAGATCAGGAAAACCTCTAAGTCCCACATGCCACTACTACAACTGCTGAAGACTCCCATCAGTCACAATGTTCTCTTGCTTGAATGTCAGACTCGAGAACATCTGAAGACTCTCATCAGCTATTGTGTTCTCTTGCTTGAATGTCAAACTCGAGAGCATCTTAGCTCCAGCCTTCTGCTGTTATGACAAAGTCTGAAGAACAAAGTGTGAAGATCAAAGAACTGAAGAACATCAGCTGAAGACTCCAAAGTACTGAAGACCAAGCACTGAAGTCTGAAGTACTGATCTTACAAGTACTGAAGACTTCAAGTACTGAAGACAAGTACTGAAGAATCAAAAGCTGAAGAACTAAAGAACTGAAGACCTTCTACTGAAGCACAAAGTCTGAAGACAAAGACTGAAGACAACAACTGATGATATCTACTGAAGTCATCAGTTGTTATATCATCTGAAGCCAAGTCTGAAGACCAAGTACTGAAGACTCGGAGTTTGTCACAACAACTGAAGAAGTCTTCTTCAGTTGTTGTGTGGTTTTTCCTTTTCAGTAGTTTATTTACTTTCAGTAGTTGTACAACAACTGAAGAGCATGTTCTTCAGTTGTTATAGTATCAGTAGTTATAAACGACTGAAGAGTTTGTTCTTCAGTCGTTGTAGGATTTCAGTAGTTTACTTTTGTCAGCACTTAGGAACTTTTGTAAGAGGATGTCAGTTGTTGACATCTTCAGTAGTTTTATGTTTTGTCAGTAATTTGAATATTCAGTGATGTCAGAAAAAGGACATCACGCCCATCCTTTTGCCGCCTATAAAAGGATGGGTAACCATACTGTTTTAATTGCCGAAACGTGCGAACCAATAGAACATTTATTGTTTTGCAGAAACTCTTCTCTCTATGTTCATGCTTTAATTTGAAATATCTTTATGTTCTTGCTTTAATTGCTAATTAATGAGCTAAATCCGCTGCAAACATAATCTAATGATCAACACGAGAGGCTGAGATCCTGTCAAATGGTATCAGAGCAGGTTAATCATTGATCGATCTTACCATTGATCATTTGAAACTGCTATTTTGATCTCTCAGTTTGATCGAATTAGCAATTTGCAAGAGTTAGTCATAGAGAGTGAGTTTCTGCTGTTTCCGGCCAAAATCTTGAGATCTTTTGGTGGTTTTGAGTTACGATTGTCGTGTTTAAACTTGTTATTGACCAAACCCTGAGATGACAACACCAACCAATGATCCTCACAATACTGGTTCCGCAACCAAGCCTCCGATGCTGGTTAGGAACGAGTATAACATATGGCAAAGACGTATGCTGCACCACTTGGCTGTCAACAGTGCTGGTTGTTGGAAGTCAGTGGTGCATGGGCCATACAAGCCTATGGTGAACGTCCCGGAATCTAATGAACAGGTTGCGAAGAAACCTGAACAGTATTCGGACGAAGATCTAAAGCTGTTTGAAATTGATGCTAGAGCCCATGGAATTTTAGCCATGGCCATTCCAAACGAGATATATTCAGGGCTCTTGCATCATGAGTCTGCTCATGACCTATGGGTTGCTCTAAAGGAACAATTTGGAGGAACTGATTCGGTCTTAGCAAACAATAGGGAAATCCTTGCCCAACAATATGAGACTTTCTCATATAGAAAGGGTGAGACTCTGACCCAGCAGTTTGAGTGGTTCTCTTGTTTAATCTCTGAGCTGAAGATGGTTAAACAAGAGTACTCCAAAAGCCAGATGAACAACAGGTTCCTCAGGTCATTGCCTGAGAGATGGGACACATATACCATTGTCCTACGCTCTAGTGCTGACCTTGACACTCTATCTCTCACCCAACTTCATGGGAAACTACTCACTTTTGAGAGAGAGGTAGAGCAAAAGAGGAAGTTGTCATCTTCTGGCAAACTTGCTGATGACTTTGTCCAAGGTAATGCTGCCTTGATAAGTCATGAGTCAGAATATGCTTCATCAGAAAGTTCTTATGATGAGCATATTGATTTCTCTACAAACTCAGAACAAGCTTTTGTTGGTGTTAGTAGTTCAGGAGGTGGTGGTGACAACTTGTGTTTTCTGATGGAGGATTTGAAGGGCATTCCAGATGATGATCTGGAAGAGATGGATATTTTGAACCAAATGGCAATGATAAATATCCGATCTCAGAAGTTCTACAAAAGAACTGGTAGGAAATTCCCAGGACTCTCTGGCAAAACCAAAGTTGGTTTTGACAAGAGCAAGTTGAGGTGTCACAAGTGCCAAAGGCTTGGACACTTTGCAAGAGAGTGTAGATCATCTGGATCTAACTCATCTGCACCCTTTGTGACTTTTCCCAGCAATTGCTCACAGCACAAAGGGCAACCTTCCTACAGTTCTCCCCATCCATCTCAAGCACAGCACCATGATGTGTTGCAAAACACATCTGTTTGATGCTGTGTTTGCCTGTTAGTTGTTTGTTTTGCAGGTCTGGAATAATTCACCCGTACTCAATCTCCATTCGGGTGAATATATCTAACAATTTTATAAGGAGGCAACCAGTGATTCCTGATCGCGAATGAAATGCTATACGATCAGAGGTTTTGGATTCAGACTCTGCACAGCTGGACACTGCTTTACCAGCTAAGTCTTTTCCAAAACTCTTCTTTTTATTTATGTCTTTCTTTTAGTTTCAACATTGAGGACAATGTTTAAATTAAGTGTGGGGATAGGAAGACATGTGTCTTAGGTTTAATTTCATTGAGTCATTCTTTTAATTTTTGCGTGTGTTTAGTTAATTTTATTTTAGTGTGTCTTTAAAAAATAAAAAAAAAACAAAAATTAGAAAATTTCCCTGATTTGATGTTTGCATATATTAAAAATGGAAAATGATAGGTACAGTCAGGTGTCTGGTTTTCAACTACTATATGTATGAGATAATAAATAATTGAAAGCGTGTCTGATTTGGGATGCACGGGTAGGCCCAGCCGATTTTGAAGGGTTTTCATAGATGTATTCTAATCCATCTAATTAAATATTTAATTTACTATATGTGTTCTCACTAGATGGAAGTCGAAACTGTTGGAAGGTTGAAAAAGCACCACTGTAGGTTGATACCCGTTTGTATTTAAGATTAGCATAGTTGGCACACGTTATGTGGCGCCTTAGGATTCCATCTTAGTATTGTGTGAGTTTGAAAATGACAATTAGGTGCGAGAGGGCATTCAAAACCTCTAGGCCAGTGCTTAATGATTGTGGCCTGAAGCTTATGTGCTTGACAGCTGGGATGGCGACTTGGCTGGCAACACCTCTGAGTTAGGGTCGTGATCCTGTTGTTTTTAAATCTTGCACAAAATTAAAAAAAAAAAATAAAAAAATAAAAAAAAAAGACAAAGCCTATGGTGTTGCTCAAGGGGATGGTGACTCAGTGGGCAACAGCCCTCTAGGTGGAGTCTTATAAAAAAAAATATATGTATATATATATATATATATATATATATATATATATATATATATGAAAAGTTGCAAAAGAAGAATAAGTGCTGAAAAGAAAAATATTTATAGTGCAGCTTAGTTTCCATCAAAATAAGCTAGTTTTAAATACATGTGGGTATTGGGTTACAGTGGTAGAAAAATCATGGATTTTTGATTTAGTCTATGCTTCGGAGATTTGATAACAGGAATAGATACCGACTTGTGAGAATTCATGATTAATAAAATAGAATACTTGAACCTAAATGCTATAGTCTTGGGGACTTGGATGATCGGTGGTGGGTTTAAATGGACAAATATACTTTGTGATCGCGGTTAACACGTTAGTAAATTTTAATAAGTAATTAGACTTAAATGTTGGAAATCAGATTTAAACTTGACTATGATTCCATTTGCATAAGTCTTTTTCAGGGACGAAAAAGAGGTAAGTGTGGGGATACTTGATGTGTTGCAAAACACATCTGTTTTCCATACGATTTCTGTATATATTTTTAGTCTTTATTTCCCGTTTTTATTAGTTTTCGGTTTCTATTTACGTATTTGTGTATTTGCAGGTATTTGTGGTTCAAGGAGCATAAATGGTTGATTTTTGAAGAATAAACAAGCATGCGAGCTAAGGAACGGAAGAAGCTTGGTCAATGGGAGATTTCTGAAAATCCTTATCTTGGCGCGTCGCCAAGATGATGACAGGATCTGAGAGACGCGCCAAGATTCCCGTGTCAGAAATCGACTATTTGTTTTTAGCGCGTAGCGAAGATTTTGGTGGTTATTTTGGCGACACGCTAAGATTGCTAAACCGAGAAATTTTGCCCTAGATCATTATTTAAGGTTTTATAAAAAACCTAATGAGAGGAGACGGCAGGAGGCGACTTCCAGAGGAGAAAAAGACGATTTGGAGATCCCAAAGGGAGAACAAGCAATTGGAAGCATCAAGGAGCAAGGATTGAGCAAGAGGATTGAAGATTCAAGGGTGTTATCCATTGGTTTCATCTTCTTCTTGTTTACTCTTGTTCTTGAATCATGTTACTGAGTTGTTTATGAACTTTAGCTACTGTTTTGATATGGTTCTTGGCTAAACTTCTGTAGCTACCTAGGTTTGATGAATATACATTGTTTAGTTTAATATTCTTTCGGTTTTGGATTGAACTTGTGTTTAAAAGCTAATGATAATGATTTGGTTTGCATAATCAGTTGTGGATGTGTATTTAGATCTGTTCTTGTGATTGATTATTTACTTCACATGTGTCTTGGTGATTGTCTGTCATATAATGGATGCATGCTAGATCGTTTGCCTTGTGTTTGCGGTTTTTGGATGATTTGGTAGACGTATTGAATCTTTGAAGTAATTGATCCTGAATTGAACTAATCAAATATGCAACTAATCTTAATACTGTGAGGTTAATAGGTTATCAGGTTATCTTGTGTGATCGATTGCTAGGTTAGAGTCTCTGTGAGGAGTTCATTCTATTTTCCCGCTCATATCATAGTTTCCTGAGTCTGATAGGCATTCCAGATCTATCCCCGTACCTTTAGGTATTGTGACACTCGCGCCGTGAGGTAGAGTGTCTATCGGGTGTGTCGTTAGCTTAGTTGGAGAACCTGTGAGGGTAATCCACAAACCGGTGTTTTATCGGCTTATTAGGTCTATCTAGTTGCTTTCCTTGTAAGTGTTGAGGTTTCTCTAGGTCCCTTTTAAGTTAGTATCTTCAGATCCCGGTTACACAAGTCTTTCCAAAACCGTTAGGAGAAAAGCCAAAAACATGTATAGGATTCTTACCTAGGTAGTGATTTCTTCTCTGATTTAAATCTAGTCAATTCCTTGTTTTCTGTCCAGTATTAGTTCTTTTAAAGTAATTTAAAACAAACCCCCCTCATTTACTTTCATTTAGTATTTTTAGTTGAGTCTTAGGTAAGTTCAGTTTACGTTTTCCATACAGAAGTCTTTGGGTTCGATAACTCGGACTTAATAGCTATTCTGCAGTCGACCGGTACACTGCCGGTTGTGTTGCTTAGGATCGAGTCTTAGTTTTAAATTTAAAGCTTTTTAGTGTCTAGTTAGAGTTTTATTTGTTAGTCTAATTTAGTATAGTCTAGCACACATCAAAGTTTTGGCGCCGTTGCCGGGGACTTCTTGGCGATTGTGTTCATTGGACTTACTTGATTTATTGCTATTTGTGCTAAGTATTTTTTTAATTAGTTTGTTTTAATTCTATTTGTTTTTATTTGAGTCTGTAGAGTCAGTTAGTTTTCTTGTTTCTGTAAGTGTCATTATGTGTGAAATCTGTGGAGGACCCCATTTTACTTGTCTTTGCCTAAATTCATCGGGGTATTCTCCAAATTATTATTATCCTGATCCGCAGGTAGAGCTAAATGAAAAATATAGAACTCAGGATGAGCCGGAGACGAAAATGGACATCTCAGTCCCACCTTCGGTTCAGCAGGATGTTGAGCAAACTCAACCAGGGATTTACGATTTTTCTTTAGATTTTAGTGATGATGATGAGTCAGAGGATGATGAGGATGGAGATGTGATAAGTGGAGTAGAGCTGACTGATATTCCCCAATACCCGAAAACGGAGACGATAATGGACGAATTTCAAGTCCCACCTCCAGTTAGATTTATTGATTTTTCTGATCCGGATGTTGAGGAACACATCGAACGATACATCTCATGGAAGGAAGAACAGAAGAGAAAAATGGTGTGTCATGATACTTTATCAGAGGATAGTGAGCCTTTAGATAGTGTTGCTGATATTGTCATCCCTATTGGTAGGAAAATCCCTGGTAGCACTACTCGTTACATTCCATCACCGGAGGAGGTGAGGCAATTTGATTGGGAATCGCATTTTAAGGCAATGGATGCTAAGTTAGCAAGTGAGTGTGAGCAAGATGACTTCCCAGAACCAGAGACATTAACGGTTGTCCCACCTCTGGTTATTGAGGAAATTGTGATTTCTAGGATTGAGGAAGTTGTCAAGAGTTCAAGGAGTGAGTTTGGAAGTGTGTGTAGTTTGCAAGAGTATTCAGATGCTGAAGATGAGGAGTTAGATAGAATAGTTGAAGAATTTGAGAGGGTGATTGCTGAGGAAGAAGTTGAGAGTAGTAACTCCTGGGAGGATGAATTTGTAGGAGAGTTAGAAAGTTTACCTGAATATGTGGACAGTTGTGAGTTTGATCCGGAAAGTGAATTGGTTATCTTAGAAGCTTTGTTAGCAGGTAAACAAGAGATTAGGAAAGTACTTACATCATGTGAAACCCTAAGTGTGGGGAAGGTGGATGAGAGTGTTGGGAGTTCCCCTAGGTGTAGGCTTCCTCCTACAAAAAAGAGAGATAGGAAGAATGAGTGTGATATGAGGACAGTCCAAACCCCAAGTGTGGGGATGTTTCGGGTTGATAAACTACTAGGATATTTGTTAAGGATGAGTTTTTGACCTAGTAGATTTAAGTCTTGGTGGGCTGATCTGAGTGAAGGAGTCAACAGGATCAAGAAATTCATGCTTAGTTGTTCGGTGTTGAAAGCTTGTTTACCGCTTAGGGTAGAAGCGGTGCTGAAATCGATAAAGGAGAAGCCTCCTGATTGAGCTAGTTGGTGATATTTGGGTGATGACTCGTTTATAGAGTTTGTAGAGTTGGTTTACTTGAGTTTTAGGTAGTTCGTTGAGTTTTTGTGTTGGTTTTTGTGTTTTCGTGTGCATTGTTTTCGTGTTTGTGTTAAGTGTTTGCAGGGAAACGATCATATGGTTGCGATTTGACACATGACCGGGAGGCTACCAGGTAAGTTTTTCCCACTTGGTTCATGTTAATAGAGGTAATAAAACGGCTGGGGCCAAAAATTTGGCTAAGGCATGAAAAATTTCGTAACTTTCTGAAAAAAATGCAACCTCGCGCTACGCGCCGGGCTGCTTGATTTCTCTAGCGTAGCGCGACGACTCTCGCGTATCGCTCCATGTTCATGCCTAACCCTCGCGTCACGCGAGGGATCCCAGAATTTTGAATTTTTTTATTTTACCTAATTTTCACCATTTCACCCATTTTTCCACCATTTTCGACCTTCTACCATCATGTCATCCATTTTTCCACTTGTTCAAAGCAACTTGAATTTCATACGTGTGTTTCTCTGTTTTGTGAGTCGTTTTGTTTTTTTTTATTGAGTCTGTTTGATGCTGTGTTTGCCTGTTAGTTGTTTGTTTTGCAGGTCTGGAATAATTCACCCGTACTCAATCTCCATTCGGGTGAATATATCTAACAATTTTATAAGGAGGCAACCAGTGATTCCTGATCGCGAATGAAATGCTATACGATCAGAGGTTTTGGATTCAGACTCTGCACAGCTGGACACTGCTTTACCAGCTAAGTCTTTTCCAAAACTCTTCTTTTTATTTATGTCTTTCTTTTAGTTTCAACATTGAGGACAATGTTTAAATTAAGTGTGGGGATAGGAAGACATGTGTCTTAGGTTTAATTTCATTGAGTCATTCTTTTAATTTTTGCGTGTGTTTAGTTAATTTTATTTTAGTGTGTCTTTAAAAAATAAAAAAAAAACAAAAAAATTAGAAAATTTCCCTGATTTTGATGTTTGCATATATTAAAAATGGAAAATGATAGGTACAGTCAGGTGTCTGGTTTTCAACTACTATATGTATGAGATAATAAATAATGAAAGCGTGTCTGATTTGGGATGCACGGGTAGGCCCAGCCGATTTTGAAGGGTTTTCATAGATGTATTCTAATCCATCTAATTAAATATTTAATTTACTATATGTGTTCTCACTAGATGGAAGTCGAAACTGTTGGAAGGTTGAAAAAGCACCACTGTAGGTTGATACCCGTTTGTATTTAAGATTAGCATAGTTGGCACACGTTATGTGGCGCCTTAGGATTCCATCTTAGTATTGTGTGAGTTTGAAATGACAATTAGGTGCGAGAGGGCATTCAAAAACCTCTAGGCCAGTGCTTAATGATTGTGGCCTGAAGCTTATGTGCTTGACAGCTGGGATGGCGACTTGGCTGGCAACACCTCTGAGTTAGGGTCGTGATCCTGTTGTTTTTAAATCTTGCACAAAATAAAAAAAAAAAAATAAAAAAAATAAAAAAAAAAAAGACAAAGCCTATGGTGTTGCTCAAGGGGATGGTGACTCAGTGGGCAACAGCCCTCTAGGTGGAGTCTTATAAAAAAAAATATATGTATATATATATATATATATATATATATATATATATATATATATGAAAGTTGCAAAAGAAGAATAAGTGCTGAAAAGAAAAATATTTATAGTGCAGCTTAGTTTCCATCAAAATAAGCTAGTTTTAAATACATGTGGGTATTGGGTTACAGTGGTAGAAAAATCATGGATTTTTGATTTAGTCTATGCTTCGGAGATTTGATAACAGGAATAGATACCGACTTGTGAGAATTCATGATTAATAAAATAGAATACTTGAACCTAAATGCTATAGTCTTGGGGACTTGGATGATCGGTGGTTGGGTTTAAATGGACAAATATACTTTGTGATCGCGGTTAACACGTTAGTAAATTTTAATAAGTAATTAGACTTAAATGTTGGAAATCAGATTTAAACTTGACTATGATTCCATTTGCATAAGTCTTTTTCAGGGACGAAAAAGAGGTAAGTGTGGGGATACTTGATGTGTTGCAAAACACATCTGTTTTCCATACGATTTCTGTATATATTTTTAGTCTTTATTTCCCGTTTTTATTAGTTTTCGGTTTCTATTTACGTATTTGTGTATTTGCAGGTATTTGTGGTTCAAGGAGCATAAATGGTTGATTTTTGAAGAATAAACAAGCATGCGAGCTAAGGAACGGAAGAAGCTTGGTCAAATGGGAGATTTCTGAAAATCCTTATCTTGGCGCGTCGCCAAGATGATGACAGGATCTGAGAGACGCGCCAAGATTCCCGTGTCAGAAATCGACTATTTTGTTTTTAGCGCGTAGCGAAGATTTGGTGGTTATTTTGGCGACACGCTAAGATTGCTAAACCGAGAAATTTTGCCCTAGATCATTATTTAAGGTTTTATAAAAAACCTAATGAGAGGAGACGGCAGGAGGCGACTTCCAGAGGAGAAAAGAGACGATTTTGGAGATCCCAAAGGGAGAACAAGCAATTGGAAGCATCAAGGAGCAAGGATTGAGCAAGAGGATTGAAGATTCAAGGGTGTTATCCATTGGTTCATCTTCTTCTTGTTTACTCTTGTTCTTGAATCATGTTTACTGAGTTGTTATGAACTTTAGCTACTGTTTTGATATGGTTCTTGGCTAAACTTCTGTAGCTACCTAGGTTGATGAATATACATTGTTTAGTTTAATATTCTTTCGGTTTTTGGATTGAACTTGTGTTTAAAAGCTAATGATAATGATTTGGTTTGCATAATCAGTTGTGGATGTGTATTTAGATCTGTTCTTGTGATTGATTATTTACTTCACATGTGTCTTGGTGATTGTCTGTCATATAATGGATGCATGCTAGATCGTTTGCCTTGTGTTTGCGGTTTTTGGATGATTTGGTAGACGTATTGAATCTTTGAAGTAATTGATCCTGAATTGAACTAATCAAATATGCAACTAATCTTAATACTGTGAGGTTAATAGGTTATCAGGTTATCTTGTGTGATCGATTGCTAGGTTAGAGTCTCTGTGAGGAGTTCATTCTAGTTTCCCGCTCATATCATAGTTTCCTGAGTCTGATTAGGCATTCCAGATCTATCCCCGTACCTTTAGGTATTGTGACACTCGCGCCGTGAGGTAGAGTGTCTATCGGGTGTGTCGTTAGCTTAGTTGGAGAACCTGTGAGGGTAATCCACAAACCGGTGTTTTATCGGCTTATTAGGTCTATCTAGTTGCTTTCCTTGTAAGTGTTGAGGTTTCTCTAGGTCCCTTTTAAGTTAGTATCTTCAGATCCCGGTTACACAAGTCTTTCCAAAACCGTTAGGAGAAAAGCCAAAAACATGTATAGGATTCTTACCTAGGTAGTGATTTCTTCTCCTGATTTAAATCTAGTCAATTCCTTGTTTTCTGTCCAGTATTAGTTCTTTTAAAGTAATTTAAAACAAACCCCCCTCATTTACTTTCATTTAGTATTTTTAGTTGAGTCTTAGGTAAGTTCAGTTTACGTTTCCATACAGAAGTCTTTGGGTTCGATAACTCGGACTTAATAGCTATTCTGCAGTCGACCGGTACACTGCCGGTTGTGTTGCTTAGGATCGAGTCTTAGTTTTATAAATTTAAAGCTTTTTAGTGTCTAGTTAGAGTTTTATTTGTTAGTCTAATTTAGTATAGTCTAGCACACATCACACCACCTGCTTATTTTGTGCCACAGGGTCATATGCCTTATTCTTACCCTGTTACTACATGCCTCAGCCTGGTCAACCTCAAGCACCCCCGGCTCAACCACCTCATGCTCTTCCAGAGCCTCATTCTTCCCAATCTCATCACCACACACAACCTCAACAACAAAGCTTTTTCACCCCAACTGCTGTTGACTGGAGTAGTCTACCAGAAGAGCTATCTGGTCAGGAACCCTACTCCAAGGTGCTGGTCAACATGGTGGTGATCAACCTTTTGGAAATCTTGCTCTGATGGCCCTTGATTCTGCTGAAGGGTCATCATCCAATGCCTCATCTCAGGTATCCACTGAGGCAAAAGCCAAGCTTTGTTCAGAGTCATGCATAGCAGCATTTGCTTCTATTAGAGAAGCAAATGTAGCTTTAATAGATAAAAATCTTGAGCTTGAGCACACTATTTCCAAAAGAAAAGCTGATTTTGAGGTTGTTCTAAAAGATAAAAATGATGAGATTTACAAGCTTAACTGCCAAATCAAAGATGCTAAAGCTAGGGAAGATGTACTTCTTGAGAAGTACAAAGATCTCAAGGAAACTCTGCAACCACCCAAGTTGAGTGTGATCGATGGGTGCAATCTTGCAAGGGTTTTGAAATGCTTCTTAGCAAGCAAACAGCTTCCAATGTGAAGTTGGCATTGGTTATAATCACACTGCTCCTCCCACAGATTTCATTTCAAGAGCAGAAGTTGAATCTGATGGGGAGAGCAATAACCAATCCTTCTCATCATGTGACTACTATCCTCTGAATCAGCATCATCAGAGATAGACTATCACATGACCAAAAGGCTGATCAACTCAGAAGTTGTCACTAGAAGTACTGAAGGTACTGGAGAGCAAGTGACAACATCTGAAGTTCAAACCTCAAATACTGTTAGCACTAAAGAGAAGAAAACTAACAGTAGGAAAGGTTTGAGGACAGCTAAAGAGGATACCAGGAAAGCAGGCACTAGGAAGAAAACTGCTAGTACTGATGACAAACAGCTGAAGAACAAGTCTTCAGCAGTTAAATCCTCTTCAGCTGATGATCAGCATAAGATGAAGAAAAAGCCATGTGAGATATGTGGCTTGTTCAATCATCTTACTGATGATTGCTGGTACAAAAGGGGTTCCAAACTCAAACAGAAGGAGCAAATTACTGAGAGCATCAATAAATGAAGAATGAGTTTGAAACCAAGTTTGTACTGGCAACATCCAAGCCTGAAATCCCTAGGGCCAAAGTCAAACCAGAAGGTAGGGATTACTCAGGCAACAGCTGAGGTTGCTCAGAAAAAGATGGTACAACATAGGAACTCATTATCAGCAAACTCCAATATGTCTGAAGAGCTGAAAGCCCTATCACAGAATCAGACACAATTGGTGATGATGGTTCAGCAGCTAGTGGGAAGAGTCAACCACTTAGATGCTCCTGTGTTGAAACCACAGAAAAGGAAGTCCAAGCCAAAGGGTTCCTCTTCTGTACCATCTTCTTCACCTCAAGCTGTCACTCACAACACACCTGTTAGTGCTACACCTGTAGCTGAGAACAGACCCAAAGCAAAGCAGGTTTGGGTCTCCAAGACTAACTAACACATGGTTGTGTTTGCAGGGTTCTTCAACATGCCATAGAAGCATCTGGTATGTAGACAGTGGAGGATCCATGCATATGACTGGAAGCAGCTCCCTTCTTATGACTACTCTCAAGGAAAGAAGGGATTTGTTTCTTTTGGCAATGATGCAAAGGGTTACATCATCGGAAAAGGCTTTGTTTCCAACGGGGAAATAAGGTTTGATGATGTTAACCATGTGGAGAATCTCAAGTACAACCTCTTGAGTGTCAGTCAAATGTGTGACAAAGGCCATGTTGCCCTTTTCACAAGCCAGAACTGTAGGATTCTGTCATCCAAAGTTCTAAGTTGATTGACAAGGCATTGGATGAACACACTCTCCTGAAGGCCAACAGGACAGGAAGAGTGTATGCCTTAGATATTTCCAAAAAGATGGATCTAAAAGGCCATCCTTGCCTATTATCCAAGGCATCTCCTCAAGAGTCTACACTTTGCATAGAAGGCTAGGTCATGTTAATTTCAAGAACATGAATCAGCTTATAAGCCATAGTTTAGTAAGAGGGTTGCCTCTGAAGGAGTTCAAGTGTGAAGATGACTGCACTGCTTGCTTGAAAGGAAAACAACACAAAGTTTCATTCCCTTCAATAGAAGAACCTAAGTCCACTGCCTGCTTACAACTTCTGCACATGGATCTCTTTGGTCCTGTCAGAGTAATGAGCATGGCAAAGAAGAAATACTGCCTGGTAATTGTGGATGATTACTCCAGGTTTGTATGGACTTTCTTCTTGCACTCCAAGGATGAAGCAGCAAAGACAATAATGAACTTTGTGTTACAAGTAGAAAAGCAGTATTCCCTACAGGTCAAGTGTGTGAGGAGTGACAATGGAACAGAATTTAGAAACCACACACTTGATGACTTCTACCTGTCTAAGGGAATTAGAAGGCAGTTTAGCATTCCAAGAACTCCTGAACAGAATGGAGTGGTGGAGAGAAAGAACAGGACCCTCATTGAAGCAGCAAGGTCAATGTTGGCTGACTCAGGGCTGCCACTGACCTTTTGGGCTGAAGCTGTCAATACAGCTTGCTATGTACAGAATAGAGCCTTAGTAAATAAGAGGTTGATGAAGACTCCCTATGAAGTTCTTCATCATTTGGCCCCTCTTATTTCATTCTTTAGAGCCTTTGGGTGTCCTTGTTTCATTCTCAACACTAGCAACCCACTCCATAAGTTTGCTAGTAAGGTGGATGCAGGGTACTTTGTTGGTTATTCATCAACTTGCAAAGCATACAGAGTCTTCAACTGTAGAACAAAGGGGTTTGAAGAAACTTTGCATGTTAAGTTCAATGAATCTCCAAAGGACAAGATTCCACAAAACCCTGTGGAGCTGTTTGATCTGGACATACTGCAATATGTTCCTTATCAACCTCCATCTGTTGAGCCTGTTAACAGATCTCCACCTGGTGGTACTGAAGATGATGAAGTCAGTACTCACCTCTTCAAGTAAAGTGACAACCTGCCTAATTCCACTGAACCTGATGCTCCTGTAGCCTCAGCAGCTCCATCCACTACAAATGCTGATGAGATTTCTGCTTGCTCTACTTCATTGAGCTGCCATCCTCTACATGGTTTCAGGAATCTCCATCACCATCTGTCGCTGCTGATGGGTCTACAAACACTTGCACAGATATCATAGTTTATCAAGAGCTCAAGAATCACCCCACTTCACAAATCATTGGTGATATTCATGCTGGAGTTTCAACCAGGAATCAATTGTCCAACTTCTGCTTCTATGCTCTCTTCATCAGTCAGCAAGAACCAAAGAACTATCATATCGCTTTAAGAGACAATGGATGGGTGGAAGCTATGCAGCTTGAGCTACTTCAATTCAAGAAACAGCAAGTGTGGGAGCTTGTTCCATTACCCAAAGGTAAGTGTGCTATAGGCACCAAGTAGGTATTCAGGAACAAAACAGATGAGAAGGGCCAAATTGTCAGAACAAGGCCAGACTGGTTGTTCAAGGGTTTGCACAGGAGGAAGGAATCGATTATGATGAGACCTTTGCACCTGTGGCCAGACTAGAAGCAATTAGACTGTTTAGCTTATGCTGCCTTTCACAGTCTCAAGGTTTATCAAATGGATGTCAAAAGTGCCTTCCTATATGGAAAATCAAAGAAGAGGTTTATGTGTGTCAACCACCAGGCTTTGAGGACAATAAACATCCTGATTGGGTGTACAAGCTTGATAAGGCTCTTTATGGGCTGAAGCAAGCACCTAGAGCCTGGTATGAGACACTCTCAACCTTTCTTCTAGAGAACAAGTTCACTAGAGGCACCATTGATAAAACCTTATTCATCAAGACTGTGGGACAACATAAGCTCCTTGTTCAGATTTATGTTGATGATATCATCTTTGCATCTTCTGATCCAAAGTTGTGTGATGAATTTACAAAGCTTATGAAGCTGAGATTTGAAATGAGTGCCATGGGAGAATTACAGTACTTTCTGGGCTTGCAAATCAAACAACTGGATGATGGAATCTTCATCCTCAGTCCAAGTATACCAAAGAGTTGCTGAATAAGTTTGATTTACAATCCTGTAAGCCCTGTTCTACTCCCATGAGCAGCATCACACAACTAGATGTTGATCAGAAAGGTAAAGCGGTTGATGAAACCCTTTACAGATGTATGATTGGGTCCTTGATGTACCTTACAGCTTCTAGACCAGACATCATGTTTTCACATGTGCTTGTGCTAGATTTCAGGCTGCACCTAAAGAATCCCATTTGATTGCAGTCAAAAGGATCTTTAGATACCTGCAAGGTACCCAATCACTAGGACTTTGGTATTCAGCTGGGCATTCATGCAAATTTGTTGCTTTCTCTGAAGTGACTATGCAGGATGCAAAGTCACCAGAAAATCCACTTCTGGTGGTTGCCAATTCCTAGGCAATTGTTTAGTTTCTTGGCAGAGGTAATAAACAAACATCAATTGCTACATCCGCTGCTGAAGCTGAGTATATTGCTGCTGCAAGTTGTACCTCTCAAATACTCTGGCTTCAGAACCAACTTCTGGATTATGGCATTACTGAGACTAAGACTCCATTATTAATGGATAGTGCTTCAGCTCTTTGTATTGTTAAGAATCCAGTCCAGCACTCTAGGACCAAGCATATTGAGATCAGACATCATTTTATCAGGGATGCTATGAGAAAGGTCTGATTGATCTAAGTTTGTGCCTAGTGCTGATGAGCATGCAGACATTTTTACTAAGCCTTTAGATAGTGCCACATTCCAAAATTTGGTACTAAGGCTTGGTATGCTGCAGCTTGAATGATTTGACCTATGCTGGTACTCTTAGTTCACAACTACTGAAGAGCAAAGGTCAAATATAAGTACTGATGAGTAATTTAGTCTTCAGCTCTTTCACAACTACTGAAGACTAAACTGACTCAAAGTACTGTGTACATTATTTATTGAAAAACAACTGATGTAGTGAAGTGGATTACAACTACTGATGTATGATTTCAATAAATAAGTACTGAAGAACAAATTTTGCTCACAAGTACTGATGTGTAATCTTACACAAATACTGAAGACAAAATTTGTTCACCAGCTCGAAGAATTTCATCAGCACTTGTGAACATCTGAAGGCAAAGCTGAAGGGTCAAAAGAGCCAAAGAGCTGATGAGTAAAATGTGGAGGCTAGTATGAAACAACTGATTTGACGGAAACAGCTGATGAGTAATTTCTCATCAGCTGATAACGACAGCTGATGTTTCATACACAAACAACTGAAGGACAAAACATGTCTTCAGTAGTTCACAACTACTGACATCAGTAGTTCACAAACTACTGAAGGCTAACACCAATTCCTCAGTTGTTTACAACAACTGAAGCAATATCGTGTCTTCAGTAGTTCACAACTACTGATCTCAGTAGTTCACAACTACTGAAGGCAAAACCAAGTCTTCAGTTGTTACAACATCTGAAGAATACTAGGTCTCAGTAGTTTATAAACTACTGAAGACCGACAGTAACTCTTCAGACGTTCACAACATCTGAAGGACAAAACCAAGGTCTCAGTAGTTTCAACTACTGAAGGCTAACACCAAGTCCTCAGATGTTACAACCACTGAAGGTTAAAACCACGTCTCAGCTGTTACAACAACTGATCACTAACACCAAAACCTTCAGTAGTTTTATTTCAACCTTTGCCCTACCCTATAAATACCCCATGTTCAGAGCATTTACTCCTCACTTGACCTAATCCTTACAAACCTCTGAAATTCCCATACACCATTAATGGCGAACATGCAACTGAAACCTCGACACAACTGTGTCGCCCATCTCACCAAGTCGCCATTATGGCCCAATTTCATCAAGCCGTCGATCTCATGCACGACTCACCTTACAAAACGGCTTTTCTTTTGAACCCCACCTTATATACCGACTCCTTGACGGAGTTTTGGACCAATGTAACCGTCCAAACCGGAGAGCAGAATGCCGAGGTCTCTCTCGGTCCTCCGTCAACGGCAAACCGGTGGTTATCACTCCAGCTACTCTACGCCAAACCCTAGAGCTGGATGATGCCACTCACCCAACTTCCTACCCCAAAGGTACCCTTGATCTCTCCTTCACATCTCATGATATCAGGGTAACTCTCCGCCTCTACCTTGTTGAAGAAACACCTTCCTGACCCCCAACGCTGATTTTTCACATGGTGAATGTATGTCTGGCTCCCAAGACCTCTTCGTGGGACCAGATGTCCACAAGGTGGCAACAGGTATTGTATTCTATCCTTGAGAAACAACCTTTAAATTTTTCTGAAATTTTTTTTGGAACTCAAGGACATGGCCACAAAACCTTTTCTTAACCGTTGGAACTTATATCCACGGTTCATAATGGCCATGATCGAATACCAGCTTCAGGCTGAGGGACTAGTTGGACTGGGGTCCCTGCCATGGCTGTTCACCGAGGTATACTCCAGGCACAACACCGACCAAACACTCAAACAGGCTGGCCGGCTGCGAAAACCCACGCAGCTGGAACCCACAGCCTCCACCTCCAAATCCAAAGTCCCCACCAAGCCAAAAGCCAAAAAGAAGCCCACAAAGGCTACTCAGGGAGATGAGTCCCCTGAGGATGCCCCTGCCACACAAAGGCAGGATGTGCCTGCTGGTTCGATTCTCCCAGCAGGTACCACGACTCCACCCACCACAACCGCACAGGCTTCCTCTCAACAGGAGCCTGATTAACCAATTTTGGGGCAACCACATTACTGGGTCTTCCTCACTTGAGGAGGCTGCCATTGAAGAGCACAGTCCTCCCCATGTGCATACTGCTTCTAGCCCACATACTGAGGAGACTGCCCCACTAAGCCCACACTGGTAATAGCCAAGTGCTGACTGATCTGAGCACTCCACCCTCTCCCCAGAAACCTATTACAACTGGGGAGACTCCAACCGAAGAGGGGTGGGCACAAGTGCTGATCAGAGCCCACAGCACAGAGAATCAGTTCACTCTCCCAGTGTGGCTAGGGAGAGAGAACAATCTGGTGAGGCTGCCACTTCCCTGCATCAACATCAACATCTGAGCAGGTGAAGCTGGTAACATCTCTAAGACCTCACCAGAGGCAATGGCCGATGATGGATCCAATCCGAAGGCCAGAAGTCCCCCAGTACCAAGAACAAGGGGCACATGTCATTACTGAGCCACTCAGGACATGTTCATCCTGACAATGTCAGGAGGTCAGGTGATTCAGCTTATGCTGATGATGACCTGAGCTTCTTCTTGATGTAGTTGCTCAAAATACTATCCTTGAGGATGAGATAACAGACTCAAAGAGCTGTTTGCTCAGATGACTCAGGATAGAAGTCCATCTGCCACCACTACCCTACAGATGGCACCTTCACCTGAAGGTCTCACATACACTGAGCCACTTCCACAAACTCAGCCACCAGCCCCTGCTTCTGGCACTAGCTCTCAGGGACAGAACCCCCCTGAGCAGCTGGATGCTATCCTCCAAAAATCCCTACCTCTCATCACACCTGCTTAAAGATATAGTTAACCAAACCCTTGATGAGAGGCTTCCCACATACATACAACCCATGGTGGAGGTTGCCATATCTAAGGCTCTTGCTGATAGTCAAACCCCAACCAATGCACCCAAAAAGGGGAGACATCAGTGCAAGACAAGAGGAAGAGGGTGAGGAGGAAAAGAGGCAGAGAAAGAGGTGGTGGTAGAGAGGGAGTTGGCTGAGGAGACCAGTAGGGTGAGGGAGAAGGGGAAGAGGAAAGTGAGGGAGGTAGAGCAGATAGAAGCTGAAATCCAAAAGGATTTCAGTTTCACTGATAAGAATAAGGAGAGGGAAAGAAGGTGGCTGATCCTGATCTAGCAGCCCTTGTCAAGGAGGCTGATGCTGAACAAACCGTTCAATGAACAAAGTCATTGAACAGTTGTTCAGGCAAGGCTTTGACAAGGACACTGCTTTGCTAGATCAGAGATCAGAATATGGAGAGGAGAGAAATTGACTACCGATGGACTACTCATAGCCAACAGGAAAGACAAAACTTGAGGCTATGAGTAGGTTCACTTTGAAGTACCTGGGCAGACCAGTCCTTGATGTTAAGGCATGGACCAGGGACAAACTCTGGCAATAACCACCAAGATTTGTTCAGCTGGTGATTTTACAAAGGGACTGGTCGCAGAGGCCCTATCTGAAGCCGGTGCTGGGAACAGGACACTGCTAGTCAAGCTAACCAAACCAGCCCTTATCTCTAGGCTGCTAGCAGTGCCTGCCAACACTCCCACACCAACACCCAACCACAACCCACAAAACCAACTCCTTTACCACCAAAACCGCAGCCAATGATCCACCCTTGAAAAGAAGAGAAGGGTGCTGAGGCTGCAAGATGAAGAAGAGGATGATGAGGAGGATAGTCTGCCACTCTCAGCAGTCATACCTCTACCCAAAGCCAAACCACAAACATCAATCCCACCTCACAGCAGGACACTGTGAAGGTTAAGTTAGAAGAGGAGGAGCAGCAAGAAACATGATGAGGAAATGCTGAAAAGCATTGACAAATGTTATGCTGCTTCGACCTCTATAATAAATATGCAGAGAGAAGCTCTGAGGTTATTCACCCTCAGACAAACCTTTCAATATAAAAAGGAGAGGGTGAGAACTTGGCCTGACCCAAGGGTGGCTCACAGGATAGTCAAGAAGGACATGCCTGTGAGATACAAAAGCCAACTAAAGAGAATCGTAGATGAAGAGATCTCTGTGGCTATTGTAATAACACCCTGGAAAAGTAGATGAATTCGAGAAAGCTTATAGAGCCGCCAAACACCCTTTTCAATGCTAGATAATAGGGGGTTAGGAAGGTCTGGTCTATAAGAAGCTTGAGAATTTTTATCGGAATGAGCTCACTTTGTTGTTAGAGGGTAACACCCTGATGAGTTTGCATATAGGCAAATCACAACACTTGTGCTCAAAAATGGAAACAGGTCAAGTATCTCTCAGAGCTGTACGGTCGGGAGGGGTTATTCGAGGTGAGCCTGAAGACCTGTCCAAAGAAGAACAATTGATCTTTCTTCAGGCTTACTGTAGAGAATCCTACCGGCTTGTACGTGGGAGGTAGATCTCATGGATGGGGCAACAGCTCTGTGTCCAATTCCCCAAGACAGAGCTCCCATCCATACTTAGCCAAACAAACACTTGAGACTACTCTCTGGCCAGTGCTTATCTGGGTCAACTTCTAATCTGATCTAGAAGGAAATAGACCAATCTTTATGCCATCAATAAGTGGGAACATCCAATAATTAGAGGTTTTGGCTGCATTGGTTCAGGGAGTTTGTTTGGACCAAAAGAACCAATGAGCCAAGATCAGGAAAACCTCTAAGTCCCACATGCCACTACTACAACTGCAACTGAAGACTCCCATCAGTCACATGTTCTCTTGCTTGAATGTCAGACTCGAGAACATCTGAAGACTCTCATCAGCTATTGTGTTCTCTTGCTTGAATGTCAAACTCGAGAGCATCTTAGCTCATCCTTCTGCTGTTATGACAAAGTCTGAAGACAAAGTGTGAAGATCAAAGAACTGAAGAACATCAGCTGAAGACTCCAAAGTACTGAAGACCAAGCACTGAGTCTGAAGTACTGATCTTACAAGTACTGAAGACTTCAAGTACTGAAGACAAGTACTGAAGAATCAAAACCTGAAGAACTAAAGACTGAAGACCTTCTACTGAAGCACAAAGTCTGAAGACAAAGACTGAAGACAACAACTGATGATATCTACTGAAGTCATCAGTTGTTATATCATCTGAGCCAAGTCTGAAGACCAAGTCTGAAGACTCAGAGTTTGTCACAACAACTGAAGAAGTCTTCTTCAGTTGTTGTTGGTGTTTTTCCTTTTCAGTAGTTTATTTACTTTCAGTAGTTGTACAACAACTGAAGAGCATGTTCTTCAGTTGTTATAGTATCAGTAGTTATAAACGACTGAAGAGTTTGTTCTTCAGTCGTTGTAGGATTTCAGTAGTTTAGTTTTGTCAGCACTTAGGAACTTTTGTAAGAGGATGTCAGTTGTTGACATCTTCAGTAGTTTTATTTTGTGTCAGTTGTAATTTGAATATTCAGTGATGTCAGAAAAAGGACATCACGCCCATCCTTTTGCCGCCTATAAAAGGATGGGTACCCATACTGTTTTAATTGCCGAAACGTGCGAACCAATAGAACATTTATTGTTTTGCAGAAACTCTTCTCTCTATGTTCATGCTTTAATTTGAAATATCTTTTATGTTCTTGCTTTAATTGCTAATTAATGAGCTAAATCCTGTGCAAACATAATCTAATTGATCAACACGAGAGCTGAGATCTGTCACACCCAACAAGAGGTGGGAACAAGTATTCATCACATTTATTGATAATTGCACTATATATTTGTCAACATTTATCTTGTATAAAAACAACGTTGAGAATCACTAAAAGAAAATTAAAGATGTGAGAAGTGATAAGGTGGTAAATGGTTGCATCTTTTGCCGACTTATGTTCAAAAAATGGCATAATACATGAATGTAAGGCACCTTACTCACCATAATCAAATGGTGTTACGACATGGAAAATCGTACTCTAAAAGAGATTATGAATGCCATATTGATAAGTTTTAGATGAGCCATGACATGTGAGGGGAAGCTATCCTCATTGCCAATTATCTTGTGAATAAGATACCACCAAAGAAAAGGGATAAGACCCCTTATGAGTTATGGATGGGAAGAAAACCAACCTATGTTAGTACTCTAGAAAGATTAACATTTAGTCTTAGCATGTCTTTTACAATTTTATCATAGTATAGGGACTAGAATTGTAAATAGATAGTCTCTAGTTTTTTAGTAGTATATATATAGCTTAGACTAGAGTAGATTTAGTAGACGTAAGATTTTGTATGTACTACTTTCTTCTCTTGTAATTGTCTTTGCTATATCAATGAAATCGTGAATTTTGTTGATATGTGCTGATTTGATTACAATTATTTGTGTTTTCTTTGAATTGTTTACATAATTCATTACAGATTGATGCATTTGATCCTATCAAATGGTATCAGAGCTATCGATTGAGTGTTTTTGAAGTTTTGTCGAACTTTGAAACTTCAAAAATTCACTGAAATCTGTAATTGATTGACAATTCAAGTAAAACTTTGTGAATAAAGTTGTGTTTCATCATCAGAAACATGATTTGAATCACAAATTGCAGTACAATTCATCAAAATTGATTGAATCAGTGAAAAAGTGTTCAGAAAAGTTCTTGAGTTTACGAACTGCAATTATGGAAATTGATTGAATTCTTGTTGATAATTTCTAAAATTGATGCTAGAAGAATCATTATCGACATTATATTGAACTAATCGGAAAGTTTCAGTTCAATTCATCAACATTTGAAGGATTTCAGAAATTCAGAATTAGTTATATTCATATGAACATGATAAATGTGGCGCATTAGGGTTAAAAATCACTAAAATTTGTCTAAGTGTTCAGGGCTTGAACACTGTTTAGGCGTTTTTCAACTGTGAAGGCGTTTCACAACTATTCAGACTCATCTCCTTGATAGACAGTTTTCATTAAAAATTGAAAAATCCAAAATATTTTTAATTCTTTTCTTAATTCAAAAAATATGTAGAAATTAACAAAAATATAAGAATGGTGAAATCAGAAGATTCTGAAAATAGAGTTCCAAAACTTAAAAATAGAGCTGATTTCAAAAACTGGTCTCTTAGGTTAAAGCATCATTTGAATTCCATAGACACTGATTTATGGAAATCAATTGAAAAAGGACCATATATCCCTGTGACTACGGATGGTCCAGATTGAGGTTTTGTGTATACAAGGGATACACAAAAACCATATCCTGAAGATAATCTACATGGAGATGATCTAAAGAAGGTGAAAAATGATATCAAGGCTTACTCTCTCATGTGCAAAGGGCTACCATTGGAAGTACTATCAAGGCTCGAAAACTATCAAACTGGATATACAATGTTCAAGGCCTTGAAACTTATATGTGAAGGAGGGAAGGAAATTCAGATCCCAAAAAACAGAAACTGAAAAGGCAATTTGAAACTATTTGAGCATATATCAAGAGAGACAATTAATCAGATGATGAATAGGTTTGTGCAACTTACAACAAAATGTCTACTTTAGGAATCAAAAATGATCTTGAAGATCTAAATAACAGACTTCTGAATGCACTACCATCATCCTGGAAACAGACTGTTACTTTGTTGAAACACAATGAAAAGTTTCCAATGGATCTTGATCTTCTCATTGCAAAGATTGAACCAGTAGAGATTGATGAGAGTTCAAGAAATAATGACAGACATGCATCAACATCATAATATAAGTATGTTGCTTCTCCAGCAAATACAGTAAAGAATGCATTTCTTGCTAAAGATCAGACAACTCCTGAAGATGAAGGTGATTTGTTTGTGGGAGCATGATTCTCACTAGTACACCTGCTTATTCTACTCAACCACAACCATAGTCTCCTCCTAAAGCTCAAATGCCTAAATCTCAAACTCAAGCTGAAATTCCATCCACAAACTCTGCCAATCCTAGCAAAGTAAAAGATGTCATTAATATTCTTTACAGGATGAAGAGTCAAAATCTGCATTTACAGCTTTCATGGCAAGTTTTCAAGCTTACCAAGGCAGTCATCTGACTCAAGTTGAGTTAGTTTTACAAGATTTGTTTGAGATGGATCCTAATGATGTAGAAGAAATGGATCTCAACTGGCAAATGGTCATGATAGCATACAGGACTCAAAAGCACTTATATGCTAACTGAAACTACAAACCCAGTGCAAACAAAACTGTTGGGTTTGATAAATCAAAATCAAGGTGCTTTAACTATAATAGCTATGGTCATTTTTCTAGAGAGTGTAAAGCTCCAAGGAATCAAGGAGGAAATGGTTAAGGTAGCTCAAATAGTCAGAAATATCAGCAACAGGCTAACAAGACATTTCAAAAACCTTACCAAAGCCTACCTATGCCAGAACCTAAAGAAGAGAAGACTAGTGATGAACCAAAGAAGGCACTGGTTGTAAGCATCAAAGATGGTTATGATTAGAGTGCATATGCAGAACAGTTTATAGCTGATCTCACTTCTAGCCTGGCTCTAGTTGCTGAACTTAATGATGAAGACTGGTCTGAAGATAAGGATCCTAAGAAAGATGATGAATCAGATCAAGAGGAAGATTATGACTGGAGTGACAAATCAGATCCAAAAGATAACACTGAAGAAGTTGCTCTAATGGTTCAATCTGTACAACCAAAGGTTGTAACTCATCTTCTGACTCTAAATCTTCTAATTCATATCCAGAAATACTAGTGGAGGTAAGAGAAAAAATGTGCACTAAAACATGTTTTGAACAGGTTGAACATTATAGAACATACTCATTCAAAATATGTGATAAACTCAAACAAGAGGAATTAAAGCATAACAAGCTAAAAACACATCATAAGATTGCTGATGATAAGATCATATCTCTTCAAGCTTCTTGGAACAAACACTTTAAGAACTTGAACTGGTTAAGAAACAACTTGAAGAGATGACCAAAACTCTTGAACAAGAAAATTGGCACATGCAGCAACTCAAATTGATTTGGCCAAAGTTAAAAGCTCAAAGAAAATTGTTGAGCAACTGGTGAATGGAAGAAAACATAAAGATAAAACAGGATTAGGTTTTACTCATGAACCTATGCTTGAATCAATCTCAAACACATTACCTGAAAATTTTAACACTCATGATCATTCACCAGAAAATAAAGCTAAACTTAAAGAATATCAAGATCAAAAGAACTGCACAAAGATAAATGTTGAAATTTATGATGAAACAGACTTAGAAAAGATAAAGCATGGTCATCCAATTAAAGTTAAATCTTATGAACCTCAACAAATGCATAAAAAAACTGTTTGTACCAAAATGTGAAAGTGTTATTGAACAAAATGAACAAAAGATTGAAAAATCTACTGATGACAAAACAGAATGAAAGGAAAATGTGAAGAGATTAAATCAGATAATACTTTTTCTGATAATTCAAGTTCAAATGAATGAATGAAAATGAAAATTGTCAAAATGAATCTTCTCAAGATTCAATTAAAATTCAAAGCAACAAAACATTATCAAGATTAAGAAATCAAAGAAGAAGAAAGGCTGCTAAAGCTAAGAAAATTGATTCAATAAATCAATCAAAGAAAAACATTCAAATTAAACCAGTGAAGTTTGTGTCAGCAGGAACTTTTGACTGAACACAATCACAGAAATGACATCTAAACCTAAAGATCAAATCTAACTCAGATCTGAAAACAAGTTCAGGTCCTAAAACTTCCGCTGTGCATAAAAGATTTGTATCTAAGGAGTCAAAGAATTGTGATAAAGTTCAAAAGACTAATACTAAGAATCAAACAACCAAATTCACACCAAAGAAACAACAAATTAATCTGCCTAACCCTAAATTTAAACAAGAATCAAATGTTTCTTCCACTTCAAGGGTTAACAAAATGTTGTTTAATCACTCTCAAAAATATTGTGATATCTGTGATATGTATAATCATGACATTTCAGAATATTATTTCAACAAGTATTGCCATATATGTGATATGACAATCACACAACTGCTGATTGCTATTTTAACAAATACCGTGCATTGTGTGATGAAAGAAATCATAATACAAATGATTGCTACTTTAGAAAGAACTCATCAAGGAAGGATTTTAGTAATCAAGGATTTGTAAACCCACAATTTAAAAGAAATCATAATATTGGGTTTAAATATTCACAACAACAACAACCTTCCTTGAGTTGAGATCTTTCAAAAGAAACAATTATGATTATCATAATCAACATTTTGTCAAATCACAGCAATACAATCAAGGGAAGTTTATTCCACGATCTGTGAGAATAAAAAATGAAACATTCTCAAATGCTTCATTTGATGGTTCAAGATTTCTTGACGATGATCTGGAAAACAGATATATGCTTTGAAATCAAAACAACAAAGAGATAATCAACATGCTTCTCAAAGAGGATTTGATAATGCTAAATATCAAAAGAAACCTGATGTAAACAAACTTCATTTTAAACAGTTTACAATTGTTGTTAAGTTTGGAAAGTCCAAGACCATATCGGCTTGGGTTACTAACTCTTCTTAAACTGTTTTTTTTAATGTAGGTACGCCCGCGGAGACCAATAAACTCATGGTATGTTGACAGTGGGTGTAGCCGGCATATGACAGGCAATCAAGCCTTGTTGCAAGATTTTAAGTTAAAAGATGGAACACAAGTTGCTTTTGGAGGTGATGCAGGTGGAAAGATAACAGGAGAAGGAACAGTGTCAAATGGGATTATTAGTTTTGATAAAGTCAACTACTGTTCACAGTTGAACTTTAATCTATTAAGTGTTTCCCAAATTTGTGACAAATCTTATTCTGTTCTTTTTGATGATTCTCACTGTTATGTCTTGAAACCAGGTTTTCAAATTAGCAACGATTGGGTCATAGTTAAAGCTGCACGGGATAGAGATGTATATAAACTAGATATGTCTCAAGTGGATCCTGCAACAGAAACAACTTGCCTCATTGCTAAAGCATCGAATGATGAAAGCCAGTTGTGGCATAGACGTCTCGGACATTCAAACTTCAAAAACATGAACAAGCTAGTAGCAGGAAATCATGTTATTGGACTTCCTTCCAAGAAGTTTTCAACAACTGATCTCTGCTCAGCATGTCTGAAGGGAAAATGACATCGAGCGTCTTATAAGTCCAAGCTGATAAAATCAAACACCAAGACATTCCGGATGTTACATATGGACCTTTTTGGACCAACTAATGTTAGGAGTATTGGTCGAAAATCATACTGTTAGTTATCATAGATGACTATACAAGATTTTCTTGGGTTTTCTTTCTGCATGCTAAATCTGAAACTGTAGAACTTTTAAAAGAATTTATTAATAGAGTTGAAAATCAATTAGAGCATAAAGTGAAGATAATAAGAAGTGATAATGGAACGGAATATAAAAATGCTAACATTGATTTATTTTGTGCAGAAAAAGGGATTGTTCATCAGTTCAATGCCCCTAGAACTCCACAACAAATGGAGTTGCTGAAAGGAAGAACCAAACTCTGATTGAAGCTGCCCGGTCCATGTTAGCTGATGCCAAAATTCCTATCACTTTCTGGGACGAAGCAATATCCACAACCTGTTTTGTCAGAATTGTAACACCCGAAAGTTTGACGTTTGGTAGGCTGTGCGACTGAGCCTCAGTCGCCTGGGATTTATGTGACTGGAGGTTCAACCGCATGCTATTCGGCCGATTGGAGCTCAACCGTACGATTGGAGTTCAACTGTCCGAATGAAGGACGAAACGCATGGAACACATGTGACTGGGGTCCAATCGCATGGTGTTCATGCGACTGAAGGTCCAGTCGCCCCTGGACAGATGCGACTGAGCAATACCTATAAAAGGGGAGCAGCTCTCATTCTCCTCCCAACACTTAGAAATTTCAGTCGGGAAGAGCAGAGAGTGAACGAGAGTAGAGAAAGAAAAGAGGGAAAGTGCTGACCGAGCTCCGAATTTGTCGAGAAGCGAGCCAAATCGAAGCTCATCAACTCCTACCTGTCATTGTGAGTTCTAGAACCCCTCATTTACATGTTTTCTAACTATTTTGGGGCTGGAATCACATAGAAACCCTATTTTTGAAATAGTGTAAGTTTGACCCATTTAGGTGAATCTTGAGTAATGTGTTATTAGTAAGAATTAGGACTTGTATATGCTTGTATGATGTCCTAGTATGAATCCCTGAGGCTTGGGAGGGTCGATTTGGGCTGAAAATGGGTTTATGATGAGTTTGAGTGCGTTGGTTCGCGACTGCTGTTCATGGAGAACTCCAGTCGCTGCCCAGTTAGGGTTAGGCGACTGAAGGGCCATTCGGCCGAATGAGGATTAGTTGATGTCCAATCGCACGATTGAGGCTCAGACGCACGATTGAGCCTCAGTCGCACGATAGGCTATGCGATTGAGGGTTTCGGTCGCATAGGTCCAATCGCAGGGTAGTTCAGTCGTACGAGTAAGATCTAGTCGCATATAGCCCAGTCGTATAGTGCCTAATCGTGCGGAAGGAAGTCCAGTCGCACGATTGTATGCCCATTCGCATGACAGCCCAATCGCACGGTCCAGTCGCATGGAGGACATGCGACTGGGATAGGTTCAGTCGCCCGGATAGGGCTGATGTGAACGCATAGAGAAGTGCATGTGTGATGTATGTATGTTATGTATGATGTGGCCATGATAGATGGTGAATATTGATGATTTGTAATACTTATGTTCCTTGTGTAATGTATGTTATCTTTTATAACTTTACGTGAATGAATGAAAGAATGAAACGAACGTACTAAGAACGTAAAGTGAAAGATAATGAAAGAAGGAACATGATGAATGAATGCATGCATTAACGAATGAATGAATGAATGTAAGTAAGGCTTGCAAGCAATGAAAGGAGGTGCACACCCCTGGCAGGTGTTAGTTCAACGGTGTGCGGGTTAGCTACCCCGAAGGATGCACATCGGGGTCAGTCTTTGTGATTGACCAGAAGTATGTATGGGATCCTTACCGCTTACCCTAGGTGACTGGATCAGCATTAGTGCACAACGTTTGTGATTGATCATCACAGGTCCAGCACCCGCATTTGTGCACAACGTTCGGGGTATAGCACATGGCATTGATCCAGAAGTAAAGTGAAAAGATAAGTGGTGCATGTACCTACCCCAGGTGACTGGATCAGCATTTGTGCACAACGTTCGTGGTTGATTACCACAGGTCCAGCACCAGCAGTATGTATGATGTAAGGGGGTATTGTACATGTCACCGAATGTAAAGAATGTTTGAACCAATGTAATGAATGTATGAATGAATGAAACAAACGTTCGAACAGAAGTAATGAATGAATGTAAAGTATGTACGTATGAAAGTGAACGAGAATGATGAATGGTACACGAATGAATGATTAATGAACGGAGGATGAAGATAATAATAATATTATCTACGTGTACGTAAGATGTGTGAACACATGTATAAAAGAACGGTTAATAAGAATGAAAGTATGTTTTATTATAAAACTAGAACTCACTCAGCAACGCTGACTTTTTATGTGTTTTCCAGTTCGCAGGTAGTGTTGCTGAGGATGGCACGAGGCGGCTACTCAGCTCTTTTGGAATGACATTCTCCATTTGATAATGCTGCAACGTCATGTGTTGTGGGCCCGTAATGCACGCAACACATCATGTTGCATGCAAGTGTGAGATTTCTTAAGAATCCTGATAAACGGGATTACTTAAGGAATCTCCTTTACGATGAAAAAGATATTTTTGAACTTAATATCTTCTATTAGAGGTCACTGTATATGACCCTATGATTGCTGAGCTTCAGCAGCAATCATAGTAAAGCTAGGCAATGTAAGGAAAGCTTGTATTTTGTAATCAAGACAATGATGTAAAAGCTTTTATGATGAAATAAGAATGTATATTTTATCAATTCCGCTGCGTTATTTTATGATTATATACTTTATGTATGTATATGTGCGATGAACCACCAACAGTAAGGTGCCCGGTGAGCGGGGCCTTACAAGTTGGTATCAGAGCAAAAGTTTAAGTAAAACGGGTAAATTTTCACAATAAACCTAAACTTAAACTGAGAATGGGACAGGGAGAATGAGAATGCCATCTGAGTAGTTGCGTGCCATCAGGTATTTTTCTTAAAGATTAACTGGAATTATGTGCGCATGTTATGTGAATTATGTGTACTGTTAGACTCAGATACTAATGTAGTCAGGACAGGTAATGCTCGGGGTACGAAGAGTAGAGTAAGTGGCTAATCACAACTGGCCACTGTAATTAGGGACTTACTATACTTGACATAAACTGAGCTATTTCCTTGAATGACCGTGTTGGTGTTTGAATCTTTCAGTGTGATAGAAGATGGTCGGTGGTAGATCATCTAAAGCTTCCCGTGGTGGTGGACGTGGTGATGAACCGCGTATCACGCGAGGAAGACCTAGGACAGAGAAAGTAGTTCGTGAGGAGAACGAGATTCCTCATCAGGAGGAGGCAGACGAAAGCGCAAATTTGAGAGCCTCGGTAAAAGAGGCGGTGGTCGAGGAAGTGCACCAGGTCATGCAGACGATCTTACCGTCTGTAGTGACCGAAGTGATAATGGCAGTACGTGAAGATGAGAGACGAGGGAGGAATCGGTCCTCAGGTAGACAGCAACAGACAGAAGCAGAAAGTATTATCCGATGATGAAGAGGAAGAGGAGGAAGAGCAGGTACGGGAGACAGCCCGGGGTTGTAACTATGGGGCATTTATGAGGTGCAAGCCCCCGACTTTTGATGGTTCTGGTACGGCGGGGATGCTCACCAATGGGTGAGAGAGATGGAGGCGGTCCTCGATATCAGTGACTGCTAAGAGGATAAAAAGGTGAAGTTTGCTACCCACTCTTTTACGGGGACGGCATTGTGCTGGTGGGACAATATTGTCCAGGCCGAGGGTAGCAGGGCCATTGGAAAGATGAAGTGGTCTGAGCTGAAGAGAATGGTGATCGAGGAGTTTAGTCCTCGTCGGGAGATGGACAGAGTTGAGAGAGAGTTCCTGCAGTTGGAGGCGGGAACGATGACCCACCAACAATACACAACCAAGTTTAACGACATGGCACGGTTGGTGCCAGAGCAAGTGACGCCGGTGTCTCGCAAGATTAACCGGTATATTCAGGGGTTGCCAGCCGAAATTCGTTGGCATTTGATTTCCGCTCGACCCAGTACTTTCAGGTCGGCGGTGGATTTAGCTGGGAGGTTGTACGATGAACGAGCTGCACTGGTGAAAGCTGAGGGTAGTAAGAAGGGAAGTGATGAGAGGAAGTGGCAGGGAAAGAGGTTGGGTCGAGGTGATACTTCGACAAGCAGCAAGAAGGCACGGGTTGATGATCGCCGTGTGGTCACGTCAAGTACAGGGTCGAGAAAGTGTGGGAAATGTGGGAGAGAGCACGGTGGCGAGTGCAGATGGGGGCTGAATGTCTGTTTCAAGTGTGGAAAGCCCGGTCATATGGAGAAAGAATGTAAGGGCTTGAAGTGCTTTAACTGCGGGGAAGTGGTCATATGAACAAAGATTGCAAGAAGCCGAGATCTGAGGGTTCCGGCATGAAGAAGGCCGTGGGCGAAGGGTCGAGAGCAAGCGCCAGGGCTTTCACGATGACGCAGGAAGAGGCTAGGACGGACCCTGATGTAGTGTCCGGTACGTTTCTGGTGAACCAAACTTTAGCCTCTGTATTATTTGATTCGGGTGCCAGTAGGAGTTTTATTTCTGCTGCCTTTGTGCCAAATTGCCCGTTAGTAGTAGACGTGTGGATGTGCCGTTTGATGTAGAGACTGCTATAGGAAAAACCACCAGGATTTCCGAGGTGATTGAGGGTTGCGATGTAGAACTGGAGGGTCACAAATTCCCAGTTAAACCATTTGCGATGACGTTAGGCGTTTTCGATTTGGTGCTTGGGATGGATTGGTTGGCAGATGTCGAGGCGAACATTGTGTGTCGCAAGAAGATGATCAGTTTGACAGCGCCCGACGGTAGTCGAGTGACAGTTTATGGCGATCGGGTTACTATGATTCCGAAGGTGATCTCAATGGCAGTGGAGGGGAAATGTATGAGGCGTGGATGTAACGCCTTTTTATGTTATGTAAAGGATGTAGAAAAGCCAACACCATAACTATCTGATGTTCCGGTTGTGTGTGAGTTCCCAGACATGTTCCCGGAAGACTTATCGGGATTGCCACCTGACAGAGAGATCGAGTTCCAGATTGATCTGATACCAGGCGCCCAACCCGTTGCCAAAGCACCATACCGATTGGCCCCGACAGAGATGAAAGAGTTGATGGAGCAAATACAAGAGCTGCTGGATAAGGGGTTTATTAGACCGAGTATCTCACCTTGGGGTGCTCCGGTCCTGTTTGTAAAGAAGAAGGATGGTAGTATGAGGATGTGCATCGACTACCGCAAGCTGAATAAGTTGACGGTAAAGAACAGATACCCCTTGCCGAGGATCGACGACTTGTTTGACCAACTTCAGGGTGCTAGTTGGTTTTCACGAATAGATCTTCGATCAGGTTACCATCAACTGAAGGTGAAGGAGCAGGATATCCCTAAAACAGCTTTTCGTACGCGCTACGGTCACTACGAGTTCCTCGTCATGTCTTTTGGTTTGACCAACGCGCCAGCTGCTTTTATGGACCTGATGAATAGAGTGTGCCGGCCGATGTTGGATAAATCGGTGATTGTATTCATTGATGACATCTTGATTTATTCGAAGAACGAGACTGAGCATGCCGGTCACATTCGCGAAGTTCTGGAGACGTTGAGAAGGGAGAAATTGTATGCAAAATTCTCCAAGTGCGCATTTTGGTTGCGTGAGGTCCAATTCTTGGGTCACGTGGTAAATCCGGATGGGATTATGGTTGATCTGGCGAAAGTGGAAGCAGTGATGCAATGGAAGTCTCCAAGACGCCATCCGAGATCCGTAGTTTCTTGGGTTTGGCGGGTACTACCGAAGGTTATCCAAGATTTTCCAATTGCTTCTCCACTGACCAAGTTGACCCGAAAGGATGTGAAGTTTGTATGGGGTCAAGCTCAAGAGAAGGCGTTTGAAGAACTGAAGACGAGATTGACCCAAGCTCCAGTATTGGCACTACCCGATGGAGTGAAGACTTAGTGGTTTATTCCGATGCCTCCTACTCGGGGTTGGGTGTGTATTAATGCAAAGGGGAAAGGTGATAGCCTATGCATCCCGACAGCTGAAAGTTCATGAGGTTAATTACCCTACTCATGACTTGGAGCTAGCAGCTGTGGTTTTCGCGTTGAAGATTTGGCGGCACTATTTATACGGGACGAAGTGCACCATCTTCACGGACCACAAGAGCTTGAAGTACTTCTTCGAGCAGAAGGATCTGAATATGAGGCAGAGACGGTGGTTGGAGCTAATAAAAGACTACGATTGTGAAATCCATTACCACCCGGGCAAAGCCAACGTGGTGGCTGATGCCCTTAGCCGAAAGGAGAGGCCCGAGCCAATTCGGGTGAAGGCGTACCAGCTAATCATGACCTCCGACGTGATGAAACAAGTCAGAGAGTTCCAGGATGAAGCACTGAAAGAGGAGCATCTAAACTCTGAACGAATGAGAGGTCTGGTCGTAGAACTGGGTGAAAACACGTGTGGTGCCAAGACTCGATTTGGGCGAGTGTGGATTCCTCGATTCGGAGATCTACGTATGAAGATCATGGATGAAGCCCACAAGACTCGATACTCCATTCATCCCGGTGCTACCAAGATGTACCAAGATATGAAGAAAGATTATTGGTGGCCGGGTATGAAACGTGATGTGGTGGAGTATGTGAGTAAATGCCTCACGTGTTTGCAAGTAAGGCAGAGCACCAGAAGCCGTATGGAAAGATTCAACCGTTGGACATACCGGAATGGAAGTGGGAGCACATCACCATGGATTTTATCACAAAGCTGCCACGTACCCCGAAAGGGTATGATACGATCTGGGTGATTGTGGATCGATTGACGAAGAGTGCTCACTTCTTACCGATGCGCGAGACATATTCGTCCAAAAGGTTGGCCGATCTTTTCATCAAAGAGATTGTGACTCGTCATGGTGTACCGGTGTCGATTGTGTCTGATCGCGACACCCGGTTTACATCCAAATTCTGGAAGAAATTCCACGATGCTATGGGGACGAGGTTGCATATTAGCACGGCTTATCACCCTCAAACTGATGGTCAGTCGGAAAGGACCATTCAGACTTTGGAGGACATGCTCCGAGCATGTGTTATTGACTTCGGGGGAAGCTTGGGATGACCACCTACCGTTAGCTGAATTCTCGTACAACAACAGTTATCATGCCAGTATCGGCATGCCACCCTATGAGATGCTATACGGTAGGAGATGCAGGACACCCGTCTGTTGGGGTGAAATTGGTCAGAAAGTATTGGGAAGCGTCGAAGTGGTCGAGGCTACGACTGAAAAGCTCGAAAGAATTAAAGCTTATATGAAGGCGGCCAAAGACCGACAGAAATCGTATGCCGACAAACGACGCAGGCCGATTGAGTTCCAGGTGGGAGACCGGGTTATGTTGAAGGTCTCACCTTGGAAGGGGATCATCCGATTCCGGATGCGAGGGTAAGTTGAGTCCGCGGTATATAGGCCCTTTCCGAATCATTGCTCGGGTAGGGGAGGTGGCCTATAGGTTGGATCTACCAGATGAACTAAGTGGAATCCACCCGACTTTCCACGTGTCTCATCTGAGGAAATGTTTGGCGGACGAGGACATGGTCGTTCCACTGGGGGACATGAGGTAGACGAACGGCTCAACTATGTAGAGCAACCAGTGGCGATCATCGATCGCAAAGAGAAGAGGTTAAGGAATAAAGTGGTTCCCTTGTGCGTGTACAGTGGCGGCACAGGAAGGGATCCGAGTCAACGTGGGAAACTGAAGAAGAAATGAGGCAGCATTACCCACGATTGTTCGAAGAATAACAGGTTTCGGGGACGAAACCTAAAATAAGGGGGGTGGACTTGTAACACCCGAAAGTTTGACTTTTAGTAGGCTGTGCGACTGAGCCTCAGTCGCCTGGGATTTATGCGACTGGAGGTTCAACCGCATGCTATTCGCCGATTGAAGCTCAACCGTACGATTGGAGTTCAACCGCCCGAATGAAGGACGAACCGCATGGAACACATGCGACTGGGGTCCAATCGCATGGTGTTCATGCGACTGAAGGTCCAGTCGCCCCTGGACAGATGCGACTGAGCAATACCTATAAAAGGGGAGCAGCTCTCATTCTCCTCCCAACACTTAGAAATTTCAGTCGGGAAGACCAGAGAGTGAACGAGAGCAGAGAAAGAAAAGAGGGAAAGTGCTGACCGAGCTCCGAATTTGTCGAGAAGCTAGCCAAATCGAAGCTCATCAACTCCTACCTGTTATTGTGAGTTCTAGAACCCTCATTTACATGTTTTCTAACGATTTTGGGGCTGGAATCACATAGAAACCCTATTTTTGAAATAGTGTAAGTTTGACCCATTTGGTGAATCTTGAGTAATATGTTATAGTAAGAATTAGGACTTGTATATGCTTGTATGATGTCCTAGTATGAATCCCTGAGGCTTGGGAGGGTCGATTTGGGCTGAAAATGGGTTTATGATGAGTTTGAGTGCGTTGGTTCGCGACTGCTGTTCATGGAGAACTCCAGTCGCTGCCCAGTTAGGGTTATGCGACTGAAGGGCCATTCGGCCGAATGAGGATTAGTTGATGTCCAATCGCACGATTGAGGCTCAGACGCACGATTGAGCCTCAGTCGCACGATAGGCTATGCGATTGAGGGTTTCGGTCGCATAGGTCCAATCGCAGGGTAGTTAGTCGTACGAGTAAGATCTAGTCGCATATAGCCCAGTCGTATAGTGCCTAATCGTGCGGAAGGAAGTCCAGTCGCACGATTGTATGCCCATTCACATGACAGCCCAATCGCACGGTCCAGTCGCATGGAGGACATGCGACTGGGATAGGTTCAGTCGCCCGGATAGGGCTGATGTGAACGCATAGAGAAGTGCATGTGTGATGTATGTATGTTATGTATGATGTGGCCATGATAGATGGTGAATATTGATGATTTGTAAATACTTATGTTCCTTGTGTAAATGTATGTTATCTTTTATTAACTTTACGTGAATGAATGAAAGAATGAAACGAACGTATAAGAACGTAAAGTGAAAGATAATGAAAGAAGGAACATGATGAATGAATGCATGCATTAACGAATGAATGAATGAATGTAAGTAAGGCTTGCAAGCAAATGAAAGGAGGTGCACACCCCTGACAGGTGTTAGCTCAACGGTGTGCGGGTTAGCTACCCGAAGGATGCACATCGGGGTCAGTCTTTGTGATTGACCAGAAGTATGTATGGGATCCTTGCCTCTTACCCTAGGTGACTGGATCAGCATTAGTGCACAACGTTTGTGATTGATCATCACAGGTCCAGCACCCGCATTTGTGCACAACGTTCGGGGTATAGCACATGGCATTGATCCAGAAGTAAAGTGAAAAGATAAGTGGTGCATGTACCTACCCCAGGTGACTGGATCAGCATTTGTGCACAACGTTCGTGGTTGATTACCACAGGTCCAGCACCAGCAGTATGTATGATGTAAGGGGGTATTGTACATGTCACCGAATGTAAAGAATGTTTGAACCAATGTAATGAATGTATGAATGAATGAAACAAACGTTCGAACAGAAGTAATGAATGAATGTAAAGTATGTACGTATGAAAGTGAACGAGAATGATGATGGTACACGAATGAATGATTAATGAACGGAGGATGAAGATAATAATAATATTATCTACGTGTACGTAAGATGTGTGAACACATGTATAAAGAACGGTTAATAAGAATGAAAGTATGTTTTATTATAAAACTAGAACTCACTCAGCAACGCTGACTTTTTATGTGTTTTCCAGTTCGCAGGTAGTGTTGCTGAGGATGGCACGAGGCGGCTACTCAGCTCTTTTGGAATGGCATTCTCCATTTGATAATGCTGCAACGTCATGTGTTGTGGGCCCGTAATGCACGCAACACATCATGTTGCATGCAAGTGTGAGATTTCTTAAGCATCCTGATAAACGGGATTACTTAAGGGATCTCCTTTACGATGAAAAAGATATTTTTGAACTTAATATCTTCTATTAGAGGTCACTGTATATGACCCTATGATTGCTGAGCTTCAGCAGCAATCATAGTAAAGCTAGGCAATGTAAGGAAAGCTTGTATTTTGTAATCAAGACAATGATGTAAAAGCGTTTATGATGAAATGAGAATGTTATTTTATCAATTCCGCTGCGTTATTTTATGATTATATACTTTATGTATGTATTATGTGCGATGAACCACCAACGGTAAGGTGCCCGGTGAGCGGGGCCTTACAAGAAAGAATCTTGTTTGTGAAAGATAAAAAGAAAACTCCATATGAATTAATGTTTGACAGGAAACAAGATAAATTTTTTAAAATCATTTGGTTGTCCAGTTATGATCTTAACTCAAGTGATCATTGAGGAAAATTTGAAAAAAAAAAAGCTGAAAATGGATTTTTCGTGGGATATCATCTGTTTCCAAGCCTGTCGAGTTTATAACTCTAGGACAAATACTATTAATAAAACATTCAACGTTAAATTTCTGGAAAACTCTTTTCCATCAGTTTCAAATGGTCCTGCATGGTTGTTGATTTAGATTCTTGTTAAACTCATTCAATCTAACTTGTTTAATCAATCTGATGATTTTACAGGTAAGAAGAAATTTAGAGGAGACCTTGGATCTTTCAGTGACGATTCAGATTCTGATGATTCAGACAATCTCGCCCAGATTATCCATTCTTCTCATTTGTCAAGGATTCAAAGATACAATTCAATGACAATGATCATGATAATTCAGCTTTAGATCATTCAGTCTCGTTAGATCAAGAAGGATACAAAGCTATTCCTAATGATGGTATAGAAATTGGACAACCTGAGTCTGGCACATCTTCCATCTCTGGAGATGCAATTGATCATAGTATCTTTGATTACTTTATCAATTCACTGACTTAGTTCCAAATGTCACTCCACATTCTTCTACCTTGTACATCAGCTCTCCAATTGAACTCAACCAATCTGGAAGATAATGTTCAAGGAAATGAGATACTGACATCTCATATCCACAGGAATCATCCAACATCCCAGATTATTGGTCCTCTGTCTGAAAGAATACTAGGAGTAAATCTGAACAAGCAAATGTTTGCTTATACTCTTGTTTTCTTCATAGATTGTTCCTAAAAATGTCACTGAGGCGTTACAGGACAATGGTTGGAATGAAGCAATGCAAGAAGAACTTCTTCATTCCGCAAACAGAAAGTATGGGCTTTAGTGGACTTACCTGAAGGTGAAAATGCGATAGGCACAAATGGTGTTCAGAAACAAGCCTCATGATCATCGTATCGTAATTCAGAATAAAGCTAGACTAGTTGCATAAGGATACACGCAAGAGGAAGGAATAGATTATGATGAGGTATCTGCTCCAATAGCAAGACTTGAATCCATTTGAGTTTTCCTGGCATATGCGTCATTCATGAAGTTTAAGGTGTACCAAATGGACGTCAAAGTGCATTTCTATATGGTCCTATTACTGACGATGTATTTGTGAAGCAACCCCAGGCTTTGAGGATGCTGAATTTCCACATCGAGTATATAAGCTGAGTAAGGCATTATATGGACTACATCAAGCGCCAAGGATTTGGTATGAAACGTTGTCTCTACACTTAATCCAGAATAGATACACAAGAGGGAAAATCGATCCAACTTTATTTATAAAGAAGGATGATGATGATGTCTTATGCGTACAAGTGTATGTTGATGACATCATATTCGGATCTACAAGCTCCAAGTTGTGCAAAAAATTGAGGAAATTATGAAGTCTAGATTCCAGATGAGTTCTATGGGAGAGATTAACTTCTTTCCGGACTACATGTCAAGCAAACAGAAGATGGAATCTTCATAAATCAAGAGAAGTTTGTAGATAAGCTTGTGAAAAAGTTCAAGTTGCAAGACTGTCAGTCTATCAGAACTCCTGCAGATGTTAACACCAAGATTGAACCTGATTCGAAAGGAAAACCTATACACCAAACGTTATACAGAACAATGATTGGCTCGTTGATGTATCTTACTGCATCACGTCCAGACTTATGTATGTGGTTTGTGTCTGTGCGAGGTATCAATCAGACCCAAAGGAATCACATCTAATTGCTATCAAACGCATATTTAGGTATCTCAAAGGTAAACCAGCATTAGGGTTATGGTACCCTTATGAAGGAATTTTGAGTTACATGGATATACAGACAGTGATTACGGTGGTTGTTGTCAAGATAGAAAATCGACAACGGGTGGGGTTAATTTCTGGGTCCCCGATTAGTTCATGGCAATGTAAGAAACAAACCAACGTCTCTGTGTCCACAGCAGAAGCTGAGTACATTGCTGCTTCAGCGGGATGTTCTCAAATCCTATGGTTGCAAAATCAACTATTGGATTACGGGTTAAATTTTTTGAAAACACCAATTTATATTGATAAAACAACTGCTATGTTTATAACAGCTAATCCTGTCCAATATTCCAAAACCAAACATATCGAAATTCGATATCATTTTGTCAGAGATAACTCTGAAAAAGGTTTAATCATTTTAATTCAAATTGCAACTGAAAAGCAGTTGGCTGACTTATTCACCAAAGCCTTCTTACCAGGCAGGTTTGAATATTTAGTCGAGTCAATTGGTTTAATCAATCATATTGAACTTTGATTTGAATGAAAAATGATTCAAACCCTCCCTTAACTAAATAGAATTTTTCATGATCAACTGGTAATGTTAATTGCCTTCTATGTATATATGTGTGCATGTGTGCCGTGTATGAAAAGAAAATACAAAAATAGAAAAGTCTACTACTTTAGTATTAGTTTTCATTTCTTAGGAATTGAGTCTAATCTACAATATGTAGAGATGATAGTACATCAGTTGGTTCAGTTGCATACTTCACTCCTCAATAAAGTCTGACATGATCAGATCAGATGTGTAGGTAAGGTCATGCAATTAGACTGAAAAAGTAAATTCTTGTGTTTCAACTAAATCCTCTATGCATGTATGTGTATTCATCTTAGTATTGATGACTAGCATTAGCTAATTGAATAGAATGCTTGTAAAGTTACAACACTCACACCTGGTGGTGATATGATTAACCATGAATCCATGTTAAAGGCATCAGCTCACTTCTTTGTTATGAGTCATCATAGACCTGAAGTGATGAGATATCCTCTATTGTAAGGAATTACAGACCTAGATTATCTCCTGATGTCAAAACATGCCAATGTGCACAACCCATTCATCATGAGTGGTTAAGAGATTATTAAATGGTTATCCATGATAATTCTCAACTAAATTATAAACATGAGCTCTGGTTATGAATATATGTCAGGTTCTAAGTTGAGATGTTTGTACTTTCTTGTATTTCTTGATGATAGTTGATCTCTCTAAGTCTTCGTGTGAGACATGTCATGTCATATTAAAAATATACCTTAATCAATCCAAGAATTGAAAAAGTAAGTGTGCTGCACCATTTACCAAAAACACTTTTTATTTGTCCTTAGATCATGGTCTCCTTTGCTGCAGTATCGCTGACCTGGACACACTTGATCAGGATTTAATCAGTGTCATTGACTATTCATATTTTATTTTTGTTCAATGTGCTGGACTTCTTCTGATATGATCTCACTGTAGTATTTGATTCATATGTGTTTGTTAGTTTTCTATTCTGCTTTCATTTTTCTTTTATGCATGTTTTGTGTGTATGTGAAGGCTTATTAACATGACTTGTGTGATCTTCTTATGCTATTTTTAGAAACTTCTAAGTTTGTAAAACTTAAAAGTTTAGGGGGAGTAAAAAGTAAGAAGATTTCAAGAGAAAATTCAAAATGGAATGTTTTGGATGGAAGGATAAAGCTAAAAAAACTTAAGCATATGTGTTTTGTTTCATAAAACAATGATCCTGAAACACTTCAAATTTGGAAAAGCTTCATGCAAATATTTTATGAGTTTAAAGTTGGTTAAACTTTGAGTCTAAAATGACGGGAAATTAATTTCAAAAGTCAAACAAAAGATTAATAATTAAAATGACCAAAAGGTCAAATTGTAAAAAGTTCAATTTTAAGGGTTTAAAATATAAATTTGGGAAAAGTAAAAAATATGCAAAAAAATTGTTTAAATATTAGTATGAATATTACTAATAAGTTTAAACAGTGTGCAGGTGAAGGATTTGAAAAAATCACAAGTGTAAGTCTCATTGAAGTCATCTCATGTGCCTAAACAGTGGCCATACGCCTGAATAGGAGCATGAAGAAATTTCAGAAATTTTACAAGTTGGGCGTTTGCATAAACCCATGCGTCTAAACAGTTGTCATGAGTCTGAATTTAGACTAAGTTGGGTGTTTCATGTTGCTCATGTGCCTACACAGTGTTCAGACTTTCAGGTTTGACAAGTAAAATTCACAAAGTGTTAGGCGTATCATAAACTTCATGTGTCTGAACAGTGCAAAAGTGCCTGAACAGTGCAAAAGTGCCTGAACAGTGCTTATGCTCCTGAACAGTGCTCATGCGTCTGATCTCATACGCTCAAACAGTGCTAATGCGCTAATAACTTAGTAAAATTTATCATCATGTGCACAAACAGTGCTAATGTGCCTAAAAATTTCACTTATTATAAATAACACTTGTGAAATTTCATTTCATTCGCTCATTCAAAACTCAAAACTTCCCTGAACCCTTGGACTCTCGGTTACCCTTTCATCGATTCAAATCATTCAATCTTGTAATCACAGATTATTGACAGGATTTGTGAGATTGTGAACGTAAGTTATAATCTACATTAATCTGGTTTGTGATTAAATGATGGTTTTGAAATAGGCGTTCGACACCTATTCGGACGCTCGAACCCTAAAATTGTTAAAGTTCATATTTGAGCATGTTGATCGAATCAGACTCATAAATTGATCATTAAATGTGTTTTCATATGAATTCGAGCATTTTGATATATTAAACATGGTTTTCATGAACTTTTATTGAAGGTCTCAGTTGACTGTTCATCAATGAACAGTAGCTTGAAGATGAACATGAAGAAGAATATGACAGATGAAATTTTTTTAAAAAAAATGAAAAATAAATAAAAAGTAATAAATGCATTCAAAAGGATTAAAATGTTAATAAAATTGATAAAGATAAAATAATCAAGTGTGTTTGATTTTTAATAAAATCAACTTGAAAATTAAATTTCATAAAAATAGAAATGTTTTACACTTAACATTAATTAATAATTCAAGTGAGTTTTTTAAGTAAAATTCATTAAACCATTAGTTTATTATATCTTACATCATCACATGTTCAAACTCTATTAAATCTTTGCTTTAAAATTTACACATTTTCTAATATCATCTCTTTAAACTTATGCAGATGGCTGAGTTGAAGTTTGAGCCCAAGCATAATGCTGCTGTTTGCTCAATGACGATGTCCAAGATGCTATGTCATATGAGGAGATGATCAGATTTGTCCTGAAGACCAAATATGTATATGCTATATGTTATCAGCAGTGATCTACAACCGTCTAATCAGGAAGTTCTGGAGCACTGCTCAAGTAGAAGTGAATGATGAAGGAATTAAAGTGCTGAGAGGATTTGTGACTAAGATCGTATGATAGAAGTATCAGAAGATTCCATACGAGTTCTTTGAGACTGGGTCACAATGATCCAGAAGATCTTTCTAAGCTTACATTTAATGAATGTAGAGAGATATTCACGGAATGGGTCATCCTGATCATTTCCCAAAGAAACAGTTTTTTAGAGCTCGTGTACACACCATTGGAAGCTTCTATGATATATCTTTCAACATTGCATGTCCAAGAGAAGTGCTAGATGGAATTCATTCCCAGTGGACATTGCATCTCCAATTGTAGCCATTGCAACAAACAGAAGATTTAATATGGCTAGATGGATCTTGAATGGATTCATATTCAATTTGGAGAGGTATAAGGAATAAATACCTTATGTACCCTAGATTTCTTCAAATGATCATCAATGAGGAATATCCTGAATTTCATGACTGTGGAGTTGGAGAGATAGACTTGAATTAGAACATATGTCAGAAACAACATATAAAAGATTATCTATGTTGACTGGAGCTCAAAAGTTCCTATGTTTGAATATATGAGGAATGTTGCTAATGATGAAGTAGACATCATAGTGAATTATATCATTGTTAGAAGGTGAACCAATAGATCCAGCTAATCTGATTGATGAAGTTCCTCTAAATCTTAGTCAAGATGATGATGATCAAAATGATGATGATGATAATGAAGATGCTAAGGATGATGATGATAGCTCTTCTAGTTCTGATGATGATAATAATGATGATGATGGTGAGCTGAAACACACCAATCACTAAGTAGTGATAGAACCATGTCTGAGCATGTTGATGAAGCTCAACATGAAGGTGAAGAAATATCTAGTGGTGATGTAGATGATGTAATTCATGATGAACCAGGTCATGAGTTGAAAATGTTGTTGATGAAATAAACTCTCAGAATGAAGAAGTTGAGCATGAGACTGATATGCAAAATCAAAGAGTTGAGTCTGATTTTATGGATGCATTTATGTTTAATCCAATGTTTGAAAACACACCATCCATTCAAAATCAAGAAATGCCTGTAAGTGCAACACATAATGTGTCTGTACAAACAGAGGAGATAGTTGATTTGGATGAGTTGAATGCTCTGAAAGAAGAAAAAGTATCTAAAGAAAAGAAATTACTGATCTTAAATTCGAACTTGATAAGTTGAGAGAAGGAACTTGAAGTTTGAAAAAGATTTGAGTTTGATGGGAGATGTAAAATAAAAGCTCAAATAAGACATTAAGAGAAGAATGAAAAGCTTGAGAGTAATGCTAAGGATGAAGATGATGTCATAAAGAATTTTGAGCTTATGATTAAAGATTATGATCTCTGGAAGAGATATTCAAGAGATTATCTAAGAGAATGAGAAATTGAAAGAAGAATTAAGGAAGAATCAAGAATCTCAAAAGCCAACATCTCCAGATATTTTATAGTATCTGAAATCAATCCAATAGATGTTGAAGCTGTTCAAACTGTGGATGAATCTCCTAAAGTGATAGACAAAGGAAAAAGAAAGATTGATAAAGTTGATGATTTGGTTTTAACTGAATCTTCCTCCAAAACTCAAAGAGTTGAAGCGAAATTAAGAAAGAAGGTAATAAGGAGGAAAGAATTGATGATGAAAGTCAAAAAGTTCAAGAGAAAGTGTCTCAAGAACAAATTGAAGCCTTAGATATGAGATAGAAGATAATTTGAGGATGATTGGTATGATGAAGTATTGAATGATGAGGATATTGATGAAGTAAACTTTGAAAGAACTTTATCTCCTATTGCTCAATCTCAATATCAAGATGAAATTCCTATTGACTTTAAAGACAGATATAATTATCTGGTGAGAATGAAGTAAACAGAGTTTACTTGGATGGATTATGTGTCTCAGATCAATGAAGAATATGAAAAGTGTATCACAGCTGAGTCCATAGCACCAATAGATCCAAATGAGATAGTAATTGAACATGGATAATGGGTTAGAGCTCAAGAGGTAATCAACGTAGATGATTTACCAAAGTCTGAGTTACATCACCCTAATCCTAATGATATGAATGTGATAGCTTTGAGGTCATGGTTACAAGCAAGAAATTACCCATGAAAAGCCTAAAAGACTCAGTCCACTTCATTAAGGAATATTGTTAGAAGTTTTTAGGAAACAGAAAAGATTGCTAATAAGATGATTATTCTTGACACAGACAATCATCAAACTAGAGATTACAAAAAGAACAAGGATGTTGAAACCGAAAGAGATTCATTCTATGGCTAGAGATCCAGTAATTATGATAGCAAAAAGAGCTGATGAAGATGTTGCTAGTACGGAGAAAGAAGCATACAAGGCTACTCCTAAGCAAAGCACATTTTAGATAAATCAAGAAGTACAGGAGATATGGTTAGAAACATATTGCAAAAGGACAGTCAGTAGCTGAATTGCTGAATGCTATGATTGCTCCTGATTTCTCTAATCAAGTTAAAAATCATTGCATGGAAGTATGATGAGATATTCGATGTCTTTTTGATTAAAAGTAAAATGCTGTATGTGATGTCTATCATTTTTACTCAAGCATAATTAAGCTTCCTGTGCAGATTTGAAGGAGTTAGACAAACTACCTCTGATTAACCCATCTGATGCTAAACGTCGGAAAATGTTTGTTGAATTTATTCACAGAGGTATAATTCGAGATATATGTTTTCTTTAGACAAGATGTGAGCAAGAAGATAAGAATATTTCAGTGAGTGAAGAAACAAAATAAATATCAAGGAAGAAAAAAGATGAAGATCATTTTATGTTAGAATTTTGTGATCATTATTTTCATAATTTACCAATCCAGGGTTGAAAGTAATCGAAGGTACTCAAAGAACAAAACCAATTTTGAGATGGTTTTTACAACTCTGAAACTTTTGAACTAAATTGGTTCGAAATCTTGAGAACTGGGATATAGATATGATTACTTTGTTTGGAGTTTTTGAGCTCAAACTGCTACTATCCAAGTTATATTTCTTTTCTTGCTGTTCAAAGTTTTGAGAAGGTGAATCCTGAGATTGTAGAAAATGATAAGGAGTATTTTGTGTCAATGATTAATGTCATGATGCGGCTATGGGAAGAATTCATTACGGAAAGCTCTTGCTTATGCTAATATTGTGAAAGAGACATTAATGATATTGAATTCATGAGAATCTCAAGGGAAGGAGTTTTGGAGGTGTATTTGTTAGGATCTCAGCCTCTAGTTTGATCAATTAGATTATGTTCGCAGCGGATTTAGCATGAAAATTAGCAATTAAAGCAAGAACATAAAGAATATTGCATGCAAACCAAAAGTAATGTAGAGAGAATAATTCTGCCTGAAGGAATAATATTCGTTTATTTCATGTTTCGGCGTGGAATACATTCAGTCACTGCCCTTTTATAGGCAAATGACCCATACCGTTGTCAGATTCCACTGACATTAACAATTATTAAACTAACTACTGATAGAACACAACTACTGAAGATGTCACAACAGCTGACATCTTCTTACAAATTTCCTAAGTGTTCTACCTGTTACAAGTACTGAAAGGAAACTACTGAAAAGCTACAACGACTGAAGAACAAACTCTTCAGTCGTTACAACTACTGAACTATAACAGCTTAAGAACAAACTCTTCAGCTGTTCTACAAACTACTGATGAAAAACAAAAAACTACTGAAAAGAAAATAAACCATCACAACAACTGAAGAGGACTTCTCAGCTATTGTGACAAACTCTAAAACTTCAGCACTTTGGTCTTCAGACTTTGGTCTTCAGATGATTCATCAGCTGATGACTGCAGTAGTTGTCATCAGCTAATGTCTTCAGTCGTTGTCTTCAGACTTTGTGCATCAGCAGTTTTCATCAGTTCTTCAGTCTCTTCAACTTTTGATCTCAGCACTTGTCTTCAGTACTTGAAGTCTTCAGTACTTGTGTTATCAGTACTTTAGACTTCCGTACTTATCTTCAGTACTTTGGGATCTTCAGCTGTTGTACTTCAGTCATTGAACTTCAGCTGTTGATTCTTCAGACTTTGTCAGAACAGCTGATGGGAGTCTTCAGCAGTTGTTTGATGTCATGTGGGACTTAGAGGTTTCCTGATCTGGGCTCTTGTTTCTTTTGGTCCAACAAACTCCCCCTGAACCAATGCAGCCAAAACCTCTAATTATTTGTTGTCCCCTTATTGTTGGCATAAAGATTGGTCTATATCCTTCTGGATCAGATCAGAAGTTGACCCTAATAAGCACTGGCCTGGGAGAAGGTTTCTGGTATTTGTTTGGAAGTATGGATGGGAGCTCTGTTTGGGGAATTGGACACAGAGCTGTTATCCCATCCATGAAACCTACCTCCCATGACTAGCCTGTAGGATTCTCTGGTGTAGGCTCGGACAAAGATCATTTGTTCTTCTTTGGTCATGCCCTCATCCCCACCATCGAACAATCCTTCACGGCCGTACAGCTCTGAGACAAACTTGACCTGTTTGCCATTCTTGAGCTCAACTGTTGTGATTTGCCAATAAGCAAATTCATCTGGATGTCTGCCCTCTAGCAACAAGTTGAGCTCATCTTGTGGAAGTTCTCAAGCTTCTTATAAACTAAGCCTTTCCTCACCATCCTGTTCACCAACATCATTTCAGGAGTTGCTTAGATTTATAAGCTTTCTCGAACTCATCCACAATTTCCCAGGGTGTTACTACAAGAGCACTGTGATTACTTCATCTACAATCCTCTTCATCTGGCTCTTGTACCTCACAGGAATATCTTTCTTTGTGATCCTGTGAGCCACCCTAGGATCAGGCCAAGTCCTCACTCTCTCTTTGTTATATTGGAAGGTTTGTTTGAGAGTGAAGAGTCTCAGAGCTTCTTTCTTCATATTCATGATAGAGGTAGAGGCAGCATATGCTTGGTCAATTGACTTAGCATTTCAGCATCATGAAGCTACTGTTGTGCCTCTTCCTCTATCTTTAACCTCACAGTGTCCATCGTGAGGTGGGAGTGATGGTTTGGGATTTGGCTTTTGTAGAGGAATGACTGCTGAAAGGGGCAGTCTGTCCTCCTCATCCTCCTCTTCTCTTTCTTCTTGCAGCCTCAACACCCTTCTCTTATTCTTCAAGGGTGGATCATTGGCTGCGGGTTTTGATGGTGAAGGGGTTGGTTTAGTGGTTGTGGTTGGGTTGTTGGTGTGGGAATGTTGGCAGGCACTGCTAGTAACCTAGAGATAAGGGCTGGTTGGGTCAGTTTTACTAGCAGTGGTCCTTTCCCAGCACCGCTTCAGAGAGGGCCTCAGTGACCAGTCCCTTAGTGAAATCACCAGCCGAACAGATCTTGGTGGTTATTGCCAAGAGTCTGTCCCTGGTCCATGCCTTGACATCAAGGACTGGTCTGTCCAGGTATTTCGAAGTGAACCTACTCATAGCCTCAAGTTTCTTTCTTTCCTCTTGGCTATGAGTAGTCCATCGGTACTCAACTCTCTTCTCTCCATATTCCTGATCTCTGATCTAGCAAGGCAGTGTCCTTGTCAAAGCCTTGCCTGAACAGCTTTTCAATGACAGAGTCCATTGAACGGCTATCTCAGCATCAGCCTCCTTGACAAGGGCTGCTAGATCAGATCAGCACTCTCCCTCACCTCTCCTCTCTTCTCTCCTTTCTTTTGATAAGTGACACTGAAATCCTTTTGGATTCCAGTCACTTCTTTTTCAGCTCTCTCCTCCTTCTCCCTCCCTTCCCCTTAGTCTCCTGAACCTTCTCCCTCTCAATCACCTCCTTTCTACCTACTTCTAACTCCTCCTCTCCCCTCTTCCTCTTAACTTGCACTGAGGTCTCCCCCTTTTGGTGCATTGGTTGGGGTTTGACTCTTAGCAAGTGCTTTAGCAACAGCACCTCCACCAGAGGTTGGATATGTGTGGGAAGCCTCTCATCAATGGTTTTCATCACAAATTCTGGGATTATGGGTGTGATGAGAGGCAGGGATTTCTAGAGGATAGCATCTAGCTGCTTAGGGGGTTCGGCCCTGAGAGCTAGTGCCAGAAGCATGGGCTGGTGGTTGAGTTTTGTGGAGTGGCTCAGTGTATGTGAGACCTTCGGTGAAGGTGCAATCTGTGGGTTGGTGGTGGCAGATGGACTCCTATCTTGAGTCATTTGAGCAAGCACTCTTTGATTCTGCTTATCTCATCCTCTAAGATAGTGTTGTGAGCAACTACATCATAGAAGAAGCTCAGGTCATCATCAGTGTGAGCTGAATCACCTGACCTCCTGACTGTGTCAGGATCTACATGCTCTGAGTGTGGCTCATAGTAGCATGTGCCCCTTGTATTAGTACTGGGACTTCCAGCCTCCGGATTGGATCCATCATCGGCAGTTGCCTCTGGTGAGGTCTATATGCTGTACCAGCTTCACCCTGGCTCATGTGCTGATGCAGGGGAAGTGGCAGCCTCACCAGATTGTCCTATCTCCCTAGCCACACTGGGAGATTGGACATGTGATTCTCTGTGTTGGGGCTCCCACCAGCACTTGTATCCAACCTTTCTTCGGTTGGAGTCTCCCCAGTTGTAATAGGTTTTGGGGGAGGGTGGAGTGCTCAGGTGGGTCAACACTTTGGCAATCATTAGGGTTGGACTTTGTGGGGCGGCTCTGTGGGAGATGGGCTAGAAGCAGAGTGCACATGGGGAGGATATAGCATTTCAATGGTAGTCTCCTCAAGTGGAGAAAGACCCCAGATGTGTAGGTGCCCAGTATTGGTTGCATCAGGCTCCTGTTGAGAGGAACCTGTGCGGTTGTGGTGGTGGAGTCATAGTAGCTGCTGGGAGAATCGAACCAGCAGCCACATCCTGCCTTTGTGTTCCCGGGGCATCCTCAGGGATTCATTTCCCTGAGTAGCCTTTTTGGCTTCTTGCTTTTGGCTGGGTGGGGACTTGGATTGGGGTGGAGGCTGTGGGTTCTGCTGCGTGGGTTTTCGTAGCCGGCCAGCCTGTTTGAGTGTGTGGTCGGTGTTGTCCTGGAGTATACCTCGGCTAGAAAGCCATGGCAGGGACTCCAGTGCCAACAAGTCCCACAGCTTGAAGCTGGCTTTGGATTTGGCCATTATAAACCGAGGATACAAGATCCAACGGTTAGAAATGGGTTTTGTGGCCATATCCCTGAGTTCCCAAAATATAATATCAGTAAAGTTTAGGGGTTGTTTCTCAAGGATAGAATACAATACCTGTTGCCACCATTGTTGACATCTGGTCCCATGAAGAAGTTTTGGGCCAGACACACATTCACCATGTGGAAGATCATTCGTTGGGGATCGGGAAGTGTTCTCAACAAGGTGGTGGCTGAGGTCGCCCTGATAGTCATTGGCATTGAAGCATAGATCGGGGCGCCTTTGGGGTAAGAGGTTGGGTAGGTGGCATCCTCCAGCTTTAGGGTTTCTCGAATGGTAGCTGGAGAGATGACCCCTTGGTGGTTGTTTACGGAGGACCGGAGAGAGACCTCGCCATCATTCTCTCCGGTTTGACTGATGATTTCGTCCAGAACTCCGATAGGAGTCGGTGTATATGGTGGGGTTAAGGAGAATGCCGTCTGGTATTGTGAGTCGGTCATTAGATCGACTGCATTGTGGAACTTGGCCCAGAATGGCGGTTTGGTGAGATGAGCGACACAGTGTGTCGAGGTTTGAGTTGCATGGCCGCCATTAATGGTGTATGGGAATTTCAGAGGTTTTTGAAAAAGTTAGGTCAAGTGAGAATGAAAAGCTCTGAAGGTTGGGTATTTATAGTATCGGCAAAGGCTGAAAGAAAACTACTGAAGGTTTGGTGTTAGTTATCAGTGTTGAAAAACTACTGATGACGTGGTTTTAACCTTCAGTGGGTTAACTAACATCTGAGGACTTGGTTTAGTCTTCAGTAGATGAAACTACTGAAACCTTGGTTTTGTCCTTCAGATGTGTTAACGGCTGAAGACTTGTTGTCAGTCTTCAGTAGTTATAAACTACTGAAGACCTAGTTTCCATCTTCAGACGTTGTAACAACTGAAGACTTGGTGGTTAGCCTTCATAGTTGTGAACTACTGATCAGTAGTGTGAACTACTGAAGACATGGTATTGCTTCAGTTGTTGTAACACTGAGAACTTGGTGTTAGCCATCAGTAGTTGTGAAACTACTGAAGACATGGTTTTGTCCTTCAGTTGTTTGGGTATGAAACAGCAGCTGTTGGCATCAGCTGAAGAGTAAAATTACTCATCAGCTGTGTTTCCGTCAAATCTGTTGTTTCATGCTGGCCTCCACATTTACTCATCAGCTCTTTGGCTGACTTTCAGATGTTTCATTGACCCTTCAGCTCTTGTGAATATGTATGCCTTCAGCTCTTGTGAACAGATGTTCACAAGTGCTGATGAAATACTCTAGAGCTGGTGAACAAATTTGTTCTTCAGTACTTGTGTAAGATTACACATCAGTACTTGTGAACAAAATTTGTTCTTCAGTACTTATTTGTTTGAAAATAATACATCAGTAGTTGTAATCCACTTCACTACATCAGTTGTTTTCAACAAATAATGTACATCAGTACTTTGAAGCATTTTGTCTTCAGTAGTTGTGAAGATGCTGAAGACTAAATTACTCATCATTACTTATATTTGACCTTTGCATACTAATGCTCATCAGTACTTGTGAACTGAGAGCATCAGTATTGGTCAAATTATTCTAGCTGCAGCATACCAAGCCTTAGTACCAAGTTTTGAAATGTGGCACTATCTAAAGGCTTAATATATGTCTGCAAGCTCATCAGCACTAGGCACAAACTTTGGATCAATCAGACCTTTTTCATAGCAATCCCTAATAAAATGATGTCTGATCTCTATATGTTTTGTCCTAGAGTGCTGGACTAGATTTTTGACAATGCAAAGAGCTGAAGCACTATCCATTAATAATGGAGTCTTAGTCTCTGTAATGCCATAATCCAAGAGTTGGTTCTGAAGCCAGAGTATCTGAGATGTACAACTTGCAGCAACAATGTACTCAGCTTCAGCAGTGGATGTAGCAATTGATGTTTGTTTCTTACTCTGCCAAGAAACTAAACAATTGCCTAGGAATTGGCAACCACCAGAAGTGGATTTTCTGGTGACTTTGCATCCTGCATAGTCACTATCAGAGAAAGCACTAATTTGCAAGAATGCCCAGTTGAATACCAAAGACCTAGTGATTGGGTACCTTGTAGATATCTAAAGATCCTTTTGACTGCAATCAAATGGGATTCTTTAGGTGCAGCCTGAAATCTAGCACAAACACTGTTGCAAACATGATGTCTGGTCTAGAAGCTGTAAGGTACATCAAGGACCCAATCATACATCTGTAAAGGGTTTCATCAACCGCTTTACCTTTCTGATCTACATCTAGTTGTGTGATGCTGCTCATGGAGTAGAACAGGGCTTACAGGTTTGTAAATCAAACTTATTCAACAACTCTTTGGTGTATTTGGACTGATGGATGAAAATTCCATCATCCCTTTGTTTGATTTGCAAATCTAGAAAGAACTGTAATTCCCCCATAGCACTCATTTCAAACTTTTGCTTCATGAGCATTGTAAATTCATGACACAACTTTAGATCAGAGGATGCAAAGATGATGTCATCTACATAAATTTGAACAAGGAGCTTATGTTGTCCCCAGTCTTGATGAATAAGGTTTTATCAATGGTGCCTCTAGTGAACTTATTCTTTAAAAGAAAAGTTGAGAGTGTCTCATACCAAGCTCTAGGAGCTTGCTTCAGCCCATAAAGAGCCTTATCAAGCTTGTACACCTAATCAGGATGTTTGTTGTCCTCAAGCCTGGTGGTTGACACACATAAACTTCTTCTTTTATTTTTCCATAGAAGGCACTTTTGACATCCATTTGATAACCTTAAGACTGTGAAAGGCAGCATAAGCTAAGAAAGTCTGATTGCTTCCAGTCTTGCCACAGGAGCAAAGGTCGAATCATAATCGATGCCTTCCTCTTGTGCAAATCCTTGGACAACCAGCCTGGCCTTGTTCTTGACAATTTGGCCCTTATCATCTGTTTTGTTCCTGAATACCCATTTGGTGCCTATTGCACACTTCCCTTTGGGTAAAGGAACAAGCTCCCACACTTGCTGTTTCTTGAACTGAAGAAGTCAAGCTGCATTGCTTCAACCATCCATTGTCTCTTAAAGCAACATGATAGTTCTTTGGCTCTTGCTGACTGATGAAGAGAGCATAGAAGCAGAAATTGGACAATTGATTCCTGGTTGAAACTCCAGCATGATATCACCAATGATTTGAGATGTGGGGTGATTCTTCAGCTCTTGATAGACTATAATGTCAGTGCAAGTGTTTGTAGGACTTTCAGCAGCAACAAATGGTGATGGAGATTCCTGAAACCATGTAGGAGATGGCAGCTCAAATGAAGTAGAGCTTGTAGCAATCTCATCAGCATTTGTTATGGATGGGCTGCTGAAGCTACAGGAGCATCAGGTTTAGTGAACTCAGGCAGGTTGTCACTAAACCTGAAGAGGTGAGTACTGACTACATCATCATCAGTACCACCAGGTGGACAACTGTTGACAGGCTCAACAGCTGGAGGTTGATAAGGAACATATTGCAGTATGTCCAGATCAAACAGCTCCACAGGGTTTTATGGAATCTTGTCCTTTGGAGATTCATTGAACTTAACATGCAGAGTTTCTTCAACCACTTTTGTCCTACAGTTGAAGACTCTGTATGCCTTGCAAGTTGATGAATAACCAACAAAATACCCTGCATCCACCTTACTAGCAAATTTCTGGAGTGGGTTGCTAGTGTTGAGAATAAAACATGGACACCCAAAGGCTCTAAAGAATGAAATTAGAGGAGCCAAATGATGAAGAATTTCATAAGGAGTCTTCATCAACCTCTTATTCACTAAAGTTCTATTTTGTACATAGCAAGCTGTATTGACAGCTTCAGCCCAAAAGGTCAGTGGCAATCCTGAGTCAGCCAGCATTGACCTTGCAACTTCAATGAGAGTCCTGTTCTTTCTCTCCACCACTCCATTCTGCTCAGGAGTTCTAGGAATACTAAACTGCCTCTTAATTCCTTTGGACAGGTAGAAGTCATCAAGTGTGTGGTTTCTAAATTCTGTTCCATTGTCACTCCTCACACACTTGACCTGTAGGGAATACTGCTTTTCTACAAATACACAAAGTTCATGATAGTCTTGGCTGCTTCATCCTTAGAGTGCAAGAAGAAGTCCATACATACCTGGAATAATCATCCACAATTACCAGGCAGTATTTCTTCTTTCCCATGCTCATCACTCTGACAGGACCAAAGAGATCCATGTGCAGGAGCTGCAAGCAGGCAGTGGACTTTGGTTCTTCTATTGAAGGGAATGAAACTTTGTGTTGTTTTCCTTTTAAGCAAGCAGTGCAGTTGTCTTCACACTTGAACTCCTTCAAAGGCAATCCTCTTACTAAACCATGGCTTATCAGCTGATTCATGTTCTTGAAATTAACATGCCCCAGCCTTCTATGCCATAGAGTAGACTCTTAAGGTGATGCCTTGGAGAATAGGCAAGGATGGCCTTTTAGATCTATCTTTTTGGAAAGATCTAAGGCATACACTCTTCCTGTCCTGTTGGCCTTCAGGAGAGTGTATTCATCCAACACCTTGTCAATCAAATTTAGAACTTTGGATGACAGAATCCGACAGTTCTGGCTTGTGAAAAGGGCAACATGGCCTTTATCACACATTGACTGACACTCAAGAGGTTGTACTTGAGATTCTCCACATGGTTAACATCATCAAACCTTATTTCCCCATTGGAAACAAAGCCTTTTCCGATGATGTAACCCTTAGCATCATTGCCAAAGGAGACAAATCCCTTCTTTCCTTGAGAGTAGTCATTAAGAAGGGAGCTGCTTCCTGTCATGTGCATAGATCCTCCACTGTCTACAATACCAGATGCTTCTTTGGCATGTTGAAGAACCCTACAAACATAACCACATGTTAGTTAGTTTTAGAGACCCAAACCTGTTTGGTTTTGGGTCTGTTCTCAACTATAGGTGCTGCACTAACAGGTGTGTTATGTGTAACAGCCTGAGGTGAAGAAGATGGTATAGAAGAGGAACCCTTTGGCTTGGACTTCCTTTTCTGTGGTTTAAACACAGGAGCATCTAAATGGTTGACTCTTCCCATTAGATGCTGAACCATCATCACCAGTTGTGTCTGACTTTGTGATAAAGCTTTCAGCTCTTCAGACACACTGGAGTTTGCTGATGATGGATTCCTATGTTGTACCATCTTTTTCTGAGCAACCTCAGCTGTTGCCTGAGTATTCCCTACTTTCCTTTTAGATTTAGCTTTGGGCTTAAGGATTTCAGGCTTTGATGTTGCTAATACAAACTTGGTTTCAAACTCATTTTTCATTTTCTTTATTTGCTCTTTAATTTCCTCCTGTTGTTTGAGTTTGGAACCCCTTTTGTACCAGCAATCTTCAGTAAGATGATTGAACAAGCCACATATCTCACATGGCTTTTTCTTCATCTTATGTTGATCACCAGTTGAAGAGGATTTAACTGCTGAAGACTTGTTCTTCAGCTGTTTGCCATCAGTACTAGCAGTTTTCTTCCTAGTGCCTGCTTTCCTGGTATCCTCTTTAGCTGTCTTCAAACCTTTCCTACTGTTAGTTTTCTTCTCTTTAGTGCTAACAGTATTTGAGGTTTGAACTTCAGATGTTGTCACTTGCTCTCCAGTACCTTCAGTACTTCTAGTGACAACACCTGAGTTGATCAGCCTTTTGGTCAAGTGACAGTCAGCATTTGAACCATCAGCTATTGTAGCATCAGCTGATTGGTTTTGGCAGAAGTTAATGCTGACTTCTATCTCTGATGATGCTGATTCAGAAGATAGTAGGTCACATGATGAGAAGGATTGGTTATTGCTCTCTCCATCAGATTCAACTTCTGCTCTTGAAGTGAAATCTGTAGGAGGAGCAGTGTGATTATACCAATGCCAAACTTCACATTGGAAGCTGATTGCTTGCTAGAAGCATCTCAAAACCCTTGCATGATTGCACCCATCGATCACACTCTACTTGGGTGTTTGCAAGAGTTTCCTTGAGGTCTCTGTACTTCTCTAGAAGTACATCTTCCCTAGCTTTACCATCTTTGATTTGGCATTTAAGCTTGTAAATTCATCATTTTTCTCTTTTAGTACAACCTCAAAATCAGCTTTTCTTTTGGAAATAGTGTGCTCTAGCTCAAGATTTTTATCTATTAAAGCTACATTTGCTTCTCTAATAGAAGCAAATGCTGCTATGCATGATTCAGAACAAAGTTTGGCTTTGGGCTCAGATGATACCTGTGATGAGGCATTGGATGATGACCCCTCAGCAGACTCAAGGGCCATTAGAGCAAGATTTCCAAAAGGACTATCACCACCATGTTGACCAGCACCTTGGACTAGTTGTTCCTGGCCAGATAGATCATCTGGTAGACTACTCCAGTCAACAACTCCTGGGGTGAAGAAGCTGTGTTGTTAAGGTTGTGTTTGATGATGAGATGGGGAAGATTGAGACTCAGGAAGAGCCTGTGGTGGTTGAGCCGAAGGTGCTTGAGTTTGACTGGACTGAGGCATGTAGTAGCAGGGGTAAGAGTATGGCATATACCCCTAAGGCACAAAATAAGCAGGTGATGCCTGTGCTTGTGATGGATGACCAGAGCTGGAGGAAGGTTGCCCTTTGTGCTATGAGCTATTGCTTGGAAAAGTCACAAGGGTGCAGAGGAGTTAGATCCAGATGATCTACACTCTCTAGCAAAGTGTCCAAGCCTTTGGCACTTGTGACACCTCAACTTGCTCTTGTCAAAACCAACTTTGGTTTTGCCAGAGAGACCAGGGAATTTCCTACCAGTTCTTTTGTAGAACTTTTGAGATCTGATATTGATCATTGCCGTTTGGCTCAAATATCCATCTCCTCCAGATTATCATCTGGATGCCCTTCAAATCATCCATCAAGAAGCACCAGTTATCACTGCCCCTCCTAAACTACTACCTACACCAACAAAAGCTTGTTCTGAGTTGGTAGAGAAATCAATATGCTCATCATAAGAACTTCTCTGATGAAGCATATTCTGACTCCTGACTTATCAAGGCAGCATTGCCTTGAACATAGTCATCAGCGAGCTTGCCAGAAGTGGACAACTTCCTTTTTTGCTCTATCTCTCTCTCTCAAAAGTGAGCAGTTTCCCATGAAGTTGGGTGAGAGATAGAGTTTCCAGATTTGCACTGGAGCGTAGGACAATAGTATAAGTGTCCCATCTCTCAGGCAGTGATCTGAGGAACCTGTTGTTTCATCTGGCTGTTGGAGTACTCTTGTTGACCATCTTCAGTTCAGAGATCAAACAAGAGAACCGCTCAAACTGCTGGGTGAGAGTTTTACCCTTTCTATATGAGAATGTCTCATATTGTTGGGCGAGGATTTCTCTATTGTTTGCTAAGACCGAATCAGTTCCTCCAAATTGTTCTTTTAGAGCAACCCATAGGTCATGAGCAGTTTCATGATGCAAGAGCCCTGAGTAAATCTCATTTGGAATAGCCATGGCTAAAATTCCATGGGCTCTAGCATCAATCTCGAACAGCTTTAGATCCTCGTCCGAATATTGTTTAGGTTTCTTTGGAACCTGTTCATTAGATTCAGGGACGCTCACCATAGGCTTGTATGGTCCATGCACCACTGACTTCCAACAACCAGCACTGTTGACAGACAAGTGGTGAAGCATACGTCTTTGCCATATGTTGTACTCATTCCTCACAAGCATCGGAGGCTTGGTTGAGGACCAGTATTGTGAGATCATTTGTTAGTGTAGTCATCTCAGTTATTAGTCAACTCAAGTTTAAACAAAACAAATGTAGCTCAAAACCACCAGAGAACCTCAAGTTTTTGGCCAGAAACGGCAGAATTTCTCTCTACAGCTAATTCTTGCAAATTGCTAATTCGATCAAACTTAGAGAACAAAAGAGCAGTTTCAAATGATCAATAGTGAAATCGATCAATGATTAACCTGCTCTGATACCAATGTTAGGATCTCAGCCTCTAGTTTGATCAATTAGATTATGTTCGCAGCGGATTTAGCATGAAAATTAGCAATTAAAGCAAGAACATAAAGAATATTGCATGCAAACCAAAAGTAAATGTAGAGAGAATAATTCTGCCTTGAAGGAATAATATTCGTTTATTTCATGTTTCGGCATGGAATACATTCAGGTCACTGCCCTTTTATAGGGAAATGATCCATACCGTTGTCAGATTCCACTGACATTAAACAATTATTAAACTAACTACTGATAGAACACAACTACTGAAGATGTCACAACAGCTGACATCTTCTTACAAAATTTCCTAAGTGTTCTACCTGTTACAAGTACTGAAAGGAAACTACTGAAAAGCTACAACGACTGAAGAACAAACTCTTCAGTCGTTTACAACTACTGAACTATAACAGTTGAAGAACAAACTCTTCAGCTGTTGTACAAACTACTGAAATGAAAACATAAAACTACTGAAAAGAAAATAACCATCACAATAACTGATGAGGACTTCTTCAGCTGTTGTGACAAACTCTGAAACTTCAGCACTTTGGTCTTCAGACTTTGGTCTTCAGATGATTCATCAGCTGATGACTTCAGTAGTTGTCATCAGCTAATGTCTTCAGTCGTTGTCTTCAGACTTTGTGCATCAGCAGTTGTTCATCAGTTTCTTCAGACTTTTGATCTTCAGCACTTGTCTTCAGTACTTGAAGTCTTCATTACTTGTGTTTATCAGTACTTTAGACTTCAGTACTTATCTTCAGTACTTTGGGATCTTCAGCTGTTGTACTTCAGTTCTTTGAACTTCAACTGTTGATTCTTCAGACTTTGTCAGAGCAGCTGATGGGAGTCTTCAGCAGTTGTTGTGATGTCATATGGGACTTAGAGGTTTTCCTGATCTTGGCTCATTGGTTCTTTGGTCCAACAGTATTGCAAAGAAAGTAATCGTCCTATTGAGTTGTATGCTAATGTTAATATTGCATGCTTGTCAAGGATACTTTGGAAAGAATGAAGAAAATGGAAATAAAGACAAACGAATCGAAACCTGAACAAGCTATTCTTGCTAGCAAATTCAAGTCATCAATTGAGAATGCTCTAAAGGAGCTAGAGATGTATAAGAAGAAGCCGATGTTCAAGATAAAGGAAGAACCAGAAGATTTCTTTGATGCATGAAGATTGAAGTAAGAAGATTAATAGAAGATGGATATCTAAAAGACAAAGAGAAGACAGTCAAGAGAAGATAAAGACAGAGAGAAGATTTTTAAAGACCGAAGATAAATGTCAATCTTAGGGGAGTATTGTTAGTACTCTAGAAAGATTAACATTTACTCTTAATGTGTCTTTTACAATTTTATCATAGTATAGGGAGTAGAATTGTAATAGATAGTCTCTAGTTTTTAGTAGTTTATATAGCTTAGAATAGAGTAGATTCAGTAGACGTAAGATTTTGTATGTACAACTTTCTTACTCTTGTAATTGTTTTGCTATATCAATGAAATCATGAATTTTGTTGATATGTGCTTGATTTGATTACAATTGTTGTGTTTTCTTTGAATTGTTTACATAATTCATTACAGATTGATGCATTTGATCCTATCAACATATAATTACCTCAAAGTAAAGGGTGCCTAGCTATGGTGATTGTATCAACACCTAAGGCTTAAAAACTAAAACCTAAAGAACACTATCATGGAGATAAGGCTAGGAATGCTTTATACTAGAAAGATGTTTCCTATGTGAGGACAAACACATGCATCTTCATCAACTTGGCTTGATGAGAAGCTGAAAGCTTGTCAAAACAAATTGATGACGTAGTTCATGATAGTCAACATGAATAAGCTGAGGTTGAAACGGGAGAGATTAGATAAAGTTAAAGGGTAAGGGTTGAGAAATCCTTTGGTTTAGACTTCATAGTTATAGGCTTGAGGGTGAACCTAATACCTACTATGATGCAAAATCAAGAATGAAATGATTCAATTATGCAAAATCATACTTGGGAGCTAGTAGATATTCCTCCTGGTTCTAAACAACTTAGATATCATTGGATATTCAAAAAGAAAATGAAAGCAAATGCAGGTATTGATAAATACAAAGCAAGGTTAGTAGTCAAAATCTTTACATAAAAGGAAGGTCTAGACTATTTAGATACTCAACCATGACCTGAATAACCTCTAATGAATGGTTCTTGTTATCGGGGCATTAAGAAATTTGGAAATACATCAAATGGATGTTAAACCCACATTTCTAAACAACGATTAAGATAAAAGATTTACATGGTCTAACTTGAGGATTTCTTAGCCCTTCTCAAGAGGGTAAAGTATTTAATGATGTGCTCTAAATTATACAAAAAAACCCTATCAAAACACATAAATTGTTCCTTATATTTTCCTTAAAATGATGATTATGTACTTAAAATCATTAAATTGTGTTTTTAGGCATTAAAAAGGGCAAGATGGATAAAAGAAGCATATTTAACAAGATATTGAAGAAATCCGAGCTTTCGAGTCCAAGCATGGGGCCATGCCTCATTAAGCATACCCCCATGTCTTGCCTGAAACACACCCCATGATAAATTTGGCATACTCCCGTGCTTGGACATCTGATAGGACAAAAGTATTGTCCCCTAAAAGTAAGCACGGGGCCATGCCCCATGAAGCACGGGGCCATGCCCCACCCCAAACACAGGGTCGTGCCCTATGAAGCACGGGGTCGTGCCCTATGAAGCACGGGGTCGTGCCCGACACCCTCTGCACGTACGAGCCGACGTACTTTTGTAAGCATTGTAGTAACATGGTGTCGTGCCTTGTACGCACGGGACCATGCTTAAACACTCCAGAATGCCTATAAATAGAGGCCTAAGTTCACCATTTTGGCAAGCATTTGGTGGGAGAGTTACTCTACAAAATTCTCTCAGGAGTCAAGAATTGAAGGTCATGTGGAGGCTCGGGAGGTGCATACAACACTTAGAAGAAGCTCGGGATTGTCTACCATCATCCATTATGGATCACCGGTTTGATTGTTCCATTTTACCAATGAGTTCATATCTATCTTCTATGTTGTTTGTTGTTATGTTTAAGATCATTATGAGCTAAACTCTCATTATCATCCTAATTGGATGAAACGTATGTAATCTGTGATGAACTAATGGTGTGATTCATATTAAGTCAATGTTGTGGTGGTCTTGGGAAAACTTTTGATGGGTAGCACCTACATTTCAATAGGAAGTTATAAACTTATGATTTATAATTGTGAATGTCATACACGGCTAAAAACGTATGATCAACTTTTATTCGTGAAACCGGTCTTCATAATATATCCATGGCTAATTAACTAGAGATGGTTATTAGAAATCGTATCAACTTAACTTTCTGATAATTTACGGGTTCCTTTTTATTAGTCTGAGAAATCTACAGTAATTGTTATAGTTTTTAAAATTTATAGTATGTTAGAAAGGAACTTGATCAACTCTCTTCTTACATTAAGTTATGTTTTTAAGAAATCGTATGTCAAAAAGGTCACAAAGGATTTACCTACATTACTAGGGCTTTGACCTAAGCAATAAATCTCAACCTGACGTGGTCCTAGTCACTACGAAGCGGATAGATGAGAAATCATGCCAGCTCACATTTATAAGCATTAACACAATTACTTTAATCAATATTTTTAATCGTACCACCAATTCATCATAGTTACATAAGTGTAATCTAATTAGGATGATAGCCTTATTCCGTGGTTTTAAACCCAAAAGTTTTAACTTTGTTTTACTTTATTTTCATTACTATTTCTAAAACCCTTAAAAAATCTTAATTACATCAAGGCAACTTATCATTTTCTCAAAAAAATCTGGTAGTCATCATTAAGGTTGTTGAGTAGGCTAGGTGTGTCCACGGATTGATACTCGGTTCTTACCATCACTTTATTACCTCACGATAGGTACACTTACCTTTTGTGCATGTAGTTTAGTATTAGTAATAATCAATTAAAACTGAATCTTTGCAAAAAACTTTTATCAAAATATATATACTTTTCATACGCATCTAGTTTTTGGAGCCGTTGTCAGGGACACACGGCAGTTTTGAAAAACAATTTAAATTTTGACTATCTTGTCTATATCTTGTTAATATATTTTGTTCATGTTTATTTTATTTTTTATAGATAGTTTGCTTTAGTTTGTTAGTTACATTTGCCTGATTCATTCTAATCCTTAGTTAGTTTAGGATTATTTAAGTTAGTGTATGTTCGACTCGTCTAGTCCTGAACTTGTTTCGCCTCTTTTGGAACCTGAACGACTTTTCCGTCTAAGGTTACGTGAAAGACCAGGACAAACAGCAACAATTATTGAAGTTGACATTTTGGAGGAATACCATCCAAAGAAGACATGGCTAACCAAGACGAGCAGATGAAGATGACAAACTATGCCATGTCGTCAATCGATGGTTGTGAGTCTAGCGTTGTCCAACCAGCAATAGCGGCCAACAATTTTGAGATTAAGTCTAGTATTATCCAACTCGTAGAAAACTCTGTTCAGTTCCATGGATTGCAAGATGAAGACCCTAACGCTCATATCTCACGTTTCCTTCGTATCTGTGCAACCTTCAAAATCAATAACTATTCAGACGACGCTATTAGACTAGGACTTTTCCATTTTCACTTTGCGGCCAAGCCATTGACTGGCTTGATTCACTTCTGCCTGGTTCCATCACCATATGGGCGGAAATGCTTGAACAATTCCTTTTGAAATACTTTCCACCCAATAGCACTGCCAAACTAAGAAGCAGCATCACGAGCTTTCGCCAAGATGATGATGAATCATTACACGCAGCATGGGAGAGATACAAAGGTCTCCTTCGGATATGCCCATATCACGGACTTGATCTGTGGCTGCAGTGTCAAACTTTTTATAATGCAATTAGTGGAGCACACAAATAAGCTATTGAGTAAAGCGCGGGAGGAGATTTTAGAAGTGTCACGCCAACAGAGGCATACCAAGCTCTAGAAAGAGCATCTAAGAAGAGCTTTGCTTATAATCCCTTGAGAAACAAACCTAGTTCTAAAGGCATTCATCAACTAGACTCTAAGACATTGATTACAGCTCAGTTAGAAGCACTAACCAAATGATTCAGATAATTTCAAGCCAAACTGAATAAAACTCAAACACGATGCAACACATGTGGAAATTCACATAAAACCAACGAATGCCCACAAAATGTTGACTACATAGGAGGGCCAAACAACTCATACAATAACAACTCAAACTAGAGGAGCAACTCAAATTTCAGAGAAGCTGGTAACAACCAATCATCATCTGGATTCAACCGTAGGCCACCTTACCAACGATAGAAACCACCATACCAAGGTCCAAGTAGTAGTAACCAAGACCGTAGAACATCATTAATAGAAGACTTATTGCAGCAAGTGTTGATAACCATGCAAGCCACAGATGAATACATCCGAAAATCTGATTGAAGAAATGAGGAGAGATTCCAAAGAAATGAGGCTGACATCGAAAGAAACAAAGCATCATTGCAAACTATTGAAAACCAAGTAGGAAAGATAGAACAAAACTATCTGCAAGACCCCAAGGTGTCTTTCCTAGCAACAATATGACAAACCCTAATGCTCAAGTCAAAGCCATCACCACAAGTAGTGGCAAAACCACCCAAGGTGATGCACCTGCATTACAGCCCATCTTTGAAGAAACAGAAATCGAAACTACTAGTAATGCAAGTGACAAGCAAAAGCAACCTGTTGTTGTTGAATAACAAGCCAAGAAATATGTACCACTACCACCCTATGTTTCACGATCTCCATATCATGCTCATTTGAGACAACAACGAATGGAGGCACAATATGGCAAATTCATGGGGTTGTTCAAGCAAGTCCACATTAATCTGCCCTTGGTCGAAGCCTTAGCCCAAATGCCAAATTATGCTAAGTTTTTAAAGGTTGTATTGCCAAACAAAAAGAAACTGGAAGAGTTATAATATGTATTTTTAAATGAGGAATGCTCTGCAGTTCTTCAATACAAACTACCTCAAAAGATGACTGATCCAGGGAGATTCACCATACTCATGTGCGATGCAAGCGATTTCACGGTAGGAGCCGTGTTAGGAAAAGAAAAGACAAGCAATTCCACCCAATTCACTATGCGAGCAAAACCCTAAATGATGCACAAGAAAACTACACCACCACCGAGAAAGAGTTTCTTACGGTAGTTTTAGCATTTGACAAATTCCGCTTGTACCTGATCCTTTCAAAAACAATCGTGCAGCCCTTCGATATCTGTTCAACAAACAAGATGCAAATCCAAGATTAATTTGGTGGACACTTCTACTTCAAGAATTCAACATTGAAATTCATGACGAGAAAGGAGCAGAAAATCTGGCGGCTGATCATCTCTTACATCTTGAAGATTCAAGTCCTTCACAAACCGAGGAATTCAAAATAACGATAATTTTCCTCAAGATTTCCTTATGAACATCCAATCCTTAATCAATGAACATCCTTGGTTTGCCGATTTCATGAATTACTTGGCAAGCAGAATCCTACTCTAGAAATGACTTATCAGTAAAAGAAGAAATTTTTAACTGAAATTAAGCATACTATTAGGAAGACTCGTATCTATTCAGAATCGATGTAGAAACTTATGTGAAGATGCGTATACGGAAGTGAAGTGCAACAGATCCTAAGGCAGTGTCATGAAGGACCCATAGAAGGATACTATGGAGCAACCTTAACAGCCAAAAAGGTCTTTGACTTTGAATTTTACTGGCCCACGATCTTCAAGGATGCTCATAACATGGTACGCACCTGTGATGCATGTCAAAGAGCAACCAACATCTCAACATGGATGAGATGCCTCAGAAACCCGTTCAAGTATGCGAGCTATTTGATATATGGGGTATTGATTTCATTGGGCCATTCCCGGTGTCATTTAGCAATCGTTACATCTTGGAAGCAGTAAATTATGTCTCAAAATGAGCCAAAGCTCAAGCCCTACCTAGAAATGATGCAAGAAATGTTGTCAAGTTCATCAAGAAATTATTCTCTCGTTTTGGTGCCCCCAAGGCTTTAAATAATGACCGAGGAACCTATTTCTATAACAACCAGCTCGAGAGAGTAATCTCTCATTATGGAGTGAACTATCGCTTTACAACTGCTTATCATCCACTAGCAAATGGGCAAGTTGAAGTCACTAACCGAGGCATCAAACGAATCCTTGAGAAAACCATAGGACAAAATCACAAGGATTGGTCTACCAAGCTAGATGATGCATTATGGGCTTTTCGAACAGCCTATAAGACTCCCATTGGCATAACACCATTCAAACTTGTTTATGGGGAGTCGTGTCTTCTATCTATGGAGCTGGAGCACAAGGCCTATTGGGCACTCAAAGCAGCAAACCTAGACCAAGGCCTTGCAGGAAAAAATCGATTTCTACAAATCCACAAACTAGAGGAACTAAGAGAACAATCATACGAAAATTCTAGGGTTTACAAGGAAAGACAGGCAAATTCCATGACTCTCGATTAAAGAACACTAAACAATTTCTTGTAGGAGAACGTGTCTTATTATATAACTCTCTTTTACGTTTGTTTCCCGGAAAGCTAAAATCACGTTAGTCTGGACCTTACATGATTAAAAACGTGTTTCCGAATGATGCCATCAAAATTGACAACCACGACGGTTTAAGTTTCAAAGTGAATGGTCGTCATTTAAACCGTATAACGACAGACCAACCAAGATTTTCTTTGAGGAATCACACCTCCGCCACAATGAAGACTAAGTGTGAGGAAGGGTCGTTCTGAAGACCCGGAACATAAACATGACACATGTACATAGGTTTTCTTTAGCTTTTTAACTTTTTCTAGAACCTCACAAGCCCAGTCATGGGGTCGTGTCCCATAGAACACGCCCCCGTGCTTCTTGCACAAATTTTCCACGATCTTTGCTGATGACTCTGGAATGTTGCAGGTTGAATTTAAGACGATTTCTGATAAACACGGGGTCGTGCCTAACTAAGCATGCCCCCGTGATCAACTTCCACAACCTGTATATAAATACCACACTTGTTTCAAGCTTTCATCACATCGATTCCTGCTTAGAAACATCCAAAAGATGAAATAATCAAGTCATGTAAGTTCAAGCGGGAATCCTATGACACAACCACGTTCTGAAACACGAGAGCCAACGACGCAAGAATACTTCTTCAAGTTGCACGAACTGATCAAACAGTTGACTTAGATGAACCTCATCGCATCTCAACACTTAGCTCAACTCGTCCAAAAAGTTCAGGAGATGGGCGACGAACTCGTTTCCGTCAATCGTCAGCTTGCGAAACTAAGCAACCGCACTTCACACTATCCCAACCTAAACCTTCCACATGAAATGTGTGGAGGCTTCTTTTAGAAGCATTTTGGGATGTGTTTTCTACGCCAGTACGCGTTAAGGAGTCTGGTTTTGCAGTTTCAGATTATCGGCTTTTAACGTATTATGTAACCGTAGGAACTTAGGAAATGTAATTGTCATTTGGCTTGTTTTAGTTAACTCTAGGACTAATTTTGTATCTTTTCTGATGATTTGGAAGTAATAAAACTTAATCAGGTAAATTGTGTAACACGTGAAACTGAAAAACGGAACAACGAAAAACTAAAAATGGGTGACAAGGGGGAAGCACTCCCCCGTGCCCATGGAGGCACGCCCCCGTGCCCATGGAGGCACGCCCCCGTGCCCATGGAGGCACGCCCCCATGCCCATGGAGGCACGCCCCCGTGCTTGAAAAAAAATGACACCACCTGACTCTTTTCAGCTATTTGGCTTGTTCCCCATCAATTCTCAATCATAAATATGAATGGAATTCTGCAAGCACCCATATTCACTCCCATTTTCATCACCTTTTCCATTTTCTTTCTTTCTTTCAAGAAGTTTTTCCATTTCTTTCAAGTGTGCTTGTCCAAAGGTTATTATTACTAATTCCTATCATAATGATGGTCATTTACATGTAGTTAGGTGATTAGGTCTCCAAACAACTAAAATCCTAACAATTATATGTAACCTTACAATTAAAAGTTTATGGAATGATGAATACTTTAAACCTTCTGGTTCATGTTTATCTTGGTAGTTGATGAGTTGTTAATTACCATGTTTAGTTAGTTGTTAGTGTGTTTTTCTTTCATTATTAAAAGACTATCTTCATAATTCGTGGTTGAATCATTGTTGAGCACATTCAAGTTACAATAGTTCAAATTGCCAAACATGTGGTGATTAAACACTATATATATTTTGGGTATCTTGAATTATTAACAAGTGATTAAAATGATACATGTGTAATCTTTGGTTTTTCAAGAAAGAAAATGTTAAATCCATGTTTAATCAAAGGTTTACAAACAAAACCACGTGTGAGCGAGTTAAAATTTCATACCTTAAAATGTTGACCGCACCCCTATGTTTCACAAGACAAGCCCATGTTTAACAGTTTTACATGAATGTCAACTTTTTACTATCTTTAAACATGAGTTGAACAAAAATGATGTTATGTCTCATTTAGCCCATGTCAATCATTAACGTGATGAAACTGTTCCATAAATCTGTTTTGTATAGTTTAACTTAATTGTCAAATTTCAGGATCATGTACCATCCGTATTTTCAATTCGAGAGAAACTGTGAAAGATGGTGTCGTGGCCGGCTACAAAGACTATTACGAAGTGCTGAAAAGTCACATTTACAAGCCGATGAAGAAACCTTGGTGGTAGTCAGACAGCTCGAAGATATAATAATTTATTGAGTATTCAGCGGAAGCGTTTGTTTTCATAAAACAAACCTTCTGTTTATGAACTAACTCTTGAATTTTTAGCATCTTTCAGGTTTAGCATGAAAGACTCTGACCCATGGGATGATAATGCAGTTTCATTCAGACTAGGTGGACGTTGGCAAAAAACATTCATCACCTTGTTTGGTGTCTATCTTGGTATCTATACGGAACAAGAAATGGAGGAAGAAGCAATATCATGAATGCCAGCATACCATACCTTTCTAGACGAGAAGAGTAGGGACGTGAAAAGTGGTTCCATGAGAAAAGCATTTTAGGAGAGAATTGGAACATGAGTGTTCAACTCGAGAAAAACCAAAAGCAGTCAGATTCGAGACTCGTTGCTGCATTACATACATCGGTTGCTTAGCCATTTGATAACAGCTGCAGGTGCTCCAACACCCATGTTTGGAGGAAGCTGGATTTGAACATATATGAGAGTTATGGTTGTAACATGAAAAGAAACCAAAGGAGTGATGCCAGGATTATTGGATTTGAGCATTTGCACGAGTACATACATGATAACAACCCTACCAAATGGACAGCCGAGGTTTATGGACAGGAAGGACAAATTTGAGATCCGGCGAATCCTGAGGAAATCATCATGGACCTCGATATGCCGGCACAGTATGACGAAGCCAGGGCTTCTAGTTCATACGCTGGAGAATTCCCGAACATGTTAGACCTTTATAAAGCAATCGAAACCACCAACAACCATGCAAGGAGATCATTCGAATACACATAACAAGCCTTCAACCGAGTCAAAAACCTACACTTCTGAGTCGATGACCTAAGCAATGATGTCACATACTCAGAAACCGAATGTATCATGAGTGGGGGATATCCCGCCACAAAGCCCTTGAAACTGTATCACTTTCGGGGCCCGGGCACAGCTGTTTTGTGCCAATCTATCTTTTAATTTATGTCATTTTATTTTTATTTTGTGTGTTTAGGATTTTATTGTTTTCAATAAATTGATGATATTTCAGGTGATTCTGAGGATTCTCACAATTTAAGGAATGAGTCGACTTTATCATTGTTAGGGGAGTTATCACGTTACCCTTCCTCGATTTATATTATTAATCACATTAGGTACAATGTGAATTTTAAGTGTGGGGATGGGTTAATTGACACACACATATGATACTTTGCTAAAAAGGTCCAGATTGAAAATTTTCAAAAAAATCACTTAATCATTAATTTTTGTGACACAAAATCAAAATTTTAAACAATCTTTAATAAATCAAATTATAATATACGTTTTCGGGAAGTAAATAAGTAAATAAATGACATCCAAATAAAAAAATTGAAAATTGTTTTTTGTGATATCCTTAAAAGCAATAATCTAGTGAAAATATTCAATCATGTTAAATGAAATACTTTTACCCAATTTTATCTGTATGTGAGTTTATTTTTTACCCTTAAACAGCTTTTGTAATGTCACTTTTATTATAGATTTAATTGAGGGTGCCTTATGATACGTGTGATTAGAACTTGCTTTGAGTATACATTTCAAGACTTTAATTAGTATTTTCTGTATAAAAATGAGTTAGGCATTAGGAAATATTAACCATTCGAGCCCTAACCATTTTCTTTTAACTTTCCTTACCCGAATGTCAACCCTTGTTAGCCCCGTTGTGCTTAAACGTTTTATTTTTTTGATCACCCGAACCACCAAGTCACTTAACCAAATATGCCTTCAACAAAACCGTTTTTAGTTAAAGACACGTTTTTGGCTCAAAAAATCTTGGTCTTTTACCTGCAGACCTAAAAGAACAACACCTAAAAGAACTGGAATGCATTCTTTGATTTTAATTTTCTTTGTTACCTTTATCATGCAAACTGGGACTCCCCAAGAAATCCGCGAACAAATTTTCAACCTCACGTACGACGCGAGAAAGAAATATTGAAAAAAGGACAAGTTCCACTATTTTGTGGAATATCAAAAAGCATGATAAGAGACGGGCAAAGAGATACGAAAGATGGCCGAACTGTGGAAATTGGTCCCATAATGGAAAATGAAAAAAAACGAGTCCTAATACGAATACACGGAACTAATACGATTGGGTGCTATTAGGCTTCAAGCCTAACAATCCTTACAAAAGGAGAGTTTTGTGTATCTTCAGGTGAAATACGAAGTGAGGTTTTTGAAATCAAAATATGGTCTTGACAATCTGACCTTAACGAGTCCTCAAGTTAGCATATCCCTTCTAGCTTGAAGTATTGTGTAGGGAGCCTTTTACTGCTTTCCTTGTAGTTTATGTTAGAAAAATAATCCAAGACCGTCATCTTTAGCATTTAGACACTTTTTCCAAATATTCCATACTTAAGAGCTAACGATTTATGCAAATTACAACCCATCAAAGAGCTAACGATTTACGCAAGTAAATATCTAAGTGGCTGGAGATTTGATCCCTTAACAAGCATTTGATTTCACACGTATTCATACTAGGAAATTGAGCATATTAGTCCTAGTTATGACTCCATATATTTAGCCGAGTATGAGCGCATCTTGTCCGAAGTATGGATTTTTACATGATAATAATCTTTACTAAGTAACCTATTATTTGCTAGGATATCATTCTATACATGCTTAAAATGATTACATTTGGACAAATATTTTTTACATTTATATTTCCCGAAAGACATATTTATCGTTTGATTTATTTGGTTTTGTGTGGAATTGTCATTTTAAGTGATTTTAGCTTGAGGACAAGCAAAGTTCAAGTGTGGGGATATTTGATGTTCTCTAAATTATATATAAAAACCCTATAAAAAGCAAATCAATTGTTCCTAATCTCTTCCTTAAAATGATGATTATGTACTTAAAATCGTTAAATTGTGTTTTTAGGTGTTTAAAAGCGCAAGATGACAAAAGAAGCATATTTAACAAGAAATTGAAGAAATCCAAGCTTTCGAGTCTAAGCATGGGGTCGTGCCTCTTTAAGCACGCCCTCTAAAAATTTGGCTCACCCCTATGTTTGGACATCTGATAGGACAAAAGTATTGTCCCAAAGTAACCACGAGGTCGTGCCCCATGAAGCACGGGGCCGTGTCCCACCACAAACATGGGGCCGTGCTCCATGAAGCGCGGGGCCATGCTTGACACCCTATGCACGTACGAGTCGACCAACTTTCGTAAGCATTGTACTAACACAGGGTCATGCCTTTTAGGCACGGGGCCGTGCATAAACACTCCAGAAAGCTTATAAATAATTAGTCACTGTTTGGAAAGATTTTGTTGGAAGAGTTACTCTGCAGAATTCTCTCTAGAATTAAAACTTGAAGGTCATTTGGAGACTCAGGTTGTGCGTACAACACTTGGAAGAAGCTCAGGATTGTCTAACCATCATCCATTGTGGATCACCGGTTTGATTGTTCCATTTCACTGATGAATTCATATCTATCTTCTATGTTGTTTGTTGTTATGTTCAAGCTCATTATGAGCTAAACTCTCATTATCATCCTAATTGGATAAAACTAATGTAATTTGATGGACTAATGGTGTAATTTATATTGTGTTAATTGTATGGTGGTCATGGGAAAACTTTCGATGGGTAGCACCTACATTTGAATGGGAAGTTATGAACTTATGATTTGTAATTATGAATGTCATACACGGTTGAAAAACATATGATCAACTTTTATTCGTGAAACCGGTCTTCGTAATAAATCCATGGCTAATTAACTAGAGATGGTTTAGAAATCATATTACCTTAACTTTCTGATCATTTATTGGTTCTCTTTTATTAGTCTGAGAAATCTACAGTAAATGTTATAGTTTTCTAAATTAATGGTATGAGAGAAAGGAACTTGGTCAACTCTCTTCTTACATTAAGTTATGTTTTTCAGAAACGTATGTCGAAAATGTCATAACAGATTTGCCTACATTACTAGGGCTTTGACCTAAGCTGTAAATCAAAACCTGACGTGGTCCTAGTCACTACGGAGCGGATAGATGAGAAATCACGCCAGCTCACATTTATAAACATTAACACAATTACTTTAATCAATATCTTTAATCACACCACCAATTCATCATAGTTACATAATTTGATCAGTAAACTTGTCAAGTAATTATACGATTGCAGTAAGGTCCAAAATAGTGGTACCAAAATTTGATCATGTCATGATTGACAACGGTTTTAAAATAAATAAGTGTGAATCTCGTGTCTATGTGAAAGATACATTGGGAGATCATGTAATTTTTTGCCTTTATGAAGATGATATGCTTATCATTAGGAGTAATGATAAAATAATCAGATCTACTAAGGACATGTTGAAGGGAAGATTTGAGATGAAAGATATGGGTTTAGCGAATGTAATTCTAGGAGAGAAAATTACACGAACCCAAGACAGTCTTGTGTTAAGTCAAGCTCACTATGTGGACAAGATTCTTGAAAAATTCAACTCGGGAGACAGGTGTGTAGTACACTCTCCGATTGATACCACCCACATCTAAGGAAAAATAAAGGCGAGGGTGCTTCTCAGTTAGAGTACTCAAGAATCATTGGTAGTCTAATTTATGTAGTGATAGGTAGTGAGAACGCGAAGTAGGTATACTAGTAATCCAAGCTCATAACATTGGACAAATATAATGAAGGTGCTTAGATACATAACATACAAAGATACTATAGATTACATTATACACGTCATCCAACTATGATTGAAGGGTGCGCTGACGTAAAATGGATATCAGACATGAAAGACTCCAAAGAGAAAAGTGTGTATGTGTTCTTATGTGGTGGAGAAGTAATATCTTGGAGATCATCCAAGCAAATTGTTATAGATACATCTATAGTGGAATCAGAATTTATCACTTTGAATAAGGTCGGAGAAGAGGCTGAGTGGCTACGTCAATTCGTGGAAGACATTCCAAGATGGTCAAGCTTTTATCGGCTATTTGCATACATTGTAAAATTTAGTCAGCAATTGGTAAAGATAAATGCTCAACGTATAATGGCAAATCATGGCACATCAGGCGTAGACATAGCACACTATAATATGTCAACAGATGTTATTACGTGTGACCAAGTCAAGAGGAATGAAACTAAAGCCTACGGGAAAAGGGGATGATAAGGGAAACCTAACTTAGTTAACCGGAGATCCCAAGATCTAGGTTAAATAGGAAAAGTTAATCGTATGATCAACGGAATCACTATAGGGGAGTACCCTAAAACTAAAGGGAGTCACGAACTTCCTAGTCCACTCACTCTAGGGGAGTACCCTGAACCATTGACCAAGGAGAGGTTAAGTATATTAAGGTTAAATGATTTATGGGAATAAATAGAACCATGATACTTCTAATGGTTTGTGGAATCACCTATATTAGAGAGAAGTGGGGTCGCTTTGAATGGTTATGTGGGAGGCACGAATCCTAGAGCCCTCGCAAAACCAGGAAAGTTTTCCATGATCATTAAAGGACGTGACAATAGGGTTTATTTAAAGACATGACAAGGGTTGATCAAACTAGCGAGAGCATTGTGTGAATGTACATTTTTTGTACACAAAATAGGGTTTATTTAAAGACATCATGTCTACATGCCACCAGGATGATAAGTATGCTTCACAAAAGAAGGTTCAAATGGAACACCTACCTATCCTAAACACTTAAGTGCTGAATTTGTCTTGGAGAATTGATTTCTATTCACATTGGGGATTGTTGAAAATTTACATTGATATCAATAATATTAATATGTTTATTAGTATAAACTTAATAAATTTAATTTGTTGAATGTGATATTATGGTTCATATGTCGGGATTAGTATGAGCAATTAATGATATGGGAAGTTCTCCCATACAGGAGGAAAGGTAGAATGTCAAGTGGTTTATATTCTATAGCTCCATTATTATTTCCTAGAGTATAACTAAGTGGATTTGTAAAGGGTGTGGCACCCTTAACTCATACTCGCACTCGCACAAGCGCACGCGTAATGGGCATGTGGGCACAATGTGGCGCTTCACCTTAGTATTTTTAAAGGTTGGTTCAAGGGCCTGGTCAGGTGCGACTAGCCTTGGTGTGTGGTCTGAGTCAATATGGTTTGAAATAGTTGTGACTTGTAACAGTTCAGTTACACCTTGACTACTAAATGAACTGAAACGATTACAGTTTCTAACCAAGTCATTAGACCAGAATAATCAGCATTAAAGACCTTAATGAGCTATTATGCTTACGGATTAATTATAGACTGAGCAGTTTTAGTTCGAGTTCCTCTACATACTAAGGGTACCTTAGTGGACAACACACAAACAACAACTCAAATACCTAAAACAAACGGGTTTGCTAAAAATCCTCTATCTCTTGTTTTCTCTTCTACAACCTGATTTGGGTTCTAGGTCAATCCTGGAAGTATCAACTATTTTGGTTGTTGTACCCAGGGAACAAAACTAGTTCTATTAAGAGGCTCAGAATTTGTTTTAAGGGCCCCGTGTCTACACGATCCTCAACCTTTTTCATTTTAGTTCTTTTTTTTCGCTTATTTTCAACTTTAACGAGCTTTGTAACTTTCGTTTTATATTTTGTTCTATATTTAAATTAATAAAATTTATTTTTTCTAAATTTTTATGAATGGTTCTTACATAAGCTACTTAACATGTTTGACACGTTAGATTATTAAATTAAGGTGAAATATTGAAATTTATGTGTCAAGATCAACTCAATACCACCATTTAGTTAATTTCTTATTTTGTAAATATTGGTTTAATTTTTATTGTCGTTCATTTTGAGAATTAGACATTTTAGATTGCTTTATTACACTTAGTTTGTTATTAGGCTTGATGTTGTCTTGTTGCTTCTTACTATAACAAGATTAGGCTTGCCACCCCATATTGATGGTTATGTGCGGTTAGTTGCCTTGGAATTATGAGAGAGAGATAGAGAGTGAGGGAGAGGGAGAGGTCTATAATACTCTCTCTTTTTCTCTTGAATATTCTCACAAAAGACCATCCTCTCCATCATTCCTATTATAGTTTTAACTTAGCTATTGATTCTAGTCTATCTACTTTTGTAATTGTTATCTTTTATAGATCATTATGTTGATGATCTAATTTCTATCTTTAAACTAATTTCATGTTTCAGATTATACTAGAAATGGTAAAAGGCCGGGTTGTTAATACTCATAATCCCATGTCCGGTTGTTAAATCTTGCCCCTTATATGTGATAGGTTGGTAGTTTTCATACATTTACGCATGAATTGTATGTTTTTTTATCATAACTAGGCATAAAATATAGTTACCTTGAGTGTTTTGTTTTGCATGTAAGGTATCCATGAAGAATATATAAGAATTAGGCCTAATACGCATGAATTGTCACACCCCCGCTTGTAGCGGAAACACGAGGATGCGACGGACGGGATCGTCATAACACTTGGTATAAATACAGAGATATAATACATGCAAACTCCTCGTGTCATGACGTCCCCCGACACAATGGTGACTTGTGTCGTGGTTAGTCAGTTCCACGACTATCATAGTCTTATTGATTCCAATCCAAATCACACAATGTTCAAATATGAAAACAAATGAAAAATATTACATATGCAAAACTATAGAAATCCTGAGGTCTCTGCTAAGGCATCTGCACTAGCTATCCTCTTTGATTATATTCACCTGAAAAGATATGCTCAAAAATGTCAACACATAATGTTGGTGAGTTCCGCAGGTTTAAATTGAAAACATGTAGTTGATGCTGTATAGAATTTGATATGGAATCATACTGTAAGCAAAAACCACATAACATGTGTTTAAAGACAACCAAACCTAATGACAGTTATGCATATAAATTCGTCGGAATATATTCACCCTTGGCCTGATTGCTGGCAGCTGTGTTGGTAACTCACAAGTTAACCAATCGTCGAAGGGTGGGGGTGTCAACCCAGTAGTACTACCAATACCTATCCGTTGGTTCCCAAACCCGGGAATTAATGGTTATAAGAATCGTAGAATAACACCATGTATGTATTAGAATATAAGAATAGTATCACATTGATTCCAAGTATGAAAATTGTATGTAAGATTGTCCAGCATCGAAAACGGGTGAGCATACTTTTCCCCCAAGTTTGAAAAACATTGAAACATTTATAAAAGCATAAAAAGGGGCCACGGAAACTCACCTTGGATTGATGTAATGTATATGAATAAGAACTTCAAAGAATTAGGCAAGCACGATCAAACACGTTCAACACCTATTATTGATTTGTAATTTAGTCTTTAATACGAATGAATATATTTGGTAAGGTTCGAGTTGATTTGGTTTAACACGTGTCACACACGTAATTAGATATGTATATGTTACAATGTTTTTATAGATTTATATACGTATTAATAAGTAACTATCAATAAGTATTAAGTTTTACCAAATAATTATTTACATTTTGATTTCATTAGAAGGGTTTCATAAGTGTATTTATATATTTTTGGAATTAAATATAAAATGATGTAGTTTAATTATATAATTTATAATTATCCAAAGATAATTACAATTAAGGATAATCACAACTATAGTATTTTGATTAATAATAAGGTATTAATCTAGACCTTTAGTTAAAATATATTTTACAAGAAATACCCCACAATTTTATTTGTAAATAATTTGTGAATTTAAATAATATTTAAAGATAATATAGCGTTTATTTTATAGAAATAATTATTTATAATATTTATAAATAATATTTATATAATTTTCATGATTTTTGTGATTATTTCATAATTAAACTTGATTTAGAATTTATTTTATAAAAATAAGTATTTTTAATATTTTTAGATAATATTCTATAAAAATCTATTAAATTAAATTTACAGAAAATTATTTTATGATATTTTAAATAAGGGAATTTAATAAAATTTATTTTTATAATTTTTAGAAATTTTTCCATATTTTTAAATTAATTGTAAAGCCTAAAAAAAAAATAAAACAATAAAAAGGGGTTGGCCCGGGTCGAACCCAGGAACCCAGGTACACACACACACGCGACTAACCAGTGAGCCAAAGCCCTAATCCGCGACATAACACGGTTTTAATTGTATTTACCCACTGTTTTTAGAATTTCCCCCTAAATCTTTGTAAAACAATATTACTATTATTATTACTATTATTATTATTATTATTATCAGTATTATTATTATTTTTATTATAATTATTATTATTATCATTATAATTATTAACTTAAATTAATTTTTAAAGAAATAAGGAAAATAAGTGAATAAATAGATAAATAAATAAATAAATAATTTTTTTTTTTTTTTTACTAGATGTTACATGAATAGAAGAAGAATCAGAAAGTAGCGTAAAAGGTAGCATTATACAGAAGGAATTTTGGTGTAATACCATCAAGATAACATAATTTACGTTGGAACTAGCGTAAATTACGTCAAGTTTTACGTCTATTAGGGTTTTGATGGCTTTCACATATATTTAAGCCCTAACATTAAGTAATGAAGGGAGGCCAACACTAGGGACTAGAGGATGATTTTTTTATTACTTGTGATCTAGAGGCTAAAATCCATCAATCCAAACCAACCAACATTCTCGAATCCAGATTTTAAGTTGTTTTGATAAAGATATGAAGCTAGATCAACCGTGATCAACCCTGAGGATAGGGTTTATGTTAGTTATTTAATTCAATCTAGTTTTTACTTTAGTTTGGATAAGAACCTTGTTCTCATACAATCTGGGTGTAACATCCCAGATTTTATAAGAAACCCCATTAAAGGAAGGTAATAGAAAACATTGGTTTACTAAGGTAAAGGACCAAAGTTGGCATGCTAAAGTATGTATGACCTAAAAAGTTACTATAAAAGGAAAAATGGTGCCTCCAAGCCATTTTACTTACAACCAAAAGAACCCAAGAAGCTAGAGAGAGAAAGTATTGTTAGAGAGAGAAACTTTATAGTATTTAAGAAAGAAAAGATTTTTACATTTGACCTTCATAGATCTATGATCATATGATGTTTAGATAAAACGAGGTGCTAAGATAGTATTGTTAAGTATATATGATGTAGATCTCGGTTCTAGGATTCTTACAAGATTCATTAAAAAGGTGATTTTAGACCCTTACTTTTACATGTTTTAGGTTATTTTGAGGAAAATATATATACCATAATAGTATAGCGAAATTCTAAACAGAATTCCATGTAAATGTTTGTATTTTTACAATTTTTGATGTTGTTTACATGGATGAATAGTATGAGGACAATATGAACCCTAAATAGATATATTCGACCTAAAAGGTTATAATAAATGGAAAAAATAGGTGTTTGTAAATATGGGTGGTATGTATTTGTAAGAGTTATCTTAGAGGCTGATGCTAATCAAAGATCTCTCAACATGCATTCTGAGTACAAGGAAATTACTTTGGAAGATTTGACAATATACAAAGAAATTCACTAAGTGTTAAATTTTTCGAAGACAAAGCCAAATTCTTTCGAGGCCAAAAGTGAAGTCTTGCAAAGCTTCAAGACAAAGTCTTCTAAAGCCTGAAAAGTGATTTTTTCCGAAGATAGAGAAGACATGTTTTCTCTGACTTACTTTTGACAAAAGCTGAACTACTTTCTGTTGAAATCTCTAAAGACTCACCAACTTATACAAGTTGGTGATTATCTCCATACTTTTGTCAACTATGGATTATGGTATTTGAGTCTGTAACTTTCCACTCTTGTACTTTATATTTTTTGTAATAGATTAGGATGTGCACTATGGCATGTCATAGTCACTTGTTAAAAGGAAATATATCTTTTGACTTAACATTGATCTTGTTGTCTAGATTATTGTTCCGGCTAGTCTTAAAAGTATGACCGACTGTAGGATGTAGTATAAAGTGTCTCATGTAACCGGTCCTTAGGACTAAGCCTTGGAACAATTATAAAACACTTAAGAGAAATATACATCATCCTTGAAAACCAATGTTTGTTTGTTCTTGTGTGTTCTTACTTTTGTTCTTTGTTTCATTTACATGGTTCCCTATTTGAGCTGCTAAATGTTATATCCTCCACCTTGTGAAACTGTTGTGTAACTGATGCTCAAAAAGTGACCTAATCAAAACAACCTAAATTAGACACAATCTAGAAACTCAAATTTAACCCAAGAAAACCTATACCTAGACCACTAGATAGGCAAGTGAACCTAATCGAATATAGACTAGACTAAGGAAGACCATATTCGAACCCTAGAGATACTATTATAGACTAAACTAGACTCGGAAAGGACAAAGCAAAAATAGATTTAATAATGAGGGGAAAGATTTTCTTTTCATAAGGAACCTAGAGAAATAAAAACTACTTTTAATTAATTGATTAAACACTCAACTTTCCAACTAGAACACGAGGAAACAAAAACTCTTAAAAATCAAGAATGAGAAGATACTACCTACGTGAATCCTAGTTGTGAACCTCGAACTTCAAATGGCTATTAAACTATTATGAAATCAGGATTTAATGAAACAAACTTCTAAGATACTTAATGGATCCCGGATCATTCTCCGGATGTGAACAAAGGAGAACCTAGAAGATGAACGAAACTACCGATTAGTCAAATTACCGCTAAGTCTTTCACAAAACTTATGTACCCGGTTGATAGCTAATTTCTAGATTTAACTAACACAATTCATGATAATGAAAGGAGTAACCTTTAAACAATCTATTGGACACGAAAAGCAATGCAACTAACTAGCTTAGAGAAACCTTCTTTCGAACCATTTATTTCTAAGCAATTACCACAAGAGCAATTTGTGACAACTAGGAAAATTCATGATTTAATATAGTATTTATGTGATTATACAAATTAGTTTTTATATTTTTATTATTATTTAATAATAATATTAATAATAATAAAAATAATAATAAAAATAAAAATAATAATAATAACAACAATAATCATAATAATAATAACAATAATAATAATTAAAAATATTTTTATAATAATTTATAAAAATATATTAAACTTGGGTTTAATAAGTCCAGGGGTGATTTTGTAAATTTTGAAACTTGAAATAAAACTTTGGACATGAAATAATAAACCAAATAAACCTCAGGGACCATTTGTGTAATTACTGAAAAACCAACCTAAACCCCTGTCGTCCACTGTTCCACCGGCCGGCCACCGGCGACGATCCGGCGACTCCTAAACATCAAAAATACTCGGTTTTGACTTAACCAAATGTTCCCGACACAACCACGTGGAAGATTCGAACTCGTGTCCCACATCAATTTGAAAAATGAGAGTGCGATTGATCCCAAACCGACCCACTCCCACTGTCGGCTGCTTTACAGCTCCTAAATCGCACCACGCATTGCAATAATGCAATTAAACTAATCCAAATGATCTATTATAAGAATCCTAAACTACTATCACCTTGAATTGCATCTAAAAACATACAAACAACTCGATTCAATTCCATTTCTCTCTCGACCTGCAAGTTAATCAAGAGTCACCTTCCGAGCAACAAAAGCAGAAATTGACAGAAAGCTTTTGATCGTGTACACCACTAGAAACTTCCTATGCAACAGATTTCATTCCCATCAACGATTGCATCTCGAACCAAATTCATCTAAATCGCGATTGCCTTCTTTCTGGTTTAACATTCATTCGATTGAATCAGGTAAATTAAACCTACCTGTGTGCTCCTTATTACATGGGGAACAAAAGCCCCTTGAATGATTTCATTAACAATCGTGTTTGGTGCTTCAATTTGATTCAAAATCGAATTAGGGTTCGGTTGAAATTGAAGGAAATGGAGTAAATGGGTTAAAACCAATTGGAAACCAGAATAATCATGGCTGTATGCCTTTGGTTTACTAGTTTGTGTGTGGGATTGTAGACAGGAGGTCACGGGTTCGAACCCGGCCCCAACATTTATTTTTTTAAAGCCTTTTTGAGCCTTTTAAAAATACAGGAAAATTACTAAAAATTATAAAAATAATTTTTATAAACTTTGTTTATTTTAGAAGTTATATAATTATTTTCTGGAAAATTATTTCTTTAAAAACCTTAATTATTTATATTTTAATAAATAATACAAATGTATAAATAGTTATTTTTATAAAAATGTAATTTAAATAATAATTATCAAGTTATTAATGGACATTATATAATTTTAATTTTAAATTAATCATAATAAATGTAGGAATTATATTTTATAATTTCACCAGTTATTACAAATACAATTATTATTATTATAATGATCATGCCATTATTATTATTAATATCAATATTGGTAATGTTATTAATACGTGGTGTTGTTTATATCAAATCGTGTGCGTCAAACTGAACCGACCCGAATTTAACCAAATATATTTATGTGCAATGGACACATTTTAAAGACTTAGTTACAATAAATCATAGGTGTTGATCGTGTTTGATCGTGCATTATTCTTTGAAGCACTTGTTGCTTTCATTACATCAATTCAAGGTGAGTTTACAGCCCCACATTTACTTATATACTCTTTTGGGGGAGAAAACATGTTATTTTCATAAACGTTACATTACATTGGATTTTTGTAATACTGCATATACTTGATACTATGGTGTTATACTTTGCCCTTCGGACCGTTAATATGGACTTAGCGAGGTGATTGTTAGTAGTACTACTGGGATTGACATACCCCACCCGGGCTAGTCGCGCTAGCACAACGTTCGTCAAACGGGTGAACGGTTAGCCTAATTACAAGTGTTGTGGTGTGTGATCCACAGCCGGGCCTGCTTTATTATTGATTACATGTCAACTCGGTCGCGACTTCATACACATAGGGATCATTATGGATTAGCTACCCATTGTATGCTTTGATTACAAAATCCGGGAATTTCATTACTGATACTTATTGTTTTCTGATAAACCTGTGAACTCACCAGTCTTGTACAAAGATTTTGCATGTTTTCTCTCAGGACATTGATATGGCACGTTTAGGAGCACAGCATCTACCGCATGTCATTCCGCATTCACCACAAACTGTTTTCAAGATTTAATTTGCATTTACTTTACATAAATTGGATTGGATGCGTGTTTGCGTGTTCCAAAACTATTGTTAAATGTTTTACTGTATTCGCTTCCGTAATACTTAAACATAATTGGGTTGTTACATTATTATTAAGCAATCTATATGTTTTGTAATTATCGAGTCGGTTGGTGTAACTGATGCTTATCTGAGATCCTGGTTATGTCACACGCCTGACGGTAAAACCCCGTTAGCGGATTTTGAGGGTGTGACAGATTGGTATCAGAGCATTAGTTATAGCAAACTAAAATGAACTTTGCATCTCATCTGCATAGCATTTTAGACTATAACTGGATTTGCATTAGTTACACACACATAGATTACTAAGCTATGCTTACTTGATTTGGTTGCCTGAAAACTTTTGCTTTAACATATCCCTGTGAGCATATGACTACAGGGATGGTGGCTCCGAGTTGCTGCGAGTCACGGGAGGGTTTGTATGCATTTAATATCACCTAAATGTTCTTCATGATTTGTGTAACACATAGACACCTGTATTCTGGATTTCCTGGCAAAAGGCCTTCGGGCTAAGGCAAGCATATCGTATAAATCTCATTGCGAGACCAGTTATGCTTACCTGGGGATTCTGGGATGAGTGATAAACTATGGTCAATACACAAGTCTATAAGGCAAATGGGTCAAGTATATTAAGTCTATGGACTTAATATTACATGTATGTCCTCTATGCTTATGTGCTTAGAGTTTACTTGCTATTACATACTACTATCGGGATACTATTGGCTCATGGACATGAGGGCATTACATGATTTGTGCTTGATGAATCTGGATAATACTATGATGTTAACTTGGGGTAGGTTAAGCTAAGGGTGAACATGCAAGGCAAATTACTATTACGGGTGCACACGTAATTGCAATTCGCCATGCATGAGAAGTCTGGCTATCATACCATGAGGTAACGATCATGAGTATTACAAGTTTCTATTCTATACCCTAGGGTGCTAGGATCATAATTCTAGTAAGTCCTTGTTAAGGGTAACAAAACATTACTAACACTTGCTATTACTTAAGTCCTGTCCTACTTAGAGCCTTCATGATATTTCCAATCATGACATTAATTTATCTTCTAAGAGACATTCCCCCACTTAGCATTTCAGTAACTAAGGAACTGATTGAATACTTTAAGTGCATTATTGGTTATGATTACATAGCCTGTCTTACAAACTATCTATGGTATACTTATTTAAGAATGTTGTGGGCATTATATCACATATTAGTACTTTGAGAAGACCCTTGATAATCACACCCTATCATTATTTGTTTGACTTATATTTTGTTTGGATTAATAAGGGCTTTATAAGAACTCTCTTAAGGACTTATGTTGCTAACCCAACTTTTATTCCATACGTCTGTCGATATCGCATTTGCTATATGCGCCCTTATTCACAACTTGTTGGATTCAGTCTTGAAAGATAAAAACCCGGCTAATACGACATCGGTAGACAAGGGACGTGACATACTCTAATAATACTACTTCATCGGATTTTAGATATTGTACATAGATTCCTTCGATCGCTCCTTGATCAAGTGAATTCCTTCTCAATCGTTTCCTTTGTACAACTCCGGTTAATTAACTCTTCGTTAATAACCATGTCTTTGATACTCAAATCATGGATAACACTCTGTACTTGACAAGATTATCGGGAATTGAACAATTTGACTGTCAAGAACCGATACCCCCTTCCCAGGATCGACGATCTTTTCGATCAGTTGCAGGGATAAATGTACTCCTCAAAGATCGATCTTCGATCAGGCTATCATCAATTAAGGATTGTGAAGATGACATACCAAAATTATTGTTTAGAACTCGATATGGACACTATGAGTTCTTGGTCATGCCGTTCTTGGTCATGCCGTTCGGGTTGACCAACGCACCAGCTGTCTTCATGGATTTGATGAATCAAGTATGCCACGTGTTCACTACAGGGCAAGGCACTAACCTGGTGAAACCCCAGGTTCAAGCTAAGTTAAGATAAGTTCAAACAGGATAAGTTCAATTGATGCAATGACTTAAGATAAGTTCAAAGCCTTATGATTGAGTACTATTACCTAAGGAATAAAATGTAAAAGTTAGAATTGTAATTCTAAAATTGTGCAATGGTAGGGTTAGGTCGTGCTCTTTATACTGACAAACTCCACGCATTGACAAAGCTGATGTCATACCTTATGACATTAGACCAAATAGAATTAAGAGGGACACTGGGAAATCTAGTGAGTAGTAGAAAGAAGTTGGAAGGTCGAATAAGCAATCTAGCGGTAAGGTAGACAAGAATACCAATGTTGTGAACCTAGCTATGTTGGTTAATACGATTAAGCTAACATGCGTTAAACGGGGACATTAAGAAGGTTGGAGATCCGACCATTACCATAAGTGTGCCCTAGGTCGATTAGGACCCCAGGACAAGTTAGAAACAATCAGAATTAGGAAATGGCTATAGTTGGGAAGTAAGAACAGATAAATTATGGTAATAAAGGTCATATAAATCAAGGTAATACATCACGCGGTCATACATTTACGACTGAAGCAAGCCACACTCGACAAGACCAAATATTGTTACATGCACGTACCTTATCATCAATAGCTACACATCTATTTGATACCAGGGTTGATAATAGCTTTGATTCTTCTAGAATTATTATTTAACTTAGCATTAACCCTAGTTGCTTAGAAATTATCTCTAGACACGAGTGCCAGTGTGTAACGCCCGGCAGTTTGACTTTTTGGTAAGTTATGCGACTAAGCCTCAGTCGCATGGAATTGATGCGACTGGAGGTTCGATCGCATGCTATTCGGCCGATTGAAGCTCAACCGTACGATTAGGTGTTCATGCGACTGAAGGTCCAGTCGCCCCTGGATTTCGGGCGACTGAGCTGTACCTATAAAAGAGGAGCAGCTCTCTCCTTTCCTCAACACTCACTTTTCAGTCGGGAAAGAGCAGAAGAGCGACAGAGCAGAAGAGAAAAGAGAGAGAACAGGGTGATTCAGGCTCGGATTTTGTCAAGAAGCTAGTCAAGTCCAAACTCTTCAACTCCAACCTGATAATGTGAGTTCTAGGACCCCTCATTTACATGTTTTCAAACGATTTTGGGGCTGGAACACATCTAAACCCTAGTTTTGTAAAAGTGTATAGTTGACCCATTTGGGTGAAATCTTGATAATGTGTTTAAAGTATGATTTAGGACCTACACATGTTTGTATGATGTTCTAGTATGAATCCCTGAGGGTTGGGAAGGCTAATTTGGGCTGGAAATGAGTTTGGAAGGGTTTGAGACCCGTAAGTCGCGTCTGCAGTTCGTGATGAACTCCAGTCGCTGCACAGTTAGGGTTATGCGACTGGAGGGCTAGTCGCACGATTGAGGAATGATTGATGTCCAATCGTACGATTGAGGCTCAGTCGGACGACTGGGGCTCAATCGCACAACAGACCATGCGATTGAGGTTCAGTCGCATAAATCCATTCGCATAGTAGTACAGACGCACGACTGAGGGTTCAGTCGCATAGACCCATTCGCATAGTGGTACAGACGCACGACTGAGGGTTCAGTCGCATAGATGCCCATTCACATGACTCAGTCGCATGGAGGCCATGCGACTGGGGTATGTTCAATTGCCCAAATAGGGCTGATGTGAATGTGGAGAGAAGTGTATGTATGATGTATGTAGGTCAAGTATGATATAGCCTTATATGATAGTAATGACTGATGAATAGTAAATACCGTTGTTCCTCGATTTGATGCATGTCTATCCTTCCACAGTTTTACATGTTATCACTAATAGATGAAATGAAAGTATTATGTAAAGCACAGTGAAAGAGTAATAAAGAAAGTGAAGGAACATTAATAAAAGTTAACAAGTCTTGCAAGCATACAGGAGTTACACGACTGTGCGTCGTTAGCTTAACTGTGTTGCGGGCTAGCTACCCATTGACGCACACAGGGTCAATCAATTGAGATTGGAAGGACCTTTGTGGCGTGCCCCGGATGATCGGCTCGGCCCTGTACATAGTACACATAGCCCTTTCGAGGGAACACAGTTGACCCTTCGGGGGATACACATAGCCCTTTCGAGGGAACACAGTTGACCCTTCGGGGGATACACATAGCCCTTTCGAGGGAACACAGTTGACCCTTCGGGGGATACACATAGCCCTTCCGAGGGAACACAGTTGACCCTTCGGGGTATATAGATGGCCCGTCATCCGTTTCCCATCGCGCACATAGTTGGGGTATCGCCCACTGGTCCACATAGAAAGTGAAACATAAAGATAAAGTTTACAGACAAGGCATATAGTACAGAGAATGAACGTTATTTGTTCACACAGTTGATGCGTGCTCGCATATACAGTACAGTATAGTATAATACGGAAAAGGGTATTTTTATACTACCTATAAGACTAGAACTCACTCAGCAACGCTGACTTTTTATGTGTTTCCAGTTGGCAGGTAGGGTTGCTGAGGATGGCATGAGGTGGCTACTCAGTTCTTTTGGGACGGCACTCACCTTTTGATTATGCTGCCACATCATGTGTTGTGGGGCCGTAATGCACGCAACATATCATGTTGCATGCAAGTGCGAGATTTCTTGAGGATCCTGATAAACAGATTATTGAAGAAATCTCCTCTATAATGTAAAATATATTTTTGAACTTAATATCTTCTACTAGAGGTCACCGCTTATGACCCTTTTGTACACAGAGAAGATAGAATCTTTTGTAATAGTGCTTTTGTAATGTAATGCAACATTAGATGATTTTGTAATTGGTGTACGTTGTATTAAATGGCAAAAGTACTTATAGTAAAGGAAAAGTTTATCTTGAATGTTTCCGCTGCATTGTTTTATTTAAATATATGCGATGAAAGACCAACTGTGAGGTTCCCGGGATCGGGGCCTTACAAGTTGGTATCAGAGCCAAAGTTTAAGTGAAATGGGTAAATTTTCAAAATAAACCTAAACTTAAACTGAAAATGGGACAGAAAAAGGGAAGAATGCCATCTGAGTAGTTGCGTGCCATCAGGTATTTTCTTAAAGTTAATCATGATTACTTGCGCATGATATGTGTTTATGTGTACTGTTAGACTTAGATACTAATGTAGTCAGGACAGGTAATGCTCGGGTATGAAGAGTACAGTGAGTGGCTAATCACAACTGGCCACTGTAATTAGGGACTTACTATACTTAACATAAACTGAGCTATTTCCTTGAATGACCGTGTTGGTGTTTGAATCTTTCAGTGTTATAGAAGATGGTCGGTGGTAGATCATCTAAAGCTTCACGAGGTCGTGGACGTGGTGCTGAACCGCGTGCCACGAGAGGAAGACCTAGGGTAGAGAAGGTAGTGCATGAGGAAAACGAGACCCCTCATCAGGAGGATGCAGACGAAAGCGCCAACTTGAGAGCCTCGGTAAAAGAGGCAGTGGTGGAAGAGGTGCACCAGGTCATGCAGACAATCTTACCGTCTGTAGTGACCGAAGTGATTAAAGCTGTCAGAGAAGGTGATAGAAGAGAAAGGAATAGGTCCTCAAGAAGGCAGCAACGAACGGAGCCGGAAACGGTTCTATCTGATGATGAAGAGGAAGAGGAAGAAGAGCATGTACGGGAGACAGCCCAGGGTTGTAACTACGGGGCATTTATGAGGTGCAAGCCCCCAACTTTTGATGGTTCTGGTACGGCTGCGGATGCTCACCAATGGGTGAGGGAAATGGAGGCGGTCCTCGATATTAGTGATTGCCAAGAGGACAAGAAGGTGAAGTTTGCTACCCACTCTTTTACGGGGACGGCTTTGTGCTGGTGGGACAATATTGTCCAGGCCGAGGGTAGCAGGGCCATTGGGAAAATGAAGTGGTCCGATTTGAAGAGAATGGTGATCGAGGAATTCAGTCCTCGACGGGAGATGGACAGAGTAGAGAGAGAGTTCCTGCAGTTGGAGGCGGGGACGATGACCCACCAACAATACACCACCAAGTTTAATGATATGGCGCGGTTGGTGCCAGAACAAGTGACACCGGTGTCTCGAAAGATCAACCGGTATATTCAAGGGCTGCCAGCCAAAATCGTTGGCATTTGATTTCCGCTCGACCGAGTACTTTCAGATTGGCGGTGGATTTAGCGGGAAGGTTGTACGATGAACGGGCTGTGTCGGTAAAGGCTGAGGGTGGTAAGAAGGGAAGTGATGAAAGGAAGTGGCAGGGAAAGAGATTTGGTCGAGGTGATACTTTGACGGGTAATAAGAAGACGCGGGTGGATGACCGTCGGGTGGTCGCGTCGGGATCAGGAGGAAAGAAGTGTGGCAAATGCGGGAGAGAACACGGTGGGGAATGCAGATTTGGTATGAACATATGCTTCAGGTGTGGTCAACCTGGCCATATCGCTAGAGACTGTTAGAAGCCTAGGGCGGAGGCTTCAGGGGTAAAGAAGACGGGGAGTGAGGGTCCGAGAGCAAGCGCCAGGGCTTTCACTATGACGCAAGAAGAGGCTAGGACGGACCCCGATGTAGTGTCCGGTACGTTTCTGGTGAACCAAACTTTAGCCTCGGTATTATTTGATTCGGGTGCAAGTAGGAGTTTTATTTCTGCTGCTTTCTATGCCAAATTGCCCGTTAGTAGTAGACCGTGGATATACCGTTTGATGTAGAGACCGCTGTAGGTAAAACTACCAGCATTTCCGAGGTGATAGAGCGCTGTGACGTAGAATTAGAGGGCCATAAATTTCCGGTTAAACCATTTGCGATGATTTTGGGTGGTTTTGATTTCGTGCTCGGAATGGATTGGTTGGCGGACTTTGAGGCGAATATAGTGTGTCGAAAGAAGATGATCTGTTTGACAGCGCCTGACGGAAGTTTGGTAACTGTTTATGGGGATCGGGTCACGACAATTCCGAAGGTGATCTCTATGGCGGTGGCGGGAAAATGTATGAGGCGGGGATGTAGCGCCTTCTTATGTTATGTAAAAGATGTAGAAACGCCAACGCCACTATTGTCTGATGTTCCGGTTGTGCGTGAGTTCCCAGACGTGTTCCCGGAAGACTTATCGGGATTGCCACCTGACAGAGAGATCGAGTTCCAAATAGATATGATACCAGGCGCCCAACCTGTTGCCAAAGCACCGTACCGATTGGCCCCGACAGAGATGAAAGAGTTGATGGAGCAGTTACAAGAGCTGCTGTATAAGGGGTTTATTCGACCGAGTATCTCACCTTGGGGTGCTCCGGTCCTGTTCGTAAAGAAGAAGGACGGTAGTATGAGAATGTGCATCGACTACCGCGAGCTGAATAAGTTGACGGTAAAGAACAGATACCCCTTGCCGAGGATCGACGACTTGTTTGATCAACTTCAGGGTGCTAGTTGGTTTTTTGCGAATAGATCTTCGATCAGGCTACCATCAACTGAAGGTGAAGGAGCAGGATATCCTTAAAACAGCTTTTCGTACGAGCTACGGTCACTACGAGTTCCTCGTCATGTCTTTTGGTTTGACCAATGCGCCAGCTGCTTTTATGGATCTGATGAACAGGGTGTGCCGGCCAATGTTGGATAAATCAGTGATTGTGTTCATTGATGATATCTTGATTTATTCGAGGAGCGAAGAAGAGAATGCCGGTCACATCCGGGAGGTGTTGGAGACCTTGAGAAGGGAGAAACTGTATGCTAAATTCTCCAAATGTGCTTTCTGGCTACGCGAAGTTCAATTTCTTGGGTCACGTGGTAAATCCGGATGGGATTATGGTTGATCGGCGAAGGTGGAAGCGGTGATACAGTGAAAGTCTCCAAAGACGCCATCTGAGATCCGAAGTTTCTTGGGTTTGGCGGGTTTTTACCGAAGATTCATTTAAGACTTCTCCAAAATCGCTTCTCCACTAACCAAGTTGACCCGGAAAGATGTAAAGTTCGTATGGGGTCAAGCTCAGGAAAGGTGTTTGAAGAAATAAAGACGAGATTGACCCAAGCTGCAGTTCTGTCATTACCCGAGGGAAGCGAAGATCTAGTGGTTTATTCTGATGCTTCTTATTCGGGATTGGGATGCGTGTTGATGCAGAGGGAAAGGTTATAGCTTATGCATCGCGGCAGTTAAAAGTCCATGAGGTTAATTACCCTACTCATGAGTTGGAGCTAGCAGCTGTGGTCTTTGCATTGAAGATTTGGAGGCACTACCCTACGGAACGAAGTGCACCATCTTTACCGACCACAAGAGCTTGAAGTATTTCTTCGAGCAAAAAAGATCTGAATATGAGGCAACGGCGATGGTTGGAGCTTATAAAGGATTATGATTGTGAGATCCATTACCATCCTGGCAAAGCCAACGTGGTGGCGGATGCCCTTAGCCGAAAAGAGGGCCCGAACCAATTCGGGTGAAGGCGTACCAGCTAATCATGACCTCCGACGTGATGAGACAGGTCAAAGAGTTCCAAGATGAGGCTTTGAAAGACGAACATCTTAACTCTGAACGGATGAGAGGCTTGGTTGGGGAGTTGGGTGAGAACATAACTGGAGTTAGAACCCGGTTTGGGCGTATGCGGATTCCTCATCTTGGGGATCTGCGAATGAGGATTATCGATGAAGCTCATAAGTCTCGATACTCCATTCATCCCGGTGCTACCAAGATGTACCAAGACATGAAGAAAGATTACTGGTGGCCGGGTATGAAACGTGACGTGGTGGAGTATGTGAGTAAGTGCCTTACTTGTCTGCAAGTAAAGGCAGAGCACCAGAAGCCGTATGGAAAGATTCAACCCTTGGATATCCCGGAATGGAAGTGGGAGCACATCACCATGGATTTTATCACAAAGCTGCCACGTACCCCGAAGGGTACGATACTATATGGGTGATTGTGGACCGTCTGATGAAGAGTGCTCACTTCTTACCGATGCGCGAGACATATTCGTCCGAAAGGTTGGCCGATCTTTTCATCAAAGAGGTTGTGACTCGTCATGGTGTACGGTGTCGATTGTATCTGATCGCGACACCCGGTTTACCTCCAAATTCTGGAAGAAATTCCATGATGCTATGGGGACGAAGTTACATATTAGCACGGCTTATCATCCTCAACTGATGGTCAGTCTGAAAGGACCATTCAGACTTTGGAGGACATGCTCCGGGAATGTGTTATTGACTTCGAGGGAAGTTGGGATGACCACCTACCGTTAGCTGAATTCTCGTACAACAACAGCTATCATGCCAGTATTGGACATGCCACCCTATGAGATGCTATACGGTAGGAGATGCAGTACACCCGTTTGTTAGGGTGATATCGGTCAGAATGAATTGGGAGCGTCAAAGTGATCGAGGCTACGACCGAAAAGCTCGAAAGAATCAAAGCATATATGAAGGCAGCTAAAGACAGGCAGAAGTCGTATGCTGACAAACGACGCAGACCGATTGAGTTCCAGTGGGAGATCGGGTTATGTTGAAGGTCTCGCCTTGGAAAGGAATCATTCGATTCCGGAAGCAGGGTAAGTTGAGCCCGCGGTATATAGGCCATTTCCGAATAGTTGCTCGAGTAGGGGAGGTGGCCTATAGGTTGGATCTACCAGATGAGTTATGTGGAATTCACCCGACCTTCCACGTATCTCATCTGAGAAAATGTTTGGTCGATGAGGATCTGATCGTTCCACTGGAAGATATTGAAGTAGACGAACGGCTCAACTATATAGAGCAACCAGTGGCGATCATCGATCGCAAAGAGAAGAGGTTAAGAAATAAAGTGGTTCCCCTTGTGCGTGTACAGTGGCGGCACAGGAAGGGATCCGAGTCCACGTGGGAAACCGAAGAAGAAATGAGGCAGCATTACCCACGGTTGTTCGAGGAATAACAGGTTTCGGGGACGAAACCTAAATAAGGGGGTGGACTTGTAACGCCCGGCAGTTTGACTTTTTGGTAGGTTATGCGACTAAGCCTCAGTCGCATCGAATTGATGCGACTGGAGGTTCGATCGCATGCTATTCGGCCGATTGAAGCTCAACCGTACGATTAGAGTTCAATCGCCCGACTGAAGGTTCAACCGCATGAAGCTCATGCGACTGGGGTCCAGTCGCATGGTGTTCATACGACTGAAGGTCCAGTCGCCCCTGGACTTCGGGCGACTGAGATGTACCTATAAAAGAGGAGCAGCTCTCTCCTTTCCTCAACACTCACACTTTTCGGTCGGGAAAGAGCAGAAGAAGAGCGACAGAGCAGAAGAGAAAAAGAGAGAACAGGGTGATTCAGGCTCGGATTTTGTCAAGAAGCTAGTCAAGTCCAAACTCTTCAACTCCAACCTGATAATGTGAGTTCTAGGACCCCTCATTTACATGTTTTCAAATGATTTTGGGGCTGGAACACATCTAAACCCTAGTTTTGTAAAAGTGTATAGTTGACCCATTTGGGTGAAATCTTGATAATGTGTTTAAAGTATGATTTAGGACCTACACATGTTTGTATGATGTCCTAGTATGAATCCCTGAGGGTTGGGAAGGCTAATTTGGGCTGGAAATAAGTTTGGAAGGGTTTGAGACCCGTAAGTCGCGTCTGCAGTTCGTGATGAACTCCAGTCGCTGCCCAGTTAGGGTTATACGACTGGAGGGCCAGTCGCACGACTGAGGAATGATTGATGTCCAATCGTACGATTGAGGCTCAGTCGGACGACTGGGGCTCAATCGCATAACAGACCATGCGATTGAGGGTTCAGTCGCATAAATCCATTCGCATAGTAGTACAGACGCACGACTGAGGGTTCAGTCGCATAGACCCATTCGCATAGTGGTACAGACGCACGACTGAGGGTTCAGTCGCATAGATGCCCATTCGCATGACTCAGTCGCATGGAGGCCATGCGACTGGGGTATGTTCAATACCTTGATGACTAATCTCATTTCTTGATCTTCAACTTACCATGGTTGTAATCAAGTGACGAAAAGCATGAAGTAACTTGAAGGGTGAATCCATGTTGGTGATTCGACCTATCAAGCCAAAACATGATCTCTGAACCTGAAAGGAGACCCGATCGTTTTAGGTTGATTTTTATTCTAAGCTTGGAGCACTTAAATTCCTAAATCGATTTCTCTCCCTTTATCCTCATGTTCTGACCTAGCTGTATGGAATCATTTATTCCTTATCTATCGACTATCATTTTGAGCTATCATCAAATGTGATTGTGCGATGGTAGCCTCCCTAAACAATCTCTCTGCTGAAGTGTGACAACTCGAGTTTTTCAGGTTAACCTCGTTTGCTTAACCTAACCTTTCTCGTAAGATTATGATTAATTTATTTCTTAACTAACCAAAATACGATTATCAAATAATAATAATTGGTTTCGTGAAGGATATTTATTGTAAATACCAATTAAATATAATTAACTAAACTAACTTAATTCACCAAATATGCAATTTGTTGTAGTGGAGGATTAGTTGTGCCAACTTAATAATGGAAGACACTTCCACTTAATCATGATACCCACCCGTCATAGTGGAGGGTTTGTTGTGCCATTAAAGAAAAAAAAAAGATAGGATTATAAATATTAAACCAAACACACACTTTATAGTGACCACTTCTTCTTGTCTTCCACTTTTGTACCATATTAAAACCACAAAGAACCACTCGACCACTTCACCTCATCACCATTATCACATCACAATTCTCTGTCAAGATCATGAATCCAACAATGGAATCATCAGAAGAAGAAGCACTGTTCCGGTCGTACACATACACCGCCCTATACTTCGTCCAAAGTCCGACCACCACCGTCTCATTCCACACACCAACCACCCAACGTCGCCTCACTCTCTCCGTTCGGTCTCGCCGATCAACCATCACCGTACGCCACCGTATAAGCCACAATTCGCCGCCGTTAGCCACCGCCGGTTGCCGTCGTCACGCCGTTCACTTGTTTCGCCGGTAACCGCTCGTTCTAAACTTTGTTTCGTTTCGTTTCGTTTCGGTTCGGTTTATTGTCGCGACTTGGTGTTCGGTTATATGTACGTATTCTGCGTATATATATATATGTATAACCGTGTGTTCTTTGTTATATGTATGTGTGATGTATAGATATATATACGTATTCTGCTGCATTTATGTATTTATATATGTATAGTTGCGTACGTATGTGTATGTTCTGCGATTATATGGCTGTGTTTATGATTTGTGTATGTATATATGTTCCTGCTGCGTAAGTATTCTGCGATTGTAAGTGTGTTGCATTGTATATGTATTCTGCATATATATGTATAAAATTATGTGAGGTGTGCGCGATTATGGATGCATAGGAGGTGTTGTGTGCGAGTATCAATATATACACATATGCGGCTATTGCATTGTGTGTATGAATTTTTCTTTGCAGCCGTGAGTTGTTGTTGATTGAGTGTTCCTCTAAGATTTTCTTTTCTGCCATGTGAGTGGGTGTTGGTGTGTGTTTGTTGTGTGAGGGTGGGTATACCTGTGGATGAACATGCATGAATAATGGGGTATGGTAATGTGTAAGTGGATGTCTATGAGATGTGTGTGCAGATTTATGGTGCGTATCATGTGGGTGTGTTAGTGAACGTGTATGTGTATTGTATGCGTTTGGTGTGTGTTGGGCACATGGAGGATGTATTAGGCGCATTAGGCCTTGCATGGTATGTATGTTTATATATATATTGCATAAACGTACGGGTTCACTTAGAAAACGCCTTATAATTAATTCTGTGAATATAGGGTACTTAGATATATATATATATATATACATATATATAAGACGGTTAGATTTGGAAAACTATATTTGGGAAACTAATAAATATAGTTTAGGTGACGTAACACCTATTATTTACACAAAGCCTGGTAATATATATTTTTCATAAAAACACGTGTCTTGCAAATGTGTATGTTTGTGGTGTTAATACATTCTAGTGTGTTTACATGTGAATGAAAATCATTGATAACCGACATCGAACCGGACCGTGATACGAACGCGAAACCGTACGACTCATTGTAAGTAATTAATATTAATATTAATTATATATGTATATTAAATGACGTTCAGGATAACCGGGGACTCTAATCTTTGTACTTTCGTTTACAGTTGCTGTGCATTCAAGGTGAGTTTACAGCCCCACTTTTACTTTATACTATTTTTGGGGGAGAGAAACATGCTGTTTTCATAAACGTTACATTATATTGGATTGTTGTGATACTGCATATACATGATACTATGTTCGTATACTTTGCCCTTCGGTCCGTTACTACGCAAGTAGAAACGTGGAAACAATTTCATTCGGTCCGTTACTACACAAGTAGAAACGTGGAAACAATTTCATTCGGTCCGTTACTACGCAAGTAGAAACGTGGAAACAATTTCATTTTCGTTGATCAGTATTATTGTAATATCACCGGTTTACTAGTGTGATACCACTAAAGTCCTCACTCTCGAACCGTTAATGTATGTAGTATAGCGAGGCAATTCTAAGTAGATCTACTGGGTTTGACAAACCCCACCCGGGCTAGTCGCGCTAGCACAACGTTCGTCAAACGGGTGTTTAATTGACCTAAGTTCTGTTGCTGTGACCTGGTATTCACAGCCGAGGCGTTCAGTTTCGATTGTCAGCTTCGGGTTTCGAACTTCATACACTGAGTAACTGGTTTAGTAGACTAGCTATCTACTGATATTACTTGTTTACTGTATCGGTTTACTTTATGTTCTGTTTTTCAAAACCTGTGAACTCACCAACCTTGTGTTGACACTTTAGCATGTTTCTTTCAGGTTCACAAGACGCGCATGATTAGGAGCATTCATCATGCATTTATTATCTCATGTGGCTTATTTAATATTTTTCAATAACTTTCATTTATTCGGTTTGCGCGTTTGGCCCATTCACAATTAAGATTTATTATGCTTCCGCAACTTCTGTTATGTTTACTTTAAAAACTTGGTCTTTGGTAATATCAAACTTCAAAAATGAATTATGTTTTACAATTAACGTGTCGTTTGGTGTAACTAGTGGCTGAGATCCTGGAAGTCACACGCCTAACGGTTAAAACCCCTTTGTGGAAATTGAGGGTGTGACATGAAGATACTATCAACTTATGTTCATGACTTTCTAGTCATACAAATGTTCTCAGCTGTGCTTATGGTTTGTTGAACTGCGTAAATAAAACTTATTTAGATATTGCTACCTTGCAAACATGTTTACAAATACCTTTACTGTTGTTCGCATCACTTTTTGAATCGCTTTTGAATCCTTAAGCTTGAAAATCATTAAAATTCTATCTTGGATTTAAACAACATACTCGTTATTATCCTCATTGCGATGTGGATATAAAGTTTCATAAACATTCGTAACTTGTAGACATGGGTTTGGCCTAAAGGAAAAGACGTAACTTGGTATGTGTCCAAGTGTCTTATCCTCACAAGTGACAAGACCTAATCTTTGTGATCCCATGGATCTCTGTTTAACTCTCCTTTCAACTAAAATGCTTCTTATCTTAGAGGTCATGATGACATTGGCGCATTATAGACCGATTGACTAAAAAAAAATTCAATTCGACCCATTATCTCACAACGTCGAGGAACTAACCTGTATCTGTTTCAAATATTCGTATACCGTGGTATGACGTTAAAACATCGATCGTTATTTTGAATGATGGATTCATTTTCTGTTTTAAAAATATTCTTAACCATTGTGCGAACTCATTCCAAGATATTCGCATAGCGTATTATTAGACCGATGGTTGGTCAAAGGAGAAATACATATTCGCAAAGATATGCGTTAAGATCGTTTCATATGGTGACGTTTGGGATTCTTAAATTCCGACGGATAACCTTTCTTATCATTGTTGGTATTATCCTAATTTCTAGACATCACCTTACCACGAAATTATATTCTGGAAATTATGGATCGATAAGTTAAACAACTAAAGCATAGCAAGATTCCGATTGTCAATAGTTCGGTGGAACTCCCGGCGTGGGTCCTGAGTTCACTTGGGAACGAGAGGACGAAATGATGCGCAAGCATCGTAAACTGTTCAAGAATGTTGTCAGTACTTCTTAATTTTCGGGACGAAAATTCCAATAACAGGGGGATGATGTGACAACTCAGAAAAATTCATGATTTAATATAGTATTTATGTGATTATACAAATTAGTTTTTATATTTTTATTATTTTAATAATAATATTAATAATAATAAAATAATATATAAAAATAATAATAATAACAACAATAATCATATAATAATACAATAATATAATTAAAAATTTTTTATAATAATTTATAAAAATGTATTAAACATGGGTTTAATAAGTCCAGGGGTGATTTTGTAAATTTTGAAACTTGAAAAAAAACTTTGGACATGAAATAATAAACCAAATAAACCTCAGGGACCATTTGTGTAATTACTGAAAAGCCAACCTAAACCCCCCGTCGACCACTGTTCCTCCGGCGGCCACCGGCGACGATCCGGCGACTCCTAAACATCAAAATACTCGGTTTTACTCAACCAAATGTTCCCGACACAACCACGTGGAAGATTCGAACTCGTGTCCCACATCAATTTGAAAAATGAGAGTGCGGATTGATCCCAAACCGACCCCACTCCCACTGTCGGCTGCTTTACGGCTCCTAAATCACACACACGCATTGCAATAATGCAATTAAACTAATCAAATGATATATTATAAGAATCCTAACTACTATCACCTGAATTGCATCTAAAAACATACAAACAACTCGATTCAATTCCCATTTCTCTCTCGACCTGCAAGTTAATCGAGAGTCACCTTCCGAGCAACAAAAGCAGAAATTGACAAAAGGCTTTGATCGTGTACACCACTAGAAACTTCCTGTGCAACAGATTTGATTCCCATCAACGATTGCAACTCGAACCAAATTCATCTACCTCGCGATTGCCTTCTTTTCTGGTTTAACATTCATTCGATTGAATCTGGTAAATTAAACCTACGTGTGTGCTCGTTATTACATGGGGAACAAAAGCCCCATGAATGATTTCATTAACAATCGCGTTTGGTGCTTCAATTTGATTCAAAATCGAATTAGGGTTTGGTTGAAATTGGGGGAAATGGATTAAATGGGTTAAAACAACTGGAACCAGAATAACCGCGGCTGCATGTCTTTGGTTTACTGGTTTGTGTGTGGGATTGTGGACAGGAGGTCACGGGTTCGAACCCGGCCCCAACATTTATTTTTTAAAAGCCTTTTTGAGCCTTTTAAAAATACAAGAAAATTACTAAAAATTATAAAAATAATTTTTATAAACTTTGTTTATTTTAGAATTTATATAATTATTTTCTGGAAAATAATTTCTTTAAAAACCTTAATTATTTATATTTTAATAATAATACAAATGTATAATAGTTATTTTTTAAAAATGGACTTTAATAATATTTATCAAGTTATAATGGACATTATATAATTTTTAATTTTAAATTAATCATGATAAATGTAGGAATTATATTTTATAATTTCACGAGTTATTTACAAATACAATTATTATTATTATAATGATCATACCATTATTATTATTAATATCAATATTGGTATGTTATTAATACGTGATGTTGTTTGTATATCAAATCGTGTGCGTTAAACTGAATCGACCCGAATTTAACCAAATATATTTATGTGCAATGGACACATTTTAAAGATTTAGTTACAATAAATCATAGGTGTTGATCGTGTTTATCGTGCATTATTCTTTGAAGCTCTTGTTGCTTTCATTACATCTATTCAAGGTGAGTTTACAGCCCCACTTTTACTATATACTCTTTTGGGGGAGAGAAACATGTTGTTTTCCATAAACGTTACATTACATTGGATTTTTTTGTACTGCATATACTTGATACTATGGTGTTATACTTTGCCCTTCGGACCGTTAATATGGACTTAGCGAGGTGATTGTTAGTAGTACTACTGGGATTGACATACCCCACCCGGGCTAGTCGCGCTAGCACAACGTTCGTCAAACGGGTGAACGGTTAGCCTAATTACAAGTGTTGTGGTGTGTGATCCACAGCCGGCCTGCTTTATTATTGATTACATGTCAGCTCGATCGCGACTTCATACATAGGGATCATTATGGATTAGCTACCCATTGTATGCTTTGATTACAAAATCCGGGAATTTCATTACTGATACTTATTGTTTTCTGATAACCTGTGAACTCACCAGTCTTGTACTGAGATTTGCATGTTTTCCTCTCAGGACATTGATATGGCACGTTTAGGAGCACAGCATCTTCCGCATGTCATCCGCATTCACACCACAACTGTTTTCAAGATTTAATTTGCATTTACTTTACATAAATTGGATTGGACGCGTGTTTGCGTGTTCCAAAACTTTTTTAAATGTTTTACTGTATTCGCTTCCGCAATACTTAAACATAATTGGGTTGTTTCATTATTATTAAGCAATCTATTTGTTTTTGTAATTATCGAGTCGTTTGGTGTAACTGATGCTTATCTGAGATCCTGGTTATGTCACACACGCCTTACGGCAAAACCCCGTTAGCGGATTTGAGGGTGTGACACATTCCATTAATCCTTAGCTCCCTAAATCAATTAAGAAGAGCATGAAGGCTTAATAATCAATTCAATCAATTCCTATGGTTACTACGTCTAGCAAACCATCAACTAATCAAAACACAAAAGTATCGATCTAGATATGCAAGTTTCTATGAAAGACATTCACCACTAACATATGGACATATAGGAATCATCAAGATTATGCCAAAACACTCAAACTCATCCAATAGATTGAATAGACATTATTAGATAAGCATTAACCAAAAAAGCATTATCAAAATCCGTTCAAGTTACACATACTAATCATCAACCTAGGCAGTATTATGATCTTAGCTACTCATATTCAGTAGAAATATCATCTCAACCAATGAAAACAGGATCAACATATTTAAAACAATGTCTAAATAAATTAGATACAAAGATGAAAACCCGTGATCAAACATTTACGATTGTTCCTATGATCTTAGGTTCAATCCTTGGCTTCAAATCTTTGAAAAAGCATCAATTCGTCCTTGAGAAGCACTTGAAAAGCTGGTGGTCGATCCTCTTGTTTTAGTTGAGAACGTTGTTTAAATACAACTTTTCAAAATTTTCCTGAAAACACCATCTATGTGATACGTGCAGGAGAAGCCCTCCTTCTATGCATATCACATAGATTTAAAATTACCAGACCCCAAATTACGATCTATGCGATACGCGTAGGAGAAGCCCTCCTGCTGTGTGTATCGTGTAGATGGGATTTTTGAGAGATTTTTTTAGTTTTTCACTTAGAAAAGATTCTTTTTAGTTTTTCACTTAGAAAAGATTCTAAGTGTTGGTCTTTCTCATTGTTTGGCTCTTTTCTTCGTTTTCCATGATTTTTTGTCACTTTAAACACCCAAGCACCTATTGAAACACAAATTACGAACGATAAGTAAAAACTAATGAAGCTAACTAATTTATAACACATCAAAAATACCCATGCTTAATCTTTTTTCATCCTCGAAAAAGTATGCAATGGAATCATAACTAGGAATCAAGCTTTCATCACACTAAAATATTCCAAGTATTCCCTCAACGGGTCACAGTAATCATCAGTATTGTTTCCAATTTACCCCAACACTAACTAATCAGGTCTCTTCTCACGTACGTCTGTTTATCTTCAAGTGATATAATCTCTACAGGGTCTCACACTTAGGAAGCTACATTTCAGCTGTTTAAGTGATTACTTCGCGAGGCACAGGCTTACCATATTAGAGTTTCCTACAAATGCAAATAGGGAACTTATTCCACTTAAGAATCATTGCCATATCAGGGTGAATGAGTACTGGATGAAATAGCAAGCATAGACCAACGCATTCTTTTTTTTCAAGTTCACCTCACCCATGGGTTTATCCTCAAAGTCGCCATCTCGGAGGGTAACACGTAAGTTTTAACCTTACTTTATATTTTAATATTTCTTTTTATTATTTGTTTTTCAGTCTAAGCTCGATAGGATATATTTGTGGAGTACCACTTCTTTCGGATTCATTTTCATGAAAAGAAAGAGGTGTGCTATGAATTCCTTCTTTGGCAATCACTCTTAACTAGTATAAGTTCTAAAGTTTACATAGGTGCCTAATTTATTTAGTGACTGCATCCCTATTTCCCCTAAGATAATAACCACGAGGTTCCTTGATTTAAAATAGGTCATTTTAAACACTTAAAAAAAACCCACTCAAAGCTATTTGGTCACTGACTGATTACCAAGTGGCACATCATTGTTTGTTTGAAATATTATTATCATTTTTTTTTTTCTTTCTGAAAAACCAATTCCTAATTTTTCTATCATTTTCCATACAATTTGCACAAATCTTTCAAAAACATTTCGTTAGATATTTTTTTATAACCAAAACAAAACCAAACACGTAAATCCCCCATACCCACACTTAAACACATATTTTCCTCAATATGGCTTGAAAGACTACGCAACAAAACAATTAAACAAACAAGCATTAAGAACAAAATAAACAAACAATAAGAGATAAAGTGTGATGAACTGGAACAGACTCCCCTTGTGTATGCGGTGAGGTCCACGTGGAGTCTTGTTCCATTCAGGCCATTTATCGTCCAGATCATCGGCGCCACCAACGCCACCAGCACCACCCTGCCCTCCGTAATTGCCCGTAGTAAGGAGGATACCCTTTGTATGGGTAAGTAACCTATGGGGGCACCGCAATGTGCTGCTGCTCCATCATGCATCTGATCGCCCCGTCTTGATGGTCCAATCGACCCTAAAACATCTAACTATGTGCTTGAAGTTGGTTACGATACATCTCGTCCTGCTCATCCATTCTTGTAATCAACTGGTCTAGTAGATCTCGCAGGTCAAACGGTGCAGGCGGAAACTCTCTCAAGTGGTATCGTTGCTGAGGAATTTCATGGCGAGGCAGTGGATATTTCTCTGTCTATGTGTTGGTGCACCCATCTGAATAGTGTCTGAAGCTACAGAGCCCGCTGGTAGTGGAACATGCAGGCCTAGACTTATCCCAACCCATCTGATAGGCTCATTTCATTCAAAAAAGTTGGACTGCCTAAGTTCCTACAATCCAAAGATATATGTATCTGGCCCTCTAGTCAAGTGATACTCTAGATAACAATCGAAGACACACAAATGATTTGCAATGTGTGTGACATAAGGACCGAGATCCAATCTAGCAATGGGGGCCACCCTTCCTACCCCTTGTGAATGAGTTAGAAGATAGCACGTAAGATTGATGTCTCCATCTATTCATGATAGAATATAAACCAATAATTCTACATTCATGACCTTATCCTTTCCTTTTACCACAATAGTACTCACAAGTAGACGAGGAATGTACTTCTAAGACGGTTTGGTGATAGCTGATGCAACCATATTAGATGAAAAAGGACAATCACTAATCGATCTCCAAAAGTCACCTAGTACGGCTTCAGAAATCGTATATCCACATCCTTCTTATCTTCAACCCTCAAAGCCAGCCCAAAACTTGGCGGTCCTAGTCTCAACCTCAGTATATAACCCGACAGCCACACCAAGTTGTTCACACTCATTTCATATACTGTCTCCCTAAGAAAAATGACACTTCATTGGCCAACTATACCTACTTGCCTTATATTTCAAAGTGGAATGAAACTCCACTATCAGCTTTGAATACTATGGCTTGACAGACTAAATAGCATTCAACCATTTGGGTCCCAAAACTGATTGATTCTTTGAATTGCATTCAACTTGCTCATCAAGTTTCAATCAATTGTCCTAGTGTCAATAATTCCAACTCTGCAAACTTAAGACATTTCTCATATTCCTTAGTTCCTAGTGCAAATCTAAGGAAAATATGATTCATCAAATCCCTCTCATCTTTAGGATTAGGTTGATCATTAGGTCTGGGACAATATAATGTGCATCATTCTCTCATGATCCTGGTAATAAAATGAGCATGTAGTTGGTCCTCAACAGCTCCCCTGGCTCTGCGTTTCCCCGATCATGATGAACTTGCACCTCTATCCATATCTGAGAATTTAGAAAAACATTTGTTATTCAACATGGATGTTATGCTAAAACCCACGACTGTATAGCATTATTTCATAATCGTTGGACCAAAAAAAATTAAAATGAAATAAAAATGCTAAACAAGAAAGTCAAATAAAGATAAAAACCAAATAAAACAAATTAAAAAGTAGTTTAAAAATGCTAAATCATATTTCTTCTGCTTGAATGGAGATTGAGTACAAGCTAGAAGGACCTGATTTAGGCAAACACCTAACTAAACAAAACCTCAAACAAATTTGAATGTGGTATCATCACGTTGACAATACCCACACTTAAGTTTCTCCACCATTTGTATGTTATGCAGTGGAAGATATTATCATAATGACCCACAAAATCACTAACCAAGGTTACTACTAAATACTTATATATCAACCCATGTGTCAAACAATTTGTCTTAAACTACCAAAGTTAAAGAAAAATGGAAGAATAACAAGAAATTGGAAACCTAGTTTTAAAACTTCAACTTGTGGATGGTGATGGAAGGGTTGAGTAGAAATTGGTAGAAAGGGGTTGAGAATGGTGTGGTGGTGAGGTTTCTTGGATAGGGGTGATGGTTGGTGATGGTGCAAGATGGTGAACGGGTGGGGTGGGTTCAAGGGTGATGGTGGAGATGGTGACCAAGTGGTGGGTTGTAGGGTAGTGGAAGGATGATGGTGATGGTTTGTGAGAGTGGAAGGGATGATATTGATGGTGGGGGTTGGTTTTGGAGAGAGGGTGTCACATCCCAGTGGAAGCGTGAAATGCTTGGATGTGACTCTTTGGCTCAAACACATTGATTACAATAACATATATAAAATCATATTATGACCATAAACATAACATTATATTTATAGTCCGTCTTAGATTACATAAATATTACAAAATTTGTCTAATTAAAGACTAGTACATGTAACCTATAATAAAATCTTAAACTGCTTCTATTTCTTCAGTAGTAGTAAATATGTGCATCCACATTATACTAGGCTCGAATATGTTAACAATTATTTTTACACATGTCTTCCAAATCACTTCGCCCCAACCATTGTAACATCGAATGAGAACATAACATTGTTAGTCATTTTGTTCTCCTGAAAAGCATACTTAAAACTGTCAACATAAATATTGGTGAGAAACATAGGTTTATTACCAAACAAAACATATTGATGCAACATAAATAAGAATACACCACACAAATACGTATATGCGAGGTGATTCATAACTGCACAAATATAAATCACAAAACTCAGATAATATAGCATCACAACACTCATCCTGTTGGTGCAGGAATATTTTCCTAAGTACGCTACCTATATTATCAGACGGTTCCTCATCCGAATTAATGGTTGTAACTTACGGCAATACGACAGTTTATCTCAAAGTCTTATTTATTTGCATCCAATACAAAAATAGTATGTTTTCCCCCAAATTATAATATAAAATGAGGGCTATGAATCTCACCTTAGTTCTAGTGATAACCTATAAATTAATTATAAGTTAGAAAATAATTTTCTTTAAAATTTTTAGCACCTCGGTTAAGAATTCTAAAACAGTAACTATGATTACTCAGAATTTTCAAAAGTTTAACAGCAACATCATCAGAAAATATTAGTAATCATATAAAAAATTTCAACTATTAACTAATTTCAGATATTTTTTAGAATTAATACAACTCCAACATAAATTAGCAAAAATAGCTACTGTTATTTAAAATTTTCAAATTTTCCAGAACATTTATTTTATAGTCCACAGTATCCCATAAATTCCCTGATTAATACTTCATAGTAAATAATTTACTGTGATTTTCCCCAAATTTCAAATTCAGGAAAAATAGTTATATATTTATGTATGTCTTACGATTTTTACATTTCATAACAGTATAAAATAAATCTCAGTCATATGAAAGAATTAAATCATGGAATTTATTCTGGAGTTTCTACAATATATCAGAATTATCATATAATTTTCACAGATTTTTGCCAGGTTCAGTTCTTCCAGTTAGGATTTTCTTATTTTTCTTAATTAGATCATATAAATTATTTTGCTTAACTTTAATATACCAAATTTATAGATAAATAACTTCAGTATTTTATAAACATATTTCTATGTGTATTTCCACAATTACAGTCATTTATGTATTAAATCTGATTCTTGCAGAACATTAAGATTTAATTCATTTTGTTTGTAATTTTTCTTGTTTTAATTATCTTGGTTTAATACCATTATTTTTCTTAGTTCTTCTTATTTTTTTACTGAATAACAAAGATAAATAACGCATGGTTGTGGGTTTTATTTGATGATAAATATGTATGTTTTGTTTAAACACATACTTACTTAAATTAAAGTTTCTAACGTTGTTTGTTTGAGAAGAGTGATTAATAGCTTCTGGAATTCTTGATGTCTTGAGCTTTTGGATGAAGGTCCTTGATCCTTTTGAAGGCGTACTCTTAGTAGTAGATATCTAGATGGTGGTGTGTGTTATATAAAACCGAGAAAGTGTGTAGGGTTGGGTGCTCTTGATGGTTGATGTGTTCTTGATGGTTGATGGTGGTGAGTTCATGGAAACCGAGAGAAAAGATGGTATTGGTGGTGGATGACAGTAAAGATGGTGTAGCGGTTTATACTGACCAAGAGGTTTAGAGAAAAGATGACGATGCTGGTCTTAGGTGGTGGTGGTTGTAAAGGTAAGAAACTGAGAGTATTGGTGGTGATGGTAGAAATGGTGTGTTGATGGTTGTGAAAGAGAACCGAGGGCTTGGAGATTGCGGTGGTGGATAATGATCCGAGAGGAGAGAGATCGAAAGGGTGATGGTGGCAATTGTGGTGGGTTTGGCCGAGGGTTTCCATGGTGGTATTACTCATCATGAGGTCTATGGTTTAGAGATGAGGTATGTTTATAGCCATGCTTACTTGTAGTTTTAGTGGATAGGTGGCAAGGTCTTAAAGAGGTTAGTGTCGAGGGCTTGGAGATTGCGGTGGTGGATATGATCCGAGAGGGAGAGAGACGAAAGGGTGATGGTGGCAATTGTGGTGGGTTGTGGCCGAGGGTTTCCATGGTGGTATTACTCATCATGAGGTCTATGGTTTAGAGTAATGAGGTATGTTAAGCCATGCTTACTTGTAGTTTTTAGGTGGATAGGTGGCAGGTCTAAAGAGGTTAGTGTCCAAAGGTTAAGTGGCGGTTTGGGGTGTTTGAAGGTGGTCGAGAGTTGTGTCAAAAGGTTAGAGATTGCCACCAATGCACTAGTAATGATAACTTAGAATATGTGGTAATTGTAGAGGATTTCTTAGTGTCAAGGTTGGTGATGATGCATGGGTCGGCTGAAGGTTGGTGGCTAGGTGTTCAAGGCTTAAATGTGTTAATTACATGCTTAGTTACTAAGACAAGTTTAACTAGTGATAAAGACAAGTTTAACTAGTGATTCAAGTTACTAATCGGGTTGTTAATGATGCGTTTGTTTTGGGGTTTAGGTGTTTAAGATGTGATTGTTTTGATCAGGTTGTTGGAGTATTGTTTTGATGATGTTGGATTAAACTTATGTGTATAGTGTGCATGCATGCTTTTTACGTATGCACGTATATATATATATAGATATATATATATATATATATATATATATATATATATATATATATATATATTATATATATATATATATATATATATATTATATTCTATATATATTATATATATATATATATATATTATATATATATATATATATATATATATATATATCTATATATATATAATATATATAATTATATAATATATATATAGATAGTAAAAGAAAAAAAAAATATGGTTAAAAAATATAAACCATTAGAATTACATTAGTAACAGACTATATAATAGTAGAAACAGATGGGTGTAAAGAAGGATGGGGAGCAGTCCTTCTATGTAAACCAAAAAATACAGCCCAAAAAATGATGAAAAAATATGTGCTTATACGAGCAGAAATTTCAAAATAAAAATAATTGGACAAATATAGATTTTGAAATACAAGCATTAATCTATTCTCTAGAAAAATTTAAAATATTTTTACATAAAGAATTCACAGTTCGAACAGATGTGAAAGCAATAGTTAAATATATAAAAATGATCAAAGTAAAAAAATGAACAGACACGATGGGTAAATCTACAAAACATAATACAAGGGAATGGATATTTTATAAATTTTGAACATATTAAAGGAAAAAATAATGGGATAGCCGATATGTTATCTAGAAATATAAATAGTGGTTTATTGCAGATGGAAAGAAAGAATGCTAAAGGCAAGGAATCCTTATAAGCCTATACAGAATAAAAAATCTTCAATGACTTCTAATGAAGAAACAGAGAAGATTCAACAGTTATATACAGATCGATCAAAAGTTATAGACAACTTCCAGCATCGATTACAGGTATTGGGGAAGTATCACGATACTACAACCCCAATAGAAACTCGTCCAAAAAAATACAGAATACACAAAGGACGTTTACTACAACACAGAATACACAGAATCTAAACATTGTATTTGGAGGAATATTACTCTCTCCAAAAATGTATTGACACCAACAAAAGTTTAGACCTATTGGTTGGATTACATTAACAGAAAAAAACAACAGTGTCTACTTGATAATCTTGGCATATTCAAACCATGCCACAGCCTCAAGTTTAAAATACAAGTCTTGAATGCTACTTATGAACATGTATGACAAAGACAGAAATTGATTTTGCCGCCTAAAATGGCTTAATAAACTGCTGTAAATCACTGGTAGGTTGTTCTATTTGTTATACAGTAAGACGACAAAAAATGGACACAGTGTCTACTTGATATCTTTGCATAGCATATTCAAACCATGCCACAAGCCTCAAGTTTTAAAAACAAGTCTTGAATGCTCTAAGTATGTACTTCTCTGAACAGAGCATGACAACACCTGAAAAAAAGACACAAACCAAAGTTTACACTGAATGTATTACTAGGTATTTGTTTCTCAAAATTATATGCTTTTTTAGTAATCTTTCGTTTTGTTCTTTAATATAGTCTAAATTAGTATTATATTTTTAATTCTTCAGTAAGCTTTTCTACTAATTGTCTATTGTTGTGTAACTCTATTTGCAAGTTTACCTAAATTTATAACTGTAAGGCCCCGATCCCGGCACCTCACAGTGGTTGTCATTACCCATAAAACATACATTTAATTAATTTAATAAAAACCATGCAGCGGAAACTTGAAAATTTACTATAAATGCTTTTGCAAAGTAATACAACAACTGTTACAAAATATCATTTGTTTGCATTACAATACAAAAAACATTAAACAAAGAATGCCTCCCAAAAGAACTGAGTAGCCGCCTCGTGCCATCCTCAGCAACACTACCTGCCAACTGGAAAATACATAAAAGTCAGCGTTGCTGAGTGAGTTCTAGTTTTGTAATAAAACATACCTTTACTTATTTAAAAGTATCCTTTCGTTCATACGTTCATACATCATACGTACACATAGATAATATTCATTATTATCTTCATCATTCGTTATTCATCATTATCTTTAACTCCTCGTATGGATTCTGTCAGGCTTTACCCACTTCATAGCACTCGGCTAAGATTACTGTGGTCGAATGACAAGAATCCCGTTCATATTACTTGCCGCATTGAAAGGTTATTGTACCAATACCTATGCTACACCCCAAACGTTATTAGCTACCGGGCGAAGTCAATCCATAGACAGCTAAACGTAGTGCCACAGTACAGGCCGAGGTCAACAAATGAACAACAAGCGTATGCCACGGTACTGGGCGAAGTCTATGGAGGGACAGCTAAACATGGTGCCACGGTACTAGAGGTAAGCGGTAGAGGTACCATGACCATGGTCAATCACATAGAAGGACCAATCGCGTTATTCAATGCTTGCAAGACATAACTCATTCTTTCATTAATGATGTATTCATCATCATTCTTCATTTCGTTCATTCGTTAATACATGCATTCGTCATCATGTTCCTCTTTCATTATCTTCACTTTACGATACATAATACTTCATTAATTCATTTCGTTATTCGTAAAGTTTCAGAAAGATAAGCATACACAATCACAAGGAACATACACACATCATACTTATTCATCATACGTACATCATCATGCATAGCATCATACCTTACTTAACAATATTTTAATAATATTGTTAACAATAATATACTAATAATAATATTAGTAACAATTAGGGTTAATCATACTCATCATTATAGCATGAACTCATCATTTATTAACCCTGTCAACCCTGGTCAAGCCTCGAACTTCGAACTTTACGAAATTCCTGAAAAAATGCTAAGTGTTCTAGTCGTTTTAGCCCTGTTGGGCGTATAAGGCCTCTGGGCGTATGAGCACTATTAGTCGTATGAGCACTGCTGGACTTTTCACTTAACACTTAGAATTATCAACTGGTATACGACCACACTGTTGGTCGTATGACCACTGCTGGTCGTTACCACCCTGGACTTAGGAACATATTTGGATCATACGACCACTGTTGGTCGTATGAGTCCACACTTAGAACTTTTCATCATGATCATACGACCACTGTTGGTCGTATGAGTCCTGTGGGCCTCAGACTTAGAAAATTTCACATATTCATACGACCATGTGGTCGTATGGTCCTACTAGACTCATCAACACTTAGAAAAATCCTGATCATACGACCACTGTTGGTCGTATGAGCACTGGGGGACACATCAACTTTTCTTATTTATTCCAAGTCCCAATTTCAGACATATTAACAACATATTCATGTGTCTAATTTATAATCCAAGTCCCAAACATCTAATGCCTATTTCTAACCATATGCACATAATTCTAAGCATAAATCTAACATAAACATAAACATACATACAATTAATTCATAGGGTATCAACCCACAATTTTATAAAAAACATATTTACATGCATTTCCAGCCCCAAAACATTTAAAAACAGGTAAAACGGGGTCTAGAACTCACCTTTGTTGCCTTCTCGAATGTCACTCTCTTCACCGAACCTTCTCAACTTGTTCTAACACCTAGAACACACACACCACACCACACCGAACACACAAGACACACTTATAAGCACACATACGTTCTAGAATCATCTAAAATTTCAAAAACTCGAGAATTCTTACCAAAAGCTTCAAGTTTACAGATTCTTCTTCAAAAATCCGAGGGTTTCTGCTCCTTCTACTTTCTCTCTCTAAAGATATCGAATGCAGTGAAAATGCAGACAACGTGGGTGCCATACCACTTTTGTACAATGAATAATAGAAAGTTGTCAAATTGACACTTTTGGCCCTTAAACAAAAGTAACTTTTGTTTTCTTTCCTTTCTCTTTCTATTCTATTCTTTTAATTCTTTACTAAAAATTTACGGGTGTTACAAGTCCACCCCCTTTATATAGGTTTCGTCCCCGAAACCTGTTATTCTCAAACAGATGTGGGTAGTGTTGTCTCATTCTCTTCAGTCTCCCACGTAGACTCGGATCCTCCTGTGCTTCCACTGTACACGCACAAGAGGAACACTTATTCCTCAACCTCTTTTCTTTACGATCAATGATTGCCATGGTTGCTCACGTAGTTGAGCCGTTCGTTTACTTCAATATCCTCCAGTGGTACAACCATGTCTTCATCAGCTAAGCACTTCCTCAGATGAGATACATGGAATGTGGGATGAATTCCACTTAACTCATCCGGCAGTTCAAGTCGATAGGCCACCTCTCCTATTCGTGCGATAATTCGGAAAGGTCCTATGTACCTCGGGCTTAGCTTACCTCTTTTCCTGAATCTAATGATTCCTTTCCAAGGTGAGACCTTCAACATAACTCGGTCACCAACCTTGAACTCTATCGGTCTACGCCTCTTGTGCATACGACTTTTGCCTATCTTTCGCCGCCTTCATGAAGGCTTTGATCTTTTCTAATTTCTCAGTCGTTGCTTCAATCACCTCAACACCTCCCAGTCTTTCTGCCCAATGTCTCCCCAACATACGGGCGTCCTACACCTCCTACCGTATAGCATCTCGTATGGTGGCATGCCAATACTGGCGTGATAACTATTGTTGTACGAGAATTCTGCTAACGGCAGGTGATCATCCCAACTTCCTCCAAAATCGATCACGCACGCCCGAAGCATGTCTTCGAGTGTTTGGATCGTTCTCTCAGACTGACCGTCTGTCTGAGGGTGATATGCTGTACTAATGTGTAGTCTCGTCCCCATCCCATCATGAAATCTCTTCCAAAACTTGGAGGTAAACCGGGTGTCACGATCAGACACAATAGACACCGGTACACCATGACGAGCTACAATTTCCTTGATGAACAAATCCGCCAATCTTTCAGAGAGTACGTTTCGCGGATCGGTATGAAGTGGGCACTCTTGTCAAGCGGTCCACAATCACCCATATGGATCATACCCTTTAGGGGTACGTGTAACTTCGTGATGAAATCCATGTGATGATATGCTCCCATCTTCCACTCGGGTATATCCAACGGTTGGATCTTCCCGTAGGGCTTCTGGTGTTCCGCCTTCACTTGTAAGCAAGTTAAGCACTTACTTACGTACTCCACTACGTCGCGTTTCATGCCCGGCACCAATAGTCTTTCTTCATTATCGTGGTACATTTTGGTAGCTCCGGGGTTAATGGAGTATCGGGTCTTATGGGCCTCGTCCAAAATTTTACCACGTAGATCCCCGTATCGAGGATCCACATTCGCCCAAATCGGGGTCTTAACACCTAGAGTGTTCTCACCCAACTCCGTCACTAGACCTCTCATCCTTTCGGAGTTAAGACGATCTTCTTTCAAAGCCTCATCTTGAAACTCCTTAACCTGTGTCATCACGTCGGAGGTCATAATCAATTGATAAGCCTTCACCTGGATCGGCTCAGGCCTTTCTTTCGGCTAAGGGCATCAGCCACCACATTGGCTTTGCCCAGGTGGTAATGGATCTCACAATCATAATCTTTTATAGCTCCAACCACGCCTCTGCCTCATGTTTAGATCCTTCTGCTCGAAGAAGTACTTCAAGCTTTTGTGGTCTGTGAAGATAGTGCACTTCGTCCCGTATAGATAGTGCCGCCATATCTCAATGCAAAAACCACCGGGCTAATTCTAGATCGTGTGTGGGATAGTTGACTTGTGGGTCTTCAGCTGTCGAGATGCGTAGGCTATCACCTTTCCACGTTGCATCAACACACACCTAGCCAGAATAGGATGCATCCAAATAGACCACTAAGTCTTCACTTTCCCTCAGGCAAAGTCAAGACAGGAGCTTGTGTTAGTCTTGCCTTCAACTCCTCAAAAGCCGTCTCCTGTTCTCGACCCCACACGAATTTCACGTCCTTACGAGTTAATTTGTCAAAGGTGAGGCGATCTTTGAAAAGTCTTGAATAAATCTTCTATAATAGCCCGCCAATCCCAAGAAGCTACGAATCTCGGATGGCGTCCTTGGTGATTCCATTGCATCACAGCCTCAACCTTTGCTGGGTCCACCATTATCCTTCTGCATTCACTACGTGACCCAGAGAAATTGCATCGCGTAACCAAAAGGCGCACTTGGAGAACTTGGCGTACAATTTCTCCCTTCTCAATGTTTCCAACACTTCCCGAATATGCCCGGCATGCTCTCTTTCACTTCTTGAATAAATCAGAATATCATCGATGAATACAATTACTGATTTATCCAACATTGGTCGGCACACTCGGTTCATCAAATCCATAAAAGCAGCCGGCGCATTGGTCAGCCCAAAAGACATGACAAGAAAACTCATAGTGACCATAGCGCGTACGAAAGGCTGTTTTAGGGATATCCTGCTCCCTCACCTTCAGTTGATGGTAGCCCGATCGAAGATCTATCCTCGAGAACCAGCTGGCACCCTGGAGCTGATCAAACAAGTCATCGATCCTTGGTAAGGGGTATCTGTTCTTCACCGTCAGCTTATTCAGCTCGCGGTAGTCGATGCACATCCTCATACTACCATCCTTCTTCTTTACGAACAGAACCGGAGCACCCAAGGTGAGATACTCGGTCGAATAAAACCTTATCTAGCAGTTCCTGCAACTGCTCCATCAACTCTTTCATCTCTGTCGGAGCCAAGCGATACGGTGCTTTTGCGACAGGCTGGGCACCGGTATCAGGTCGATCTGGAATTCGATCTCTCGGTCAGGTGGCAAAACCCGATAAGTCTTCGGGAAACACATCTGGAAAGTCACACACCACTGGCACATCGCATAGCTGTGGTGTTGGCGTCTCTACGTCTTTACATAACATAAGCAGGCGCTACATCCGCGCCTCATACACTTCCCCGCCACCGCCATCGAGATCACCTTCGGAATCGTCGTAACTCGATCGCCATAAATTGTCACCGGACTTCCGTCGGTCGCCGTCAGTCTAATCATCTTCTTTCGGCACACGATATTCGTTTCGTAGGTTGCTAACCAGTCCATCCCTAACACTACATCAAATCCTCCTAGAGGCATCACATGTAATATGGCAGCAAACCTATGGCCCTCTAATTCTATGTACAGCCCTCTATCACATCCGTAACCTAGTGGATTTACCAATAGCGGTTCTACGTCAAAGGACTTATCAAGGCATTTACTCCTAACAGGCAGTTTAGCACAAAAAGTAGCAGAAATGAAACTCCTACTAGCACCAGAGTCAAATAACACAGAAGCAAGAGTTTGGTTTACTAGAAACGTACCTGACACCATATCGGGGTCCGTCCTAGCCTCTTCCTGCGTCATGGTGAACGCCCTAGCCTTTGCCCTCGGTGCTTCTCCTCCCGTCTTCTTCTCCCCCGAGCCCTCAGCCCTCGGCTTCTTGCAATCTCTGCTCATATGACCACTTTCCCACAGTTAAAACACTTGCCCATCCGACAATCCTTGGCCATATGTCCAGTCCTCCCACACTTGAAGCAGATGTTGTATCCCACTTGCACTCCCCTGAGTGCTCCTTTCCACACTTACCACACTTCTTCACCCCAGCTCCAGACACGACCACTCGGCGGTCATCCACCCTTGCTTTCTTGTTGTTTGTCGAAGTATCACCCCGACCAAATCTCTTCCACTGCCAGTTCTTCTCTCCACTCCCTTTCTTGCTTCCCTCAGCCTTCACCAAAGCAGCACGTTCATCGAATAACCTTCCGCCAAATCCACTGCCGACCTGAAAGTGCTTGGTCGGGCAGAAATCAAGTGCCAACGAATTTCAGCTGGCAGCCCCTGATATACCGGTTGATCTTTCGAGACACCGGAGTCACCTGCTCTGGCACCAACAGCGCCAATTCGTTAAACTTGGTGTGGATATTGTTGGTGGGTCATCGTCCCCGCCTCCAGCTGCAGGAACTCCCTTTCTATCCTGTCCATTCCCGACGAGGACTGAATTCCTCGATCACCAGCCTTTTCAACTCAGCCCATTTCATCTTCCCTATAGCCTGCTACCTCGGCTTGGACTATATTTTTCCACCAGCATAAAGCTGACCCTGTAAAAGAGTGGGTGGCAAACTTCACCTTCTTGTCCTCCTGGCAATCACTAATATCGAGGACAGCTTCCATTTCCATCACCCATTGGTGAGCATCAGTAGCAGTACCAGACCCATCGAAAGTGGGGGCTTGCACCTCATGAATTTCCCGTAATCACAGCCCCGGGCTGTCTCCCGTACCTGTTCTCCTCCTCACCATCGGACATACCGTTTCTGTTCCTCTGTTGTTGTCTACCTGAGGACCGATTCCTTCCTCGTCTATCGTCCTCTCGTACTGCCTTTAACACTTCTGTCATTAAAGACGGTAGGATGTATCGTGCATAACCTGGTGCACCTCCTCAACAACTGCCTCTTTCACGAGGCCCTAAAATCATTACTCTCATCCACTCCCCCCGAGGGAGTAGTATTAGGTCCTTCGGGAACCTTCTTCTCTTGTCTAGGCCTACCTCTTGTGGCTCGTGGTTCCGTACCACTTCCGCCACTGCTCCACCAATTGGGGCTTTAGATGATCTACCACCCGACCATCTTCTATCACACTGAAAGATTTAAACACCAATACTGTCATTCAAGGAAATAGCTCAGTTTATGTTAAGTATAGTAAGTCCCTAATTACAGTGGCCAGTTGTGATTAGCCACTTACTCTACTCTTCACACCCTGAGCATACCTGTCCTGACTACATAGTATCTAAGTCTAACAGTACACATAAACACATAACATGCACACGTAACACTGGTTAACTTTCAAGAAAAACCTGATGGCACGCAGCTACTCAGATGGCATTCCCATTCCCCCTGTCCCATTCTCAGTTTAAGTCTTAGGATTATTTTAAAAAAATTTACCCATTTCACTTAAACTTCGGCTCTGATACCAACTTGTAAGGCCCCGATCCCGGGCACCTCACAGTTGGTTGTCATTACCCATAAAACATACATTTAATATAATTTAATAAAAACCATGCAGCGGAAACTTGAAAATTTACTATAAATGCTTTTGCAAAGTAATACAACAACTGTTACAAATATCATTGTTTGCATTACAATACAAAAACATTAACAAAAGAATGCCATCCCAAAACGAACTGAGTAGCCGCCTCGTGCATCCTCAGCAACACTACCTGCCAACTGGAAAATACAAAAGTCAGCGTTGTGAGTGAGTTCTAGTTTTGTAATAAAAATACCTTTACTTATTTAAAAGTATCCTTTCGTTCATACGTTCATACATCATACGTACACATAGATAATATTCATTATTATCTTCATCATTCGGTTCATCATTATCTTTAACTCCTCGTATGGATTCTGTCAGGCTTTACCCACTTCATAGCACTCGGCTATGATTACTGTGGTCGTCGAATGACAAGAATCCCGTTCATACTTACTTGCACGCATTGAAAGGTTAATTGTACCAATACCCTATTGCTACACCCCAAACGTTATTAGCTACCGGGCCGAAGTCAATCCATAGACAGCTAAACATAGTGCCACAGTACAGGCCGAGGTCAACAAATGAACAACAAGCGTATGCCACGGTACTGGGCCGAAGTCTATGGAGGGACAGCTAAACATGGTGCCACGGTACTAGAGGTAAGCGGTAGAGGTACCATGACCATGGTCAATCACATAGAAGGACCAATCGCGTTATTCAATGCTTGCAAGACATAACTCATTCGTCATTAATGCATGTATTCATCATCATTCGTCATTTCGTTCATTCGTTAATACATGCATTCGTCATCATGTTCCTCTTTCATTATCTTTCACTTTACGATACATAATACTTCATTATTCATTTCTCGTTATTCGTAAAGTTTCAGAAAGATAAGCATACACAATCACAAGGAACATACACACATCATACTATTCATCATACGTACATCATCATGCATAGCATCATACCTTACTTAACAATATTTTAATAATATTGTTAACAATAATATACTATAATAATATTAGTACAATTAGGGTTAATCATACTCATCATTATATGCATGAGACATCATCATTTATTAACCCTAGTCAACCTGGTCAAGCCTCGAACTTCGAACTTTACTGGAAATTCCTGAAAAATGCTAAGTGTTCTAGTCGTTTTAGCCCTGTTGGGCGTATAAGCCTCTGGGCGTATGAGCACTATTAGTCGTATGAGCACTGCTGGACTTTTCACTTAACACTTAGAATTATCAACTGGTCATACGACCACACTGTTGGTCGTATGACCACTGCTGGTCGTACCACCCCTGGACTTAGGAACATATTTGGATCATACGACCCTGTTGGTCGTATGAGTCCACACTTAGAACTTTTCTCATGATCATACGACCACTGTTGGTCGTATGAGTCCTGTGGGCCTCAGACTTAGAAAATTTCACATATTCATACGACCACTGTTGGTCGTATGAGCCTACTAGACTCATCAACACTTAGAAAAATCCTGATCATACGACCACTGTTGGTCGTATGAGCACTGGTGGACACATCAACTTTTCTTATTTATTCCAAGTCCCATTTCAGACATATTAACAACATATTCATGTGTCTAATTTATAATCCAAGTCCCAAACATCATAATGCCTATTTCTAACCATATGCACATAATTCTAAGCATAAATCTAACATAAACATAAACATACATACAATTAATTCATACGGGTATCAACCCACAATTTTATAAAAACATATTTACATGCATTTCCAGCCCAAAACATTTAAAAACAGTAAAACGGGTCTAGAACTCACCTTGGTTGCCTTCTTCGAATGTCACTCTCTTCACCCGAACCTTCTCAACTTGTTCTAACACCTAGAAACACAACACCAACCACCCGAACACACAGACACACTTATAAGCACACATACGGTTCTAGAATCATCTAAAACTTCAAAAACTCGAGAATTCTTACCAAAAGCTTCCAAGTTTACAAGATTCTCTTCAAAAATCCGAGGGTTTTCTGCTCCTTCTACTTTCTCTCTCTAAAGATATCGATGCAGTGAAAATGCAGACAACGTGGGTGCCATACCACCTTTTGTACAATGAATTAATAGAAAGTTTGTCAAATTGACACTTTTGGCCCTTAAACAAAAGTAACTTTTGTTTTTTTTCCTTTCTCTTTCTATTCTATTCTTTTAAATTTCTACTAAAAAATTTACGGGTGTTACAATAACTAAATCTATTAAGGTGTTTAAATGTGGATTTTCAGTATGTAGGCTATGTTTGCAGGTTTCTTTAATGCAACAATTTAAACTATAATTTTCTGTACTAATTGATCTAAAAGCAGGTTATCAGTGAACTAAATTTAGAAATTCAAGTTTTTTGCTTGAAAAATTATGATTGTTCTCAATATTTGAATGAAATCAAACTCCTAGTTTTAATCCTTCCTAAGCTTCCCCTTAAAAGATTTTCTCATATCCTTAGAATTTTTAATATATTAACAAAATCAACATAATATATATATTAACAAAATATATTTATCGCCTTCCCCTGCAAAAGGCAATAGCATGCTCCAGTTTGTTTTTGCATAAACCTGTATGTAGTGTCCTTCCCCAATTAAATTATATTGTTTCCATGGGAAGAAATCAGGAATTTCTGGAGTTTCCTGACATTGAAAACATAAACACATAATACTTACAGTATGATACAGCAGATAGTATGATACAGCAGATCTTAGTAGTTATGCACAGCGGATGAGCGGATGGTAGAGTATATGCACAGCGGATGATATGATTATTTTTGGGTTTTTGGTTTTTTGATTTTTTGGATTTTTGACTAAGGATATAATATGAAGTACGGGATATGAAGCTTGTATAAGGATATCGTATATTGGTTCGTCTTCTATAATATTCATGTAACTAAATTCTTTATTATCCTCATCATTTTCTTTTATATTATCGTTTTCCTAAAGTCTACAAATCTTATACTTTGTTGACCGTCTGTTTTTTATATATGACACTTTTCTTAGGTACTAATACTGTATTGTCATTTTCCTGTAGAGTATCTAAATTCCATTCTAATCCAGCTAATTGTTCTGGATCTATCTTAATTGGATCTATCATTTTTATCGACTTTGAAGCCATTGTTTGTACTATTCCTTCTATATTTACTTTGTACTTCATACCAGAGCTATTACTAGCTTTTCCTAGTACTCCTACGCTTATTACTAAGTTGTTGCCCTCGTAGTTTTCATAACCTTTTGTTTGTAGTGCTATTTTTATATTGTTTATATCTTTAATATCTTTAAGTATTCCTGGTGTACAATAAAATAACGCTGTATTCTGACTTAAATCTACTTCCATACCTGATATAATTGCTTTTTCATTTCATTTTTCCAACTTTATCTAATATTAAGGCTAGTAGCTTGTTCATTCTTTTGGTGCTAAGTTATGTGATATTACACTCGTAGTTGCTCCTGTATCTACTAATCCTGTTACATCTATAAACTTGTTTTGATCTAACCATATTCTACACTGTATTTTTATCATGTTCATAGATCCTTGTGTCTGTAATATGTAGACTCACTATTTTCTACTGACATTTTGCTAATTTCTTGAGTTGTTTCTTCTTTTATTAGATTTTCTAATTTACTTTCTAACTCTTTAATTTTTAGTGTACTATCTTATATCTTCACTGTTAAAATACCTTTGTCCATTTTTTGTTGTCTTACTGTATAATGGTCCTACTAATTTTGATAGATTGGGAATAAATTTTCTAGCATAATTTACCAATCCCAAAAAAGCCTGTATTTGTTTAAGGTTTTCAAATTTTTCAGGAAAATCCAAAATTTTGTAGATATATGTGGCTGTAATTCTACTTTACCATTTCCTAATTCTAACCCCAGAAAAGAGATTTTTCTTTTAAATAACTCCATTTCTTTTAGAAACTACTATACCGTTCTTTTGATTTCATTAAATACTTCTTGTAGATGCTGTTCATGTTCCTGCACAGTGTTACTGGCTACCAATATATCGTCAATATATACTAAACAAAATTCATATTTTAAAAATATACTATCCATAAATCTTTGAAAAATAGAAGCCTGTTTGTGATAATAATCGTGCAAAGTGTAATGTAATTCATTTATGTATTTCATGTCTGCTATACTTAACTGTTCTAAATTTCTAATAGCTGTATCCTGTATAAGAGTGTTATTTTGTAAGGCCCATTCCCGGGCACCTCACAGTTGGTCATTCACAGCATAAAACACATATATATATCAATAAATTAAGCAGCGGAATTAAGTTGGCAAAACCCTTCATTCATTTTAAAATGCTGTTGTTAAGCAATACATTCTAGTTCATAAGTCACAAAATAATTAGTCGAATGAATTACAAAACAACAGTATTGTCAAAAAGTGAAATGGATGTCAGTCTTGCCCGCCTAGTAGCCATCCCCGTGTGCCATACTCAGCAACCTGTTACCTGCCAACTGGAAAATACATAAAAGTCAGCGTTGCTGAGTGAGTTCTAGTTTTGTATTTAAAATACTTTACTTCTCATTCCAAAACGTTCGTTATGCATATGTGATCACACATCGTACGTACACGTAGGTAATTTCATTATTATCTTCATCATTCGTTCATTAGTTTTCATTCGTGTACCATTCATCGTTCTCATTCACGTTCGTACATACATTCTTTTCATTCATTCATACGTTCTTTAACTTTCATTCGTCAAGCATGCAAAACTCTAAGGGTCACCTTTCTTCTCTGCCCCCATGGTTCCAACCCATGAGCCGACAGAGCATATTGTATCCGTCTGGTGCCCCTATGGCTCTCAGTCCATAGACCGACACCTGGTGCCCTATGGCTCTCAGTCATAGACCGACACCTGGTTGCCCCTATGGCTCTCTGTCCATAGACCGACAACCTGGTTGCCCCTATGGCTCTCTGTCCATAGACCGACAACCTCGTTGCCCCTATGGCTCTCTGTCCATAGACCGACAACGTCTCATCTGGGGTCACGTTAACCCATGAGTGATCGTCACCACTCCTGCTGTAACAACTATCCCGTGACAGGTCACAAAGACACTGCCCCGTTGTTCTTAAGGCAACTATGGCTCACTGTCCATAATCTACCATAAGGCTCGTAATAGGCCTAGTTACTAGAACCAAGCTCCATTCCAAGACTTCATAACCGTCAATTCCATCTCGTGTCCCTTAGACCATGCAAGACTTTCATTCATTCATTTATGCATGTATTCATCATCATTCTTCTTTTCATTCATTCGTTAATACTGCATTCATCATCATGTTCCTCTTTCATTATCTTTCACTTTACGTTACATAATACTTCATTAGTTCATTCTTGTTATTCGTAAAGTTTCAGAAAGATAAGCATACACAATTACAAGGAACACACACTCATCATACATTCATCATCATACATACATCATCAGGCATTCATCATCATACATAGCATCATACCATACTTAACAATATTTTGTTAAGAATATTGTTAACAATAATAATACACTGATAATAATATCAGTAATAATAAGGTTAATCATACTCATCATTCTATGCATGAGATATCATCATTTATTAACCCTAGTCAACCCTGGTCAAAACCTCGAACTTTGGACTTACTGGAAATTTCTGTAAAATTCTAAGTTTTCTGGGCGTTTGAGCCCTGTTGGGCGTATAAGCCCTCTGGGCGTATGAGCCCGTTAGGCGTAAGAGCACTGCTGGACTTTTCATTTTATACTTAGAATTATCTGGTCATACGACCACACTGTTGGTCGTATGAGCACTATTGGTCGTACCATCCCTAGACTTGGAAAATGTTCTGGTCATACGACCACACTGTTGGTCGTATGAGTCCTATTGGACTCTTCAACATACTTAGAAAAAATATCATTTGGTCATACGACCATACTGTTGGTCGTATGAGTCCTATTGGACTCAACACTTAGACAACTTACTTGTCATACGACCACACTGTTGGTCGTATGAGTCCTGTTAGACTCATTAGCACTTAGAAAAATATTACTAGTCATACGACCACACTGTTGGTCGTATGAGCACTAGTGGGCTTTAACACTTAGAAAAATCCTGGTCATACGACCACACTGTTGGTCGTATGAGCACTGCTGGACTCATCAACTTGTTCTTATTTATTCTAAGTCCAATTTCAGACATATTTGCAACCTGTTCATGTGTCTAATCCATAATCCAAGTCCCAAACATCATAATGCCTAGTTCTAAACATATACATATGATTCTAGGCATAAATCTAACATAAACATAAGCATACATACATTCATTTCATAAGGGTTTCAACCCAAACTTTACAAAAACAACTTGCATGCATTTTCCAGCCCCAAAACATTTAAAAACCAGTAAAACGGGGTCTAGAACTCACCTTAATTTGTCTTCGGGTTTTGGATGCCCTTTCCTTGAACTTCTCAGTCGTCTATACACCTAAAACACACACACAATGCAACCCGAACACACTAGTTACATTTATAATCTCATAAATGGTTCTAGAATCGTCCTAAATATCATAATTCGAGATTTCTTACCCAAAAACTTCGAATTTCTCAGGTTCTTCTTCAAAAATCCCGATGGTTTTTGCTCCTGCTGCTTTCTCTCTAAAATATCAAATGAATGAATACTCAGGCAACGTGGGAGGCCATACCACCTTTTGTATCAAACTAATAGGGAGTTTGCCCATTTGGCACTTTTGGCCCTTCCACAAAAGTAGACTTTTTATTTCTTTCCCCTTTCTTCTATTTCATTCTTTTAATTTCTTAATAAGAAATTACGGGTGTTACATATTTATTGCTGGGTCTACTCCTAGAATAAGAGTTCTTATTTGTGATGTGAAATTGTAAGGGTTGTCTCCTAAAGCTTTTAGGGTATTTACTGCTGATGAATCTTGAGCTTTTTTACTTTGCCAAATTCCTAATGCTATAGGGCCTAATGTAGTTTCTAAGTATTATGATTGTTCTCAATATTTGAATGAAATCAAACTCCTTAGTTTTAATCCTTCCTAAGCTTCCCCTTAAAAGATTTTCTCATATCCTATGTATACCAAAACCATTAACCTTTAGATACTTTAATTCCTTAGTATAATCTTCACCTAAGAGAGTTCTCCAAAGAAAAGAGGCATCACACGCCATAAATATGGAGCTTGTCTTAGTCTTTTAGATTTTAAGAAAGCCTTGCTCTGATACCAATGCATCAGAGGGGGTAAGAAGTTTTGGTGTCAACAATAGAGAATATACACCAACATATAAATTAAAAACATTGAAAACATAAACACATAATACTTACAGTATGATACAGCAGATAGTATGATACAGCAGATCTTAGTAGTTATGCACAGAGGCGGATGAGCGGATGGTAGAGTATATGCACAGCGGATGATATGATTATTTTGGGTTTTTTGGTTTGTTCCCATGTGAGTATTTCATCTCCCCATAACTGTGGTTCTTGTTGTTCTAATATACTATCCATAAATCTTTGAAAAATAGAAGGTGCATTTTTTAGACCGAAACTAAGTACGTTCCACTCGTATTGCCCTTTTGAACATGTATTAAAGAAATATGATAAAACATAAACCTGTATGTACACACCACAAGCCTATGGTTTTTGAGAAAAAGAAAAACATTAGGAAAAGTACAACATACAATAAAAATTATGCATCAGAGGGGGTAAGAAGTTTTGGTGTCAACAATAGAGAATATACACCAACATATAAATTAAAAACATTGAACAACTAAACACATAATACTTACCTATTGCCTGTGGATGTACTTATTTCTATATTGTATAATTTTTTAATACAAATGTAACATAACACGTATTACATTGATACCTTTTTTCTATACTAGGGAATAATCCACAATTATACATTTGGTGAGAATTTCATTCTTCTGTAAGGCCCCGTTCCCGGGAAACCTCACAGTTGGCAATTCATAGCGTAAATTCAGTTTAATAACAAAACATTGCAGCGGAAAATAATTAAATTCGTTAAAGACTTAGAAACCCCATCATACTCATACATTTGTCCTTTAAAGGTAAACAAAACATATTCCTTGTTCATTATTACAATAAAGACTTCATTAATAGGAATGCCATCCATATTTCCCCAAGTAGCTCCGTGGTGCCATCCTCAGCCTCAGCGCTTACCTGCCCACTATTATGCATAAAAGTCAGCTACGCTGAGTGAGTTCTAGTTTTTATAAATAAGAAAATATAATCTTTTATCCTTCATATAATGAACATGCATACATCATACTACAACATCACTTGCATCGCATTAGGCACGTTCATTATCTTTCATTCTTTCATTTCATTTCACTTCATCATAGGCGAGATTGCACAAAGCAAGATCTCCATGTTGATTGACAACGAATGTCAATCCCCGTCGGTACACGTTATCCATGGTCACTACCCCCGACGGTCGATCGATCCCCGTCGTACACATCTTCATGGTAGCTTCCCCCGACAGTTGATCCACACTAGCAGGCACATAGCCCGCTCATGAATACGGATCCACATCATGCATAAGACTCACATATGTGAAGTCTATCATAGTGCTTGCAAGACTTTTCATCGTCAAATGGGCCCGGGGGTAACATTCATTAAGTTCCACTTCTCATTAGTATTATCTTTCACTTAATATATTTATAATACTTAGCTTATTAAGTACACAGCATACCAAATACTAGTCATCATAACACGTACCGACCCTCCGCGGGACAGCGGGGGTTCGGGGGCGGCAGCCCTGACAGCGGGGTCCTAGGGGCAGCAGCCCCTAGTGGGTCCAAGGGCAACGCCCCTGGCTGGGGCCGGGCTGCCAGGTCAGCGCGCCCGAAAACCTTATATTTACTATGCATTTTACTTTAGAAAAATGTATTTCCTTGTTAAAACACCTTGAAATCCTTATCTTGAAACCTTATATTTACTATGCATAATAGCCCCAAAACATGGAAAAACGTTTAAATAAGGGGGTCTAGAAACTCACCTGAACTTAGCAAATAGCTTCAATCCTAAGTTACTTAAGCTATAGTCCAAACACTCTAGCTGCACGATAGTTAATACACAAAAACGTCATTTTCTTCCTAATTTCGCCCACAGTTTCGCTGGCAGTTTCGCTGCCAGTTTCGCTGGCAGTTTCGCTGCCAGTTTCGCTGGGCAGCACTTCTGCCAGTTTCGCTGGACAGATTCGCTGCCTAGAGCGCCCAACTTTCGTTGGAATTCCTAGTTTCGCGATGTCTATGGGTCCACAGTTTCGCCCGAACGAAACTGTAGGTTCGCCAAGCGAAACTGTAATTTCGCTGGAAATGTTCTTAGTTCGCTGGATGATTATGCAAATTCGCTGGATGCATATACAGTTTCGCAGATCGCATAAAAATCACGAACCAGTCCGTTTTTTAACCCAAAATCACAACTTTTTACGTCCAACCTCTTAGTTTATCATCCATGAGGCTAAATCTAAGCTTTATACATGTTTTCATACGTAAAAATGTGACCTTTATGCGATTCTTTGCAACTTTTCAAAACCCAAACCCTAGAATCGGGTTTGATCTACAGAAGGGTTTAGGGGTTGATTCTTACCTTGTTTGCTGCTCCTTTCTTGAGATTTGTTGCCCAAACACCCAGATCTTCAATCCCTTGACCTTAGAAGCTCCAAAACTTGAGTTTCTTGCACTTTCTCTCTCTACTTTCTCTCTTACGGATTTTTGACTTAGGGTGGAATGAAGAAGATGGTGGCTGCTTGGGAAGGTTAAGGGATGATTATGGGCTCAATCCACTTAGGCTCTTGTCCATTAGCCTAATTAGCCATAATCCATTTTTCTTTCTTTATTAAATACCCATAATTAAGCCCATTATCCCCGGCGACTCGTTTTGACTTTTCGGGGTGTTACACATTTCTCCAAATTTATGTGTATAAACTGTGTATCTTTTCCTTTCTTTATAAGCTGTTCTTGCAGATCAGTAATCAATGCTCTTGAGCTTTGATTAACTGTTCTGGGTTTGTATTTGCTATTTTAGCAAATGTTTTAACCTCTTTGGGTTCAATGTAAAAACCTTAACCCCAAAATGTTCCCTTGCAGTTTCGATGGCTTGTTGAAAGCTCTCAAAACTTTATAAATTGGATTGGGACATTGTATGTATTTTGCAACAGTTCCCATTTATTGAAAATACCGATTTTTTGTACCTCGAAAAATGACATAATGTGTAAACTTTGGTTTGTGTCTTTTTCAGGTGTTGTCATGCTCTGTTCAGAGAAGTACATACTTAGAGCATTCAAGACTTGTATTTTAAAACTTGAGGCTTGTGGCATGGTTTGAATATGCCAAAGATTATCAAGTAGACACTGTTGTTTTCTGTTAATGTAATTCCACCAATAGGTCTAAACTTTTTGTTGGTGTCAATACATTTTGGAGAGAGTATATTCCTCCAAATTCAATGTTTAGATTCTGTGTATTCTGTGTTGTAGTAAACGTCCTTTGTGTATTCTGTATATTTTTGGACGAGTTTCTATGGGTTGTAGTATCGTGATACTTCCCCAATACCTGTAATCGATGCTGGAAGTTGTCTATAACTTTTGACCGATTCTATATATAACTGTTGAATCTTCTCTGTTTCTTCATTAGAAGTCATTGAAGATTTTTATTCTGTATAGGCTGTATAAGGATTCCTTTGCCTTTAGCATTCTTTCTTTCATCTGCAATAAACCACTTATTTATTTCTAGATAACATATCTGCTATCCCATTATTTTTTCCTTTAATATGTTCAAAATTTATAAAATATCCATTCCCTTGTATTATGTTTTGTAGATTTACCCATCGTGTCCTGTTCATCTTTTTACTTTGATCATTTTTAATAAATTTAACTATTGCTTCACAATCTGTTCGAACTGTGAATTCTTTATGTAAAAATATTTTAAATTTTTCGAGAGAATAGATTAATGCTTGTATTTCAAAATCTATATTTGTCAAATTATTTTTATTTTGAAAATTTCCGCTCGTATAAGCACATATTTTCATCATTTTTTGGGCTGTATTTATTTGGTTTACATAGAAGGACTGCTCCCCATCCTTCTTTACACCCATCTGTTTCTACTATTATATAGTCTGTTACTAATGGTAATTCTAATGTTTAATATTTTTAACCATATTTTTTTTTCTTTTACTATCTTTATATCTTCACTGTTAAAATACCTTTGTCCATTTTTGTTGTCTTACTGTATAATGGTCCTACTAATTTTGATAGATTGGAATAAATTTTCTAGCATAATTTACCAATCCCAAAAAAGCCTGTATTTGTTTAAGGTTTTAAATTTTTCAGGAAAATCCAAAATTTTTGTAGATATATGTGGCTGTAATCTACTTTACCATTCCTAATTCTAACCCCAGAAAAGAGATTTTTTTTAAATAACTCCATTTTCTTTTTAGAAACTACTATACCGTTCTTTTGATTCATTAAAATTTCTTGTAGATGTGTTCATGTTCCTGCACAGTGTTACTTGCTACCAATATATCGTCAATATATACTAAACAAAATTCATATTTTAAAAAATATACTATCCATAAATCTTTGAAAAATAGAAGGTGCATTTTTAGACCGAAACTAAGTACGTTCCACTCGTATTGCCCTTCTGAACATGTAAAAGCTGTCCATGGTTTAAAACTTTCTTCAAGCTTTAATTGATTGTATCCTGATTTCAGGTCAAATTTTGAAAATACTTTCTTGTTGTATTAATCCTAATAGGCTGTCTTTATTAGGGATATTATACCTATCATCTATTGTATTATCATTAATCTTTTTGTAATTATAAACTATCCTAGCTTTTCTCTTTTATTTCACTGTGATTTCTTACTATAAAAGATGCTGTTCATGAGGGACTTTCTGATTTTCTAATTAATCCTTGTGATATCATTCAGGGGATTGCTTTCTAAATTCTTCTGTGTCTAATGGGCGTATTCTATATTACTTGTTCTTATGGTAATATCTGGATTTTTTAATTTAAATTTACAAATATATTGTACTTTAGATTTTGTTATATCTTCTCTATAATCCTATTTTTCAAGGTGTAAAATCATAGGATGATTTAAACTTTTAGTTATGTCTCTTCCTTTTTCTAACTCGTGATTTAAAAATTCTGTTAACAATTTCATGCTTTCTTTTCTATAAATTCTGTTCTAAGTGTATGTGTTTTTAAAAAATCTAAATTACCATGTCCACCACGCTTCTGCGCAATCTCTGATGTATAATTATATCGTAATGTTGGAATAGTATAAATGTTTTTACTAAAAGTAATAAATGTCTTGTTAATGTAAGTGCTCCATGGTTGTAAATAAGAAATTTAACCCAAGAACAAAGTCTTTTGATTTTATATATCAGGGTTAATGTATTTGTGGCATAGGGTATTTTATACTATAATTTGAAAAGTCTAAAACTGTATTGCAATTGGTCGTAAACAATGTGTTACTGATATTAACCTGTCTTCTATTGTTCTGCTTTTTATTTTGTATGGTAATTTTCATGATATTCTTTTGGTGCTAAGTTATGTGATATTACATCGTAGTTGCTCCTGTATCTACTAATCCTGTACATCTATAAACTTGTTTTGATCTAACCATATTCTACACTGTATTTTTATCATGTTCATAGATCCTGTGTCTGTATATATGTAGATTCACTATTTTCTACTGACATTTTGCTAATTTCTTGAGTTGTTTCTTCTTTTATTAGATTTTCTAATTTACTTTCTAACTCTTTAATTTTTGTGTATGTAATTCTACTATTATTTCTAATTTCTAGTTTTTCTATGGTTACCTTTAAATCTTCTATTTTCCTATTGCCTGTAGATGTACTTATTCTATATTGTATAATTTTTTAATACAAATGTAACATATTTCTTTAAAACACGTAGTTACATTGATACATTTTTTCTATACTAGGGAATAATCCACAATTATAACATTTTATGTAATTGTTTCCTCTATTTGTATCCATGATGCTCACATACTTCTTCTGTATTATATATGTATATGTTACTTTTGCTATTGGTTTTTCATCTTCACTAAATATACTATAAATTGACTCATTATCTGAATCATCTGTTGTATAGCCTCTATTTCATAATCATTAACTGTTCTATTAGGTTAGTTCTTTCTATATTTTTATTTTGTTTGGACATTTATTTGCTAAGTGTTTTCATCACCGCATATAAAACATCTACATTTTCTAGTTTGAGGTTTTTTAACATATTTATTTTTATTATAATTAGATTTGTAATTTTTATTGTATGTTGTACTTTTCCTAATGTTTTCTTTTTCTCATAAAAACCATAGGCTTGTGTGTGTATATAGCTGTTTACAAAATGCATACGAATTTCTTTTTAATTGTTCCTGTAATGCTACTTCTTTACATTTTTCTTCTAGTATACCAAATGTATAGGTTATCCTAGGTCCTATTCCTAGATTTTGTGTATTTCCATATGTTGTTTCCATGATCATGTATACTTTTTCCTAAATCTCCTGGCAGTTTTATAAAGTATTTATCACATAATTATCGTCTATTGCTTTACCTGTTTGTGATAATAATCGTGCAAAGTCTAATGTAAATTCATTTATGTATTCATGTCTGCTATACTTAACTGTTCTAAATTTCTAATAGCTGTATCCTGTATAAGAGTGTTATTTTTGCTGGGTCTACTCCTAGAATAAGAGTTCTTATTTGTGATGTGAAATTGTAAGGGGTGTCTCCTAAAGCTTTTAGGGTATTTACTGCTGATGAATCTTGAGCTTTTTAGTTTGCCAAATCCTAATGCTATAGGGCCTAATGTAGTTTCTAAGTATGAAAACATATCCATACTATCCTTTTATTTGTTCCCACATTCTTACTACTATTGTTCCCATGTGAGTATTTCATCTCCCCATAACTGTGGTTTTTGTTGTTCTAATAATAACATATTCCACTGTATAGTTGGCCTATCGGTAATCTTTTACCTGTTCCTTTATATGTAGACTGTTGTGATAATAACGAAAGGACTTGTCCAAGGTTCTCTTCCATATATTTCTTTGTTTCACTTGTTTCTCCATATATAAAATTTCATGGTCGTTTTTTACTTTCCTCTTCATCTGCCATAAATATATTTTCTTTTTTATAAAATTCTGATATCATTGTTTTTCCTTGCATAATACTTTCTACTAAGGGTAGATTATAGTATTCTTGTAAAGTTTTATAACTTTCCTCGTAAGTCATACCTAATTCTGTCATACAATCTATTATCATATCATCTACTTCCTCTTGATGTTTAATTCTGTAAATTTTTATCTATTATTTGTTCTATTGTTTTAGTAACATTTTCGCTTTTAAATCCTGTATCTATTTCCTCTTCTTCTTCGATTAAAGTATAATCCATATATCTTCTTGTTCAAATTTTAACCACTCTGTATTTATTTCATCTATACCTCTGTTTCTGTATCGTATTGGTTCGTCTTCTAGAATATTATGTAACTAAATTCTTTATTATCCTCATCATTTCTTTTATATTATCGTTTTCCTTAAAGTCTACAAATCTTATACTTGTTGACCGTCTGTTTTTTCATATATGACACTTTTCTTAGGTACTAATACTGTATTGTCATTTCCTGTAGAGTATCTAAATTCCATTCTAATCCAGCTAATTGTTCTGGATCTATCTTAATTGGATCTATCATTTTTATCGACTTTGAAGCCAGTGTTTGTACTATTCCTTCTATATTTACTTGTACTTCATACCAGAAGCTATTACTAGCTTTCCTAGTACTCCTACGCTTATTACTAAGTTGTTGCCCTCGTAGTTTCATAACCTTTTGTTTGTAGTGCTATTTTTATATTGTTTATATCTTTAATATCTTTAAGTATTCCTGGTGTACAATAAAATAACGCTGTGATTCTGACTTAAATCTACTTCCATACCTGATATAATTGCTTTTTTCATTTCATTTTTCCAACTTTTATCTAATATTAAGGCTAGTAGCTTTGTTCCTAAATTCTTTCTTCTAAAGCCTTTACTCCTATTATTATAAACATGTATGTATAAAATGTTTACCAGACTGTTTAATTTTTTGTATAGTTTCCGGTGACAATAAATCTATTTCTACTGTCCTATCTATACTCGTAGACTTTCCTCCCTACTACTTCGTATTCATGTTGTGTAATATTAAACCTTCCTGTTTGATATAATGTTCGTGGATTTAAAATATCTAACTGATGTTGATTGTATAAATCTATATTTATGTCTACATCAATTTCATCTTCTATTTGTAGCAACTGTCTATTACTATTGAGCCTGATCCTCGTCTAATTATCCTGTTTAAAAAACTATCAGATGTTATTATATCATTTATATTGCTTGTCGAGTTTCTAGCTTCCTGTATAGTTCTACTGCGTCCTAGAAAACTTCTTTCACTCATTTTCTTATTTGCCAATGTTTAATGGTATAGGTTTATTAATAGTTTTTGTATTAGAGTTTATATCGTCTATGTTTATTTTTTAACTGCTTGTGTTATTCTGTCTATTTCTTCACTGAATGTATTACTAGGTATTGTTTCTCAAAATTATTATGCTTTTTAGTAATCTTTCGTTTTGTTCTTTCATATAGTCTAAATTAGTATATATTTTTTAACTTCTTCAGTAAGCTTGTCTACTAATTGTCTATTGTTGTGTAACTCTATTTGCAAGTTTTTACCTAAATTTATAACTAAATCTGTTAAGGTGTTTAAATGTGGATTTCAGTATGTAGACTATGTTTGCAGGTTTCTTTAATGCAACAATTTAAACTATAATTTTCTGTACTAATTGATCTAAAAGCAGGTTTATCAATGAACTCTAAATTTAGAAATTCAAGTTTTTTGCATGAAAAATTATGATTGTTCTTTAATATTTGAATGAAATCAAAAAACTCATAGTTTTAATCCTTCCTAAGCTTCCCCTTAAAAGATTTTCTCATATCCTTAGAATTTTAAATATTAACAAAAATCAACATAATATAATATTAACAAAATATATTAACAGAATATGTATACCAAACCATTTTAACCCTTTAGATACTTTAATATCAGAGCTTAGTTTTCCCATAATCTTCACCTAAGAGTGTTCTCCAAAGAAAAGAGGCATCACACGCCATAAATATGGAGCTTGTCTTAGTCTTTTAGATTTTAAGAAAGCCTTGCTCTGATACCAATGCATCAGAGGGGGTAAGAAGTTTTGGTGTCAACAATAGAGAATATACACCAACATATAAATTAAAAACATTGAAACATAAACACATAATACTTACAGTATGATACAGCAGATAGTATGATACAACAGATCTTAGTAGTTATGCACAGCGGATGATGGCGGATGTTAGAGTATATGCACAGCGGATGATATGATTATTTTTGGGTTTTTTGGTTTTTGATTTTTTGGATTTTTGACTAAGGATATAATATGAAGTACGGGGATATGAAGCTTGTATAAGATCTAGACTAAGGAGTTTGAGAGGGGGTTTAGTGTCATGAGAGAGTTTGAGAAGTTGATGAAGAGTTTATTGATTTCTTCGGTGTGTCTATACAAATGAATTCTTCAGCTTATATAGCGAGGCGAGTCTCAACAATTTTACAATAATAATGAAAAGAAAAAGAAAAAGAAACGGCTCAGAATGAGTCGTACAAAAGCTAAACAATATTACAGATAAATACAAAAATCATCGAGTCCTTTAATTTTTCGTTCTTCGTCATTGCCTACGTCATTTTCTAGAAGCTTTGTAATTAACGTCATGGCATGCGTCATGTAACACCCGTAATTTCTTATTAAAGAAATTAAAAGAATGAAATAGAGAAGAAAGGGAAAGAAATAAAAGTCTACCTTGTGGAAGGACTAAAAGTGCCAAAATGCAAGTTTATATTTATTTGGCACAAAAAGGGGAATGGCCACCCATGTTGTCGGCATTTCACTCATTCGAACTTTTTAGAGAGAGAAAGTAGCAGGAGCAGAAAACCCTCGGATTTTTGAAGAGAACCTGTGAATTGGAAGCTTTTGGTAAGAATTCTCTAGTTTTTGAAGTTTTAGATAATTCTAGAACCGTGTGGGTGCTTATAAGGTGTCTTGTGTGTTCGGTGGGTGTGGTGTGTGTGTTCTAGGTGTTAGACAAAGTGAGCAGGTTCGGGTTGAAGGGTGTAAACTCGAGAAGACGACTAGGTGAGTTCTAGACCCCGTTTTTACTGTTTTTAAATGTTTTGGGGCTGGAAATGCATGTAAAGATGTTTTTATAAAAGTTTGGGTCGAAACCCGTATGAATGACTGTATGTATGTTATGTAAATGTTAAAATTATGCTTAGAATTTTGTGCATATGCTTAGAAATAGGCATTTGGATGTTCTGGACTTGAATTATGAATTAGACATATGAGTAGGATGCTAATGTGTCTGAAAATGGACTTGAATAAATAAGAAAAGTTGATGTGTCCAGCAGTGCTCAAACGACCAACAGTGGTCGTATGATCAGGATTTTCTAAGTGTTGATGAGTCCAATAGGACTCATACGACCAACAGTGGTCGTATGAATATGTATATTTCTAAGTATGAGGCCAATAGGGCTCATACGACCAACAGGGTCGTATGATTATGTGAGAATTTCCAAGTCTGAGGCCCACAGGAATCATACGACCAACAGTGGTCGTATGATGATGATGAAATTCTAGTGTGGACTCATACGACCAACAGTGGTCGTATGATCCGATATGTTACTAAGTCCAGAGTGGTACGACCAGCAGTGGTCATACGACCAGGTCGTATGACCAGTGAAAGTTCTAAGTGTTGGTGGAAAAGTCCAGCAGGACTCATACGGCTAATAGTGCTCATACGACAGGGGGTTATACGACCAATAGTGCTTAAAACGCCTAGACACTTAGAAATTTTCAGGAAATTTCCAGTAAGCTCGAAGTTCGAGGTTTGACCGGGGTTGACTAGAGTTAATAAATGATGATTCTCATATTTCAAGAATGATGAGAAAGATTAACCCTAATCGTTACTAATATTATATTAGTAGTATATTTGTTAACAATATTATTAAAATATTGTTAAGTAAGGTATGATGCTGTGCATGATGATGTACGTATGAGGATGAATGTATGAGGATGAATGCATAAGATACTTATGAGGTGTATGTTCCTTGTGATTGTGTATGTTATTCTTTCTGAAACTTTACGAATATTGAGGAAATAATTAATGAAGTATTATGTATCGTAAAGGAAAGATAATGAAAGAGGAATATGATGACGAATGCATGTGATAACGAATGAACGAAATGAAGAATGATAATGAATACATGCATTAATGAACGAATGAGCTATGTCTTGCAAGCATGAATAAGCGATTGGTCCTTCTATGTGATTGACCATGGTCATGGTACCTCTACCGCTTACCTTTAGTACCGGGCATACGTTTTGTTGTTCATATGTTGACTTCGCCCGGTACTAATGACGTTACCTCTAGTACCGTGGCACTATGTTTTGCTGTCCCTCCATAGACTTCGGCCCAGTACGTGGCATATGTTTGTTGTTCATTTGTTGACCTCGGCCCGTACTGTGGCAATACGTTTTGCTGTCTATGGATTGACTTCGGCCCGGTAGCTAAGACTGTTCGAGGTGTAGCATATGGTATTGGTACAATTAACTTTCAATGCGTGCAAGTAAGTATTTATGTGTATGGAACCCTACCGCTACGTCTTGTTCGAGTACCGGGCATACGTTTTGCTGTTCATTTATTGACTTCGGGCCCCGGTAGCTAATAACGTTTGGGGTATAGCACAAGGTAGTGGTACAAGAGATAGCCAAAGTGCAAGTAAGTATGAACGGATTCCTGTCATTCGACCACAGTAATCATAGCCGAGTGCTATGAAGTGGGTAAGTCTGACAGATCCATACGAGAAGTTAAAGATAATGATAAATAACGAATGATGAAGATAATAACGAATATTATCTCTGTGTACGTATGATGTATGAATGCATGAAAAAAGGATACTTGTAAATAAGTAAAAGTAGGTTTTAATACAAAACTAGAACTCACTCAGCAACGCTGACCTTTATGTATTTCCAGTTGGCATGTAGGTTGCTGAGGATGGCACGAGGCGGCTACTCAGCTTTATTTTTGGGATGGCATTTCTTTTGTTAATGTTTTTTTGTATTGTAATGCAAACAAATGATATTTTGTAACAGGTGTTGTATTACTTTGCAAAAGCATTTTTAGTAAAATTTAAAGTTTCCGCTGCATGGTTTTTATTAAGTTATATTAAATGTATGTTTTATGGGTGATGACGACCAACTGTGAGGTGCCCGGGAACGGGCCTTACAAAGTTGGTATCAGAGCCAAAGTTTAAGTGAAACGGGTTAATTTTTAGAATAAACCTAAGACTTAAACTGAGAATGGGACAGGGGGAAATGGGAATGCCATCTGAGTAGCTGCGTGCCATCAGGTATCTTCTTGAAAATTACCAGTGTTACGTGTGCATGTTATGTGGTTATGTGTACTGTTAGACTTAGATACTAATGTAGTCAGACAGGTAATGCTCGGGGTGTGAAGAGTAGGGTAAGTGGCTAATCACAACTGGCCATGTATTAGGGAATTACTGTACTTGACATAAACTGAGCCATTTCCTTGGATGACCGGGTTGGTGTTTAAATCTTTCAGTGTGATAGAAGATGGTCGGTGGTAGATCATCGAAAGCCCAATTGGTGGAGTAGTGGCGGGAAGTGGTACGGAACCACGAGTCACAAGAGGTAGGCCTAGAAAGGAGAAGAAGGTTCCCGAAGGACCTAATACTAATCCCTCGGGGGAGTGGATGAGGAGTGATGATTTTAGAGCCTCGGTGAAGGAGGCAGTTGTCGAGGAGGTGCAACCGGTTATGCCAACGATCTTACCGTCTGTAATGACAGAAGTGTTAAAGGCAGTACGAGAGGATGAGAGACGGGGGAGAAACCAGTCCTCCGGTGGACAAACAACAGACAGGGCAGAAACGGTATTGTCCGACGATGCGGAGGAGGAAGAACAGGTACGGGAGACAGCCCGGGGCTGTGATTACGGGAAATTCATGAGGTGCAGCCCCCAACTTTCGATGGGTCTGGTACTGCTACCGATGCTCACAATGGGTGATGGAAATGGAGGCTGTCCTCGATATCAGTGATTGCCAGGAGGACAAGAAGGTAAGTTTGCCACCCACTCTTTTACAGGGTCGGCTTTATGCTGGTGGAAAAATATAGTCCAGGCCGAGGGTAGCAGGGCTAAGGGAAGATGAAGTGGGCTGAGTTGAAAAGGCTGGTGATCGAGGAATTCAGTCCTCGTCGGGAAAGGATAGAATAGAGAGAGAGTTCCTGAGTTGAGGCGGGAACGATGACCCACCAACAAATACCACCAAGTTTAACGAGTTGGCGCTGTTGGTGCCAGAGCAGGTGACGCCGGTGTCTCGAAAGATCAACCGGTATAGTCAAGGACTGCGGCTGAAATTCGTTGGCACTGATTTCTGCCCGACCGAAACACTTTCAGGTCGGCAGTGGACTTGGCGGGAAGGTTATTCGATGAACGTGCTGCTTTGGTGAAGGCTGAGGGAAGCAAGAAGGAAGTGGAGAGAAAACTGGCAGGGGAAAAGATTTGGTCGGGGTGTGATACTCGCAAAACAACAAGAAAGCAAGGTGGATGACCGCCCGAGTGGTCTCGTGTCTGGAGCTGGGGTGAAGAAGTGTGGTAAGTGTGGAAAGGAGCACTCAGGGGAGTGCAAATGGGGATACAAATCTGTTTCAATGTGTGGGAGACTGGGCATATGGCCAAGGAGTCTGAAGGGCAAGTGTTTAACTGTGGGGAAATTGGTCATATGAGCAAGGATTGCAAGAAGCCGAGGGCTGAGGGCTCGGGAGAGAAGAAGAAGGGAGGAGAGCACGAAGGAAGGCAAGGCTAGGGCGTTCACGATGACACAAGAAGAGGCTAGGACGGACCCGATGTGGTGTCAGGTACGTTTCTAGTAAACCAAACTCTTGCTTCTGTGTTATTTGACTCTGGTGCTAGTAAGAGTTTCATTTCTGGTACTTTCTGTGCTAAGCTGCCTGTTAGAGTAAATGCCTTGATAAGTCCTTTGATGTAGAAACCGTATGGGAAAATCCAATAGGGTTACGATGTGATAGAGGGCTGTACCATAGAATAGAGGGCCATAGTTTGCTGCCATGTTACTGTGATGCCTCTAGGAAGGATTGATGTAGTGTAGGGATGGACTGGTTAGCAACCTACGAAGCGAATATCGTTTGCCGAAAGAAGATGATTAGACTGACAGCGACCGACGGAAGTCCGGTGACGATTTAGGCGATCGGGTACGACGATTCCAAAGGTGCTCGTCGCTGGCGGTGGCGGAAAGTGTATGAGGCGCGGATGCAGCGCTACTTATGTTTATGTAAAGAACGTAGAGACGCAAACACCACAGCTATTGCGATGTGCCAGTGTGTGTGACTTTCCAGATGTGTTTTCCCGAAGACTTATCGGGTTTGCCACCTGACCGAGAGATCGAATTCCAGATCGACCTGATACCGGGTGCCCAACCTGTCGCGAAAGCACCGTATCGCTTGGCTCCGACGGAGATGAAAGAATTGATGGATCAGTTGCGGAGCTGCTGGATAAGGGGTTATTCGACCGAGTATCTCACCTTGGGGTGCTCCGGTTCTGTTCGTAAAGAAGAAGGATGGTAGTATGCGGATGTGCATCGACTACCGCGAGTTGAATAAGCGACGGTGAAGAACAGATACCCCTTACCAAGAATCGATGACTTGTTTGATCAACTCCAGGGTGCCAGTGGTTCTCGGAGGATAGATCTTCGATCTGGCTACCATCAATTAAAGGTGAAGGAACAGATATCCCTAAAACGCCTTTCGTACGCGCTATGGTCACTACGAGTTTCTTGTTATGTCTTTTGGGTTTGACCAATGCACCGGCTGCTTTTATGGATTTGATGAACCGAGTGTGCCGACCAATGCTGGATAAATCAGTAATTGTTTATCGATGATATTTTGATTTATTCAAGAAGTGAAAAAGAGCATGCTGGGCATATTCGGGAAGGTGTTGGAAACGTTGAGAAGGGAGAAATTGTACGCCAATTCTCCCAATGCGCCTTTTGGCTACGCGAGGTGCAATTTCTGGGTCATGTAGTGAATGCAGAAGGAATAATGGTGGACCCAGCAAAGGTTGAGGCTGTGATGCAATGGAAACCCCCAAAGACGCCATCCGAGATTCGTAGCTTCTTGGGATTGGCGGGCTATTATAGAAGGTTTATTCAAGACTTTTCAAAGATAGCCTCACCTTTGACAAAATTGACTCGTAAGGATGTGAAATTCGTGTGGGGTCGAGAGCAGGAGATGGCTTTTGAGGAGTTGAAGGCAAAACTAACACAAGCTCCTGTCTTGACTTTGCCTGAGGGAAGTGAAGACTTAGTGGTCTATTCGGATGCGTCTTATTCTGGGCTAGGTTGTGTGTTGATGCAACGTGGAAAGGTGATAGCCTACGCATCTCGACAACTGAAGACCCACGAAGTCAACTATCCCACACACGATCTAGAACTAGCTGCGGTGGTTTTTGCGTTGAAGATTGGCGGCACTATCTATACGGGACGAAGTGCACAATCTTACGGACCACAAAAGCTTGAAGTATTTCTTCGAGCAGAAGGATCTAAACATGAGGCAGAGGCGGTGGTTGGAACTGATAAAAGATTATGATTGTGAGATCCATTACCACCGGGCAAAGCCAATGTGGTGGCTGACGCCCTTAGCCGAAAAGAAAGGCCTGAGCCGATCCGGGTGAAGGCTTATCAGTTGATCATGACCTCCGACGTGATGACACAGGTTAAGGAGTTCCAAGATGAGGCTTTGAAGGAAGATCGTCTTAACTCCGAAAGGATGAGAGGTCTAGTGACGGAGTTGGGTGAGAACACTCTAGGTGTTAAGACCCGATTTGGGCGAATGTGGATTCCTCGATACGGGGATCTACGTAGTAGAATATGGATGAAGCTCATAGGTCTCGATACTCCATTCATCCGGCGCCACCAAGATGTACCAAGATATGAAGAAAGATTATTGTGGCCGGGTATGAAACGCGATGTGGTGGAGTATGTGAGTAATGCCTCACGTGTTTGCAAGTGAAGGCGGAAGCACCAGAAGCCGTATGGAAGATTCAACCTTGGACATCCCGGAGTGGAAGTGGGAACACATCACCATGGATTTCATCACAAAGTGCCACGTACCCCTAAAGGGTATGATACGATCTTGGGTGATTGTGGATCGATTGACGAAGAGTGCTCACTTCTTACCGATGCGGGAGACATATTCGTCCGAAAGGTTGGCCGATCTTTTCATTAAAGAGATCGTAACTCGTCATGGTGTCGGTGTCGATTGTGTCTGATCGCGACACCCGGTTTACATCAAATTTTGGAAGAAATTTCATGATGCCATGGGGACGAGGTTGCATATTAGCACGGCATATCATCCTCAAACAGACGGTCAGTCTGAGAGGACGATCCAAACACTCGAAGATATGCTTCGGGCGTGCGTGATCGATTTTGGAGGAAGTTGGGATGATCACTTGCCGTTAGCAGAATTCTCGTACAACAATAGTTATCACGCCAGCATTGGCATGCCACCTTACGAGATGCTATACGGTAGGAGATGTAGGACGCCGTGTGCTGGGGAGACATGGGCAGAAGGAGTTAGGAGGTGTTGAGGTGATTGAAGCAACGACTGAGAAATTAGAGAAGATCAAAGCCTTCATGAAGGCGGCGAAAGATAGGCAAAAGTCGTATGCTGACAAGAGGCGTAGACCGATAGAGTTCAAGGTTGGTGACGGGTTATGTTGAAGGTCTCATGGAAAGGAATCATTAGATTCAGGAAACGAGGTAAGCTAAGCCCGAGGTACATAGGACCTTTCCGAATTATCGCACGAGTAGGAGAGGTGGCCTATCGACTTGAATGCCAGATGAGTTAAGTGGAATTCATCCCACATTCCATGTATCTCATCTGAGGAAGTGCTTAGCTGATGAAGACATGGTTGTACCACTGGAGGATATTGAAGTAGACGAACGGCTCAACTACGTGGAGCAACCAGTGGCAATCATTGATCGTAAGGAGAAGAGGTTAGGAATAAAGTGGTCCCTTGTGCGTGTACAGTGGAAGCACAGGAAGGGATCCGAGTCTACGTGGGAGACTGAAGAGGAGATGAACAACACTACCCACATCTGTTTGAGGAATAACAGGTTTCGGGGACGAAACCTATATAAGGGGGGTGGACTTGTAACACCCGTAATTTCTTATTAAAGAAATTAAAGAATGAAATAGAAAGAAAGGGGAAAGAAAAAAAAGTCTACCTTGTGGAAGGACTAAAAGTGCCAAATAGCAAAGTTTATATTTATTTGGCACAAAAGGTGGAATGGCCACCCATGTTGTCTGCATTTCACTCATTCGAACTTTTTAGAGAGAGAAAGTAGCAGGAGCAGAAAACCCTCGGATTTTTGAAGAAGAACCTGTGAACTGGAAGCTTTTGGTAAGAATTCTCTAGTTTTTGAAGTTTTAGATATTCTAGAACCGTGTGGGTGCTTATAAGTGTGTCTTGTGTGTTCGGGTGGTGTGGTGTGTGGTTCTAGGTGTTAGAACAAGTGAGCAGGTTCGGGTTGAAGGGTGTAAACTCGAAGAAGACGACTAAGGTGAGTTCTAGACCCCGTTTTTACTGTTTTTAAATGTTTTGGGCTGGAAATGCATGTAAAGATGTTTTTATAAAAGTTTGGGTCGAAACCCGTATGAATGACTGTATGTATGTTTATGTAAATGTTAAAATTATGCTTAGAATTTATGTGCATATGCTTAGAAATAGGCATTTGGATGTTCTGGACTTGAATTATGAATTAGACATATGAGTAGGATGCTAATGTGTCTGAAAATGGGACTTAGAATAAATAAGAAAAGTTGATGTGTCCAGCAGTGCTCAAACGACCAACAGTGGTCGTATGATCAGGATTTTCTAAGTGTTGATGAGTCCAATAGGACTCATACGACCAACAGTGGTCGTATGAATATGTTATATTTTCTAAGTATGAGGCCAATAGGCTCATACGACCAACAGTGTCGTATGATTATGTGAGAATTTCCAAGTCTGAGGCCCACAGGACTCATACGACCAACAGTGGTCGTATGATGATGATGAAATTCTAAGTGTGGACTCATACGACAACAGTGGTCGTATGATCCGAATATTTACTAAGTCCAGAGTGGTACGACCAGCAGGGGTCATACGACCAGGTCGTATGACCAGTGAATAGTTCTAAGTGTTAGGTGAAAAGTCCAGCAGGACTCACGGCTATAGTGCTCATACGACCAGGGGTTATACGACCAATAGTGCTAAAACGCCTAGACACTTAGAAATTTTCAGGAAATTTCCAGTAAGCTCGAAGTTCGAGGTTTGACCGGGGTTGACTAGAGTTAATAAATGATGATGTCTCATGCATATAATGATGAGAATGATTAACCCTAATCGTTACTAATATTATTATTAGTAGTATATTATTGTTAACAATATTATTAAAATATTGTTAAGTAAGGTATGATGCTGTGCATGATGATGTACGTATGAGGATGAATGTATGAGGATGAATGCATGAAGAATACTTATGATGTGTGTATGTTCCTTGTGATTGTGTATGTTTATCTTTCTGAAACTTACGAATAATGAGGAAAATAATTAATGAAGTATTATGTATCGTAAAGTGAAAGATAATGAAAGAGGATATGATGACGAATGCATGTATTAACGAATGAACGAAATGAAGAATGATAAGAATACATGCATTAATGAACGAATGAGCTATGTCTTGCAAGCATTGAATAACGCGATTGGTCCTTCTATGTGATTGACCATGGTCATGGTACCTCTACCGCTTACCTTTAGTACCGGGCATACGTTTTGTTGTTCATATGTTGACTTCGCCCGGTAGCTAATGACGTTACCTCTAGTACCGTGGCACTATGTTTTGCTGTCCCTCCATAGACTTCGGCCCAGTACGTGGCATATGTTTGTTGTTCATTTGTTGACCTCGGCCCGTACTGTGGCAATACGTTTTGCTGTCTATGGATTGACTTCGGCCCGGTAGCTAAGACTGTTCGAGGTGTAGCATATGGTATTGGTACAATTAACCTTTCAATGCGTGCAAGTAAGTATTTATGTGTATGGAACCCTACCGCTTACTTCGAGTACCGGCATACGTTTTGCTGTCATTTATTGACTTCGCCCGGTAGCTAATAACGTTTGGGGTATAGCACAAGGTAGTGGTACAAGAGATAGCCAAGTGCAAGTAAGTATGAACGGGATTCCTGTCATTCGACCACAGTAATCATAGCCGAGTGCTATGAAGTGGGTAAAGTCTGACAGAATCCATACGAGAAGTTAAAGATAATGATAAATAACGAATGATGAAGATAATAACGAATATTATCTCTGTGTACGTATGATGTATGAATGCATGAACAAAAAGGATACTTTTAAATAAGTAAAAGTGGTTTAATACAAAACTAGAACTCACTCAGCACGCTGACTTTTATGTATTTTCCAGTTGGCAGGTAGTGTTGCTGAGGATGGCACGAGGCGGCTACTCAGCTTTATTTTGGGATGGCATTCTTTGTTTATTTTTTTTTGTATTGTAATGCAACAAATGATATTTGTAACAGGTGTTGTATTACTTTGCAAAAGCATTTTTAGTAAATTTAAAGTTTCCGCTGCATGGTTTTTATTAAGTTATATTAAATGTATGTTTTATGGGTGATGACGACAACTGTGAGGTGCCGGGAACGGGGCTTACACGTCATTTGAATAGAGAACTCGTTTGTGTTAATCCTCTAGCTGTTTAACTGTCTAGAAGTCCCTGTGTGTGTTGTCAATTGACTGTGGGCTTGAGCAGTCACCGTGATCTGCTTCGTAATCTTCTAAGTTGATTATGTGTCTAAGCTGAAGTGTATCGCCTTCCCCGGCAAAAGGCAATAGCATGCTCCAGTTTGTTTTTGCAAACCTATATGTAGTGTCCTTCCCCAATTAAATTATATGTTTCCATGGGAGAAATCAGGATTTCTAGAGTTTCCTGATGAGTTTTTTAATAAACTGCTGTAAATCACTGGTAGGTGTTCTATTTGTTGATTAAGCCATTTTAGGGCGGCAAAATCAATTTCTGTCTTTGTCATACATGTCGTAAGTAATTTGTTGTATATTATGATCAATGAAGATCCTTTTCTGGCGGGTCTGTAAGTGTAAGAATCTGTAAAAGGGAATGATGCAATAATTTGCATCCAATGGTTGGCACAAGCTCTTGCTGCTATATTCCCTGCTGTTAAAATTATTTTTCTCCAAGTTGATTTAGGAGATCTTCTGTTCTTCTGGTGAGCTTGACTTCCAGGTAATCAATCATACCATGATGGTAGAATTGGATTATCTGTTCGTCAGTTAACTGTGTAGGCTGAAAGACTTGCAGTAACAGGAGTCCTGTACCGTTGCCATCTTCATCTGTTCTTTCTACTATATGAATCCTTTGTTTTCACTATCCATGTGAAATGCGAGATCCAGTAGTTGGTGTTGAAGATTGTAAAGAATTAAAGGAAATTGCTCACAGACTTTCCGTGAAACAATCCTCTCAAATTCGGTAAATCTATCTGTCACGGCTTCAGTTGTTGATGCCAAGGTGTGTCAAGAATCCTAGTTCTGAAGGATTCAAAAGTCCTGTATATATCTGTATTTTCTTTTTTCTTCTCGAGTCTTTGTAATAACTGTGTATTTTTTGCCTCGAGTAATGCAATTTTTTGTTTGAGAATTTATTCTCCAATTTTATGTGTATAAACTGTGTATCTTTTCCTTTCTTATAAAGCTGTTCTTGCAGATCAGTAATCAATTGCTCTTGAGCTTTGATTAACTGTTCTGGGTTTGTATTTGCTATTTCAGCAAAATGTTTTAACCTCTTCGGGTTCAATGTAAAAACCTTTACCCCAAATGTTTCCCTTGCAGTTTCGATGCCTTGTTGAAAGCTCTCAAAACCTTTATAAATTGGATTGGGACATTTATGTATTTTGCAACAGTTTCCTATTTATTGAAAATACCGATTTTTTGTACCTCGAAAAATGACATAATGTGTAAACTTTGGTTTGTGTCTTTTTTCAGGTGTTGTCATGCTCTGTTCAGAGAAGTACATACTTAGAGCATTCAAGACTTGTATTTTAAAACTTGAGGCTTGTGGCATGGTTGAATATGCCAAAGATTATCAAGTAGACACTGTTGTTGTTTTGTTAATGTAATTCCACCAATAGGTCTAAACTTTTTGTTGGTGTCAATACATTTTGGAGAGAGTATATTCCTCCAAATACAATGTTTAGATTCTGGTATTCTGTGTTGTAATAAACGTCCTTTGTGTATTCTGTATATTTTTGGACGAGTTTCTATTGGGTTGTAGTATCGTGATACTTCCCCAATACCTGTAATCGATGCTAGAAGTTGTCTATAACTTTTGATCGATTCTGTATATAACTGTTGAATCTTCTCTGTTTCTTCATTAGAAGTCATTGAAGATTTTTTATTCTGTATAGGCTGTATAAGGATTCCTTTGCCTTTAGCATTCTTTCTTTCCATCTGCAATAAACCACTTATTTATATTTCTAGATAACATATCTGCTATCCCATTATTTTTTCCTTTAATATGTTCAAAATTTATAAAATATCCATTCCCTTGTATTATGTTTTGTAGATTTACCCATCGTGTCCTGTTCATCTTTTTACTTTGATCATTTTTAATAAATTTAACTATTGCTTCACAATCTGTTCGAACTGTGAATTCTTTATGTAAAAATATTTTAAATTTTTCGAGAGATAGATTAATGCTTGTATTTCAAAATCTATATTTGTCAAATTATTTTATTTTGAAAATTTCCGCTCGTATAAGCACATATTTTTTCATCATTTTTGGGCTGTATTTATTTGGTTTACATAGAAGGACTGCTCCCCATCCTTCTTTACACCCATCTGTTTCTACTATTATATAGTCTGTTACTAATGGTAATTCTAATGGTTTAATATTTTTAACCATATTTTTTATTTCTTTTACTATCTTATATCTTCACTGTTAAAATACCTTTGTCCATTTTTTGTTGTCTTACTGTATAATGGTCCTACTAATTTTGATAGATTGGGAATAAATTTCTAGCATAATTTAACCAATCCAAAAAAGCCTGTATGTGACAACCTGAATTTTTTTTTTTTGGTTAATATTATTAAAATAATTTTATCGGCTTACCGCCAATTTAATTCATTTACTATTATTTAAGAATAATAGTAATAATAATACTAATAATAATAATAATAATTAATAATAATAATAAGTAATAATAATAATAATAATTTAGAATTAAAGTGCAGGGGGTAATTTTGTAACTTTTAAAACTTGTTTTAAAACTTTCAACATAAAATAATAATGGTACAAAACTTCAGGGGCTGAATGTGTAAAATTTTCTTTTAAACCCACCCCCCGCCCGTCGAACCTTCTCGCCGTCCGGCCACCCTCCGGCCAACTCCGGCGACCCTTCAACACCCAAACGGACGTGGTTTTGACCAAATTATGCATCCCGACATCTTCTCGTGGGTAATTCGAACACTAACCGCACTAGAATTTGAATAATACAAGATGATAATGTGGTCAACCCACACGACCGAAACTTTCGGCCAACCACACACCATTGTCGAGCACTGAACCTAATAATAATCAAAAATAAAGAGCACTAGCAATCATTTAGTCGTTTAAAACCTTTCATTAAGCTCAATTTGATCAAAAAACAACAAATCACACCCATTCGATTAACACCACCAACCGCGACCTGCAACACAGTCGATTGCTACTTTCCGAGTTCTATTTCACGAAATTAACGTAAGGACTTCGATCATTAGCTTCATTAGGAGCTACCTGTGCATTCAATTTGGTTATCATCAACAAAATCGACTCGAACCAATTCTTCCTTTGCCGCGGCTTGTTCTTATCTGCTCTACCATCAATCCGAATCAAAACAGGTAATTAAACGTATCTACACACTCGGTTTAACCTAAGGAACGAAAGCCCTACCAACAATTTCATTATCATACGCGAATGTTGTTCAATTTAGCTTCGATCGAAGCTAGGGTTTATACGATTCGGGGGAATTGGGTTAAACAGACTTATAATGAAATGGAAGCATTCTCTATCGCGGCTTAGAGCCTTTGGTTTACTGGTTTGGGTATTGTGCTGGTGAACAGGAGGTCAAGGGTTCGACCCCGGGCCACCTCATTATTTTTTAAAATGCCTTTTTAAGCATTTAAAATATCAGAAAAATTCCTAAAAATTATAAAAATAATTTTTATAAACATTTTTTGTTTAAAAGGTTATATAAATACTTTCTGTAAATTTATTTAAAAACCGTAATGATATTTATAAATTAATATTTATAAATATTACAAATAATTATTTTTATAAAAATGAACACTAGATCGTGTTTAATCGTGGAAATTTTAGAAATCATGCAACATGTAATTTCACAATTATTTACGAGATATTTCTTATAAGAATTATACTTTAATTAATAAAATTAAATATATATAAATCACAAAGTTTATAATTAAACTTAGATGTATAAAACCGATCGTGTGCGTCAAACCAAACCGATCCAAACCCGTCCAAATTTAACTATCCGTGTTGTGTACATTATAAAGGCTCAATTACAATCAATAATAGGTATTGATCGTGTTTGATCATGCATTGCCTTATTGTTTGAAGTTCTCGTTCATATCATTACATCAATTCAAGGTGAGTTCCACGGCCCCTTTTTACTTTCTTTTCTTTTTGGGGAGGAAACATACAAACACTATTTTTGGTCATGGTTGCCAGTATTATTGATATCGCTTGTTATGTTAGTGCCAAAACGCAATTGAAAGTCGTTACAGTATCAAACCGTTAGTAACACGATTAGCGAGGTAATTTTGAGTAGTACTACTGGGTCTGACAAACCCCGCCCGGGCTAGTCGCGCTAGCTTGATTGGAGGTCAAACGGGTGCTTAATTGACCTAACACAACGATTGCCACGGTCGGTTAAGACGTGGGTGAAACACATTGTCATGGTCTGAAACACATTGTCATGGTCTGAAACACATTGTCATGGTCTGATGAGACATGACGGAACACAACGATTGCCACGGTCGGTTAAGACGTGGAGGAAACACATTGTCATGGTCTGATGAGACATGACGGAACACAACGATTGCCACGGTCGGTTAAGACGTGGTGGAAACATAATAGTACGTAAACAGTCAGCTTCGGTTCGAAACGCTAAGTAACAAGAACATAGGCTAGCTACCTATCGATATGCTCTATATACTAAACCATTGAAACGCAAACTATGGAAACACTTACAAACACATTTTCTTGTTGATAAAATCTGTGGACACACCAACTTTATGCTGACACATTTTAGCATGTTTTCTCAGGTCACAGAAACGCACAAGATTAAGAACTCAGCTAGGATGCATGCATGGCATTCATCACAACACAACTGTTTTCAAGATTAAATCTTCATTTACTTTATAATTATTGGATTGGACGCGTGTTTGCGTGTTCCAAAACTGTTGTTAAACGTTTTCCTGTTTTCGCTTCCGCAAGTCTGAAACACTCATGTTTGATTTAAACAACTAATTACTTAATGTTATGTTTGTAATTATTATGTTTGGTGTAACTGATGCTTATCTGAGATCCTGGTGTGTCACATGCCTGACGGTAAAACCCCGTTAGCGGATTTTGAGGGTGTGACAGATTGGTATCAGAGCATTAGTTATAGCGAACTAAAATGGACTTGCATCTCATTTGCATTGCATTTTAGACTATAACTGCATTTGCATTAGTTACACATACATAGATTTCTAAGCTATGTTCACTTAATTTGGATGCTTGAAAACTTTTACTTTAACATACGGGAGGGTTTGAGTGCCTAATTCAAGTGATTTCAAACTCCAAAACTCGATTGTTATTGATGGATTCCAAAATCTCGTCAAAGTCTGTGTCCCACCACTGAATACATGCAATGCTGGAAGAGTAAGATGCATGTATCTTGGGGTGTTCTGTCTAGGCAAGGTATTCGCATATATCCAAATCAACCGATGGACCTGTTTACCTTACCTGGGAACCCTTGGGATGAGTATCTGCTTATAAGTACGCATGTTTTCAACAAAGTTGTGGTTGACTAAATACTTTGATTAGTCAACGTACTCGCTTTGATTCACGAATCAAACGAATACACTCGGAACATCTCATTGCCGTGTCGAATAATTCTTGTCCTTGATTTCGTTTTCCCGATTTAAACTATCCAAGATTTGAACACCACAGCAAACTCTATCGTACTCGTTTCTACTTCCAACATGCCCTATCATCTTCGCTAGTCTTAACAGATAGCACTCGGTACTTGACAAGGTATGTTATCACGAATGGGAGGAACCATGAGTGACCATGCAAAGTAAATTAGAATCACGGGTGCACATGAAATTGTAATTTGTCGTGCATGCTAAGTCCGGTGAATCTGGTCGGGTGGTAACGTTGTAGTCAGTATAAGTCATCGTATCTACACCGTGAGCAAGAAATAGCTCTCACGAAACCTTACGGTTTGTTCAGAAACTCCCGAAGACCCTATCTTGCCTATGTCTAGATAACTAATCAGCTTACTCACAGACCAGCTTGCTTGCTAGTAGTTCGTTAACGCGTGTGTTCTAATTTTCGGGACGAAAATTTCTTCAACAAGGGGATAATGTGACAACCTGAATATTTTTTTTTTCGGTTAATATTATTAAAATAATTTTATCGGCTTACCGCCAATTTAATTCATTTACTATTATTTAAGAATAATAGTAATAATAATACTAATAATAATAATAATAATAATAATAATAATAATAATAATAATAATAATAATAATAGTAATAATAATAATAATAATTTAGAATTAAAAGTGCAGGGGGTAATTTTGTAACTTTAAAACTTGTTTTAAAAACTTTCAACATAAAATAATAATGGTACAAAACTTCAGGGGCTGAATGTGTAAATTTTTCTTTTAAAACCCACCCCCGCCCGTCGAACCTTCTCGCCGTCCGGCCACCCTCCGGCCAACTCCGGCGACCCTTCAACACCCAAACGGACGTGGTTTTGACCAAATTATGCATCCCGACATCTTCTCGTGGGTAATTCGAACACTAACCGCACTAGAATTTGAATAATACAAGATGATAATGTGGTCAACCCACACGACCGAAACTTTCGGCCAACCACACACCATTGTCGAGCACTGAACCTAATAATAATCAAAAATAAGGAGCACTAGCAATCATTTAGTCGTTTAAAACCTTTCATTAAGCTCAATTTGATCAAAAAACAACAAATCACACCCAGTCGATTAACACCACCAACCGCGACCTGCAACACAGTCGATTGCTACTTTCCGAGTTCTATTTCACGAAATTAACGTAAGGACTTCGATCATTAGCTTCATTAGGAGCTACCTGTGCATTCAATTTGGTTATCATCAACAAAATCGACATGAACCAATTCGTCCTTTGCCGCGGCTTGTTCTTATGTGCTCTTACCATCAATCCGAATCAAAACAGGTAATTAAACGTATCTACACACTCGGTTTAACCTAAGGAACGAAAGCCCTACCAACAATTTCATTATCATACGCGAATTGTTGTTCAATTTAGCTTCGATCGAAGCTAAGGTTTATACGATTCGGGGGAATTGGGTTAAACAGCCTTATAATGAAATGGAACCATTCTCTATCGCGGCTTAGAGCCTTTGGTTTACTGGTTTGGGTATTGTGCTGGTGAAAAGGAGGTCAGGGGTTCGACCCCGGGCCACCTCATTATTTTTTTAAAATGCCTTTTTAAGCATTTAAAATATCAGAAAAATTCCTAAAAAATTATAAAAATAATTTTTATAAACATTTTGTTTAAAAGGTTATATAAATACTTTCTGTAAATTTATTTAAAAACCGTAATGATATTTATAAATTAATATTTATAAATATTACAAATAATTATTTTTATAAAAATGAACACTAGATCGTGTTTAATCGTGGAAATTTTAGAAATCATGCAACTTGTAATTTCACAATTATTTACGAGATATTTCTTATAAGAATTATACTTTAATTAATAAAAATTAAATATATATAAATCACAAAGTTTATAATTAAACTTAGATGTATAAAACCGATCGTGTGCGTCAAACCAAACCGATCCAAACCCGTCCAAATTTAACTATCCGTGTTGTGTACATTATAAAGGCTCAATTACAATCAATAATAGGTATTGATCGTGTTTGATCGTGCATTGCCTTATTGTTTGAAGTTCTTGTTCATATCATTACATCAATTCAAGGTGAGTTCCACGGCCCCTTTTTACTTTCTTTTCTTTTTGGGGGAGGAAACATGCAAACACTATTTTTGGTCATGGTTGCCAGTATTATTGATATCGCTTGTTATGTTAGTGCCAAAACGCAATTGAAAGTCGTTACAGTATCAAACCGTTAGTAACACGATTAGCGAGGTAATTTTGAGTAGTACTACTGGGTCTGACAAACCCCGCCCGGGCTAGTCGCGCTAGCTTGATTGGAGGTCAAACGGGTGCTTAATTGACCTAACACAACGATTGCCACGGTCGGTTAAGACGTGGGTGAAACACATTGTCATGGTCTGAAACACATTGTCATGGTCTGAAACACATTGTCATGGTCTGATGAGACATGACGGAACACAACGATTGCCACGGTCGGTTAAGACGTGGAGGAAACACATTGTCATGGTCTGATGAGACATGACGGAACACAACGATTGCCACGGTCGGTTAAGACGTGGTGGAAACACAATAGTACGTAAACAGTCAGCTTCGGTTCGAAACACTAAGTAACAAGAACATAGGCTAGCTACCTATCGATATGCTCTATATACTAAACCATTGAAACGCAAACTATGGAAACACTTACAAACACATTTTCTTGTTGATAAAACCTGTGGACTCACCAACTTTATGTTGACACATTTTAGCATGTTTTCTCAGGTCACAGAAACGCACAAGATTAAGAACTCAGCTAGGCTGCATGCATGGCATTCATCACAACACAACTGTTTTCAAGATTAAATCTTCATTTACTTTATAATTATTGGATTGGACGCGTGTTTGCGTGTTCCAAAACTGTTGTTAAACGTTTTCCTGTTTTCGCTTCCGCAAGTCTGAAACACTCATGTTTGATTTAAACAACTAATTACTTAATGTTATGTTTTGTAATTACTGTGTTTGGTGTAACTGATGCTTATCTGAGATCCTGGTGTGTCACACGCCTGACGGTAAAACCCCGTTAGCGGATTTTGAGGGTGTGACAGATTGGTATCAGAGCATTAGTTATAGCGAACTAAAATGGACTTGCATCTCATTTGCATTGCATTTTAGACTATAACTGCATTTGCATTAGTTACACACACATAGATTTCTAAGCTATGTTCACTTAATTTGGATGCTTGAAAACTTTTACTTTAACATACGGGAGGGTTTGAGTGCCTAATTCAAGTGATTTCAAACTCCAAAACTCGATTGTTATGATGGATTCCAAAATCTCGTCAAAGTCTGTGTCCCACCACTGAATACATGCAATGCTGGAAGAGTAAGATGCCTGTATCTTGGGGTGTTCTGTCTAAGCAAGGTATTCGCATATATCCAAATCAACCGATGGACCTGTTTACCTTACCTGGGAACCCTTGGGATGAGTATCTGCTTATAGGTACGCATGTTTTCAACAAAGTTATGGTGACTAAATACTTTGATAGTCAACGTACTCGCTTTGATTCACGAATCAAACGAATACACTCGGAACATCTCATTGCCGTGTCGAATAATTCTTGTCCTTGATTTCGTTTTCCCGATTTAAACTATCCAAGATTTGAACACCACAGCAAACTCTATCGTACTCGTTTCTACTTCCAACATGCCCTATCATCTTCGCTAGTCTTAACAGATAGCACTCGGTACTTGACAAGGTATGTTATCACGAATGGGAGGAACCATGAGTGACCATGCAAAGTAAATTAGAATCACGGGTGCACATGAAATTGTAATTTGTCGTGCATGCTAAGTCCGGTGAATCTGGTCGGGTGGTAACGTTGTAGTCAGTATAAGTCATCGTATCTACACCGTGAGCAAGAAATAGCTCTCATGAAACCTTACGGTTTGTTCAGAAACTCCCGGAGACCCTATCTTGCCTATGTTCTAGATAACTAATCAGCTTACTCACAGACCAGCTTGCTTGCTAGTAGTTCGTTAACGCGTGTGTTCTAATTTTCGGGACGAAAATTTCTTCAACAAGGGGATAATGTGACAACCTGAATATTTTTTTTTCGGTTAATATTATTAAAATAATTTTATCGGCTTACCGCCAATTTAATTCATTTACTATTATTTAAGAATAATAGTAATATAATACTAATAATAATAATAATAATAATAATAATAATAATAATAATAATAATAATAATATAATAATAATAATAATAATAGTAATAATAATAATAATAATTTAGAATTAAAAATGCAGGGGGTAATTTTGTAACTTTTAAAACTTGTTTTAAAAACTTTCAACATAAAATAATAATGGTACAAAACTTCAGGGGCTGAATGTGTAAATTTTTCTTTTAAAACCCACCCCCGCCCGTCGAACCTTCTCGCCGTCCGGCCACCCTCCGGCCAACTCCGGCGACCCTTCAACACCCAAACGGACGTGGTTTTGACCAAATTATGCATCCCGACATCTTCTCGTGGGTAATTCGAACACTAACCGCACTAGAATTTGAATAATACAAGATGATAATGTGGTCAACCCACACGACCGAAACTTTCGGCCAACCACACACCATTGTCGAGCACTGAACCAAATAATAATCAAAAATAAGGAGCACTAGCAATCATTTAGTCGTTTAAAACCTTTCATTAAGCTCATTTTGATCAAAAAACAACAAATCACACCCATTCGATTAACACCACCAACCGCGACCTGCAACACAGTCGATTGCTACTTTCGAGTTCTATTTCACGAAATTAACGTAAGGACTTCGATCATTAGCTTCATTAGGAGCTACCTGTGCATTCAATTTGGTTATCATCAACAAAATCGACTCGAACCAATTCTTCCTTTGCCGCGGCTTGTTCTTATCTGCTCTTACCATCAATCCGAATCAAAATAGGTAATTAAACGTATCTACACACTCGGTTTAACCTAAGGAACGAAAGCCCTACCAACAATTTCATTATCATACGCGAATTGTTGTTCAATTTGGTCATGGTTGCCAGTATTATTGATATCGCTTGTTATGTTAGTGCGAAACGCAATTGAAAGTCCTTACAGTATCAAACCGTTAGTAACACGATTAGCGAGGTAATTTTGAGTAGTACTACTGGGTCTGACAAACCCCGCCGAGCTAGTCGCGCTAGCTTGATTGGAGGTCAAACGGGTGCTTAATGACCTAACACAACGATTGCCACGGTCGGTTAAGACGTGGGTGAAACACATTGTCATGGTCTGAAACACATTGTCATGGTCTGAAACACATTGTCATGGTCTGATGAGACATGACGGAACACTACGATTGCCACGGTCGGTTAAGACGTGGAGGAAACACATTGTCATGGTCTGATGAGACATGACGGAACACAACTATTGCCACGGTCGGTTAAGACGTGGTGGAAACACAATAGTACGTAAACAGTCAGCTTCGGTTCGAAACGCTAAGTAACAAGAACATAGGCTAGCTACCTATCGATATGCTTTATACTAAACCATTGAAACGCAAACTATGGAAACACTTACAAGCACATTTTCTTGTTGATAAAACCTGTGGACTCACCAACTTTATGTTGACACATTTTAGCATGTTTTCTGAGGTCACAGAAACGCACAAGATTAAGAACTCAGCTAGGATGCATGCATGGCATTCAACACAACACAACTGTTTTCAAGATAATTTCAAAAAAAAAAATTGTGTTTATTTATTTATCTATTTATTCACTTATTTCTTTATTTCTTTATTTATTTATTTATTTAAAAATTAATTTTAAGTTAATTTCAATAATTATAATGATAATAATAATAATTATAATAATAATAATAATGATACTAATAATAATAATAATAATTATAATAATAATAATATTAAAAGTTGAGGGGGGGTAAATTGCAAATTTTGAAACTTCAAAAGAAGTTTTAAAACTAAAAATAATAAAAACTAAACCACAGGGACCAATTATATAAATTACAAATTTACATAACCGGCCCCTCCCCACCCCCGATTTTCCGGCCACCGGTCCGGCCAACTCCGGCGGCCCTCCGGCGAAGCCGAAACCCCCAAAATACTCGGTTTTAAACACCGAAAATTATACCAAATCGCTCATGGACAAAATTCGAACCTAACACACACTATAATCGGGTAAATTATTGCTTCTAGAACCACTAATCAATCACTTTAACTTTCGGCCGAAGTGCGGCATTAAATCGAGCACTAAACACTAAAATAAACAAAAGAAAACGCATGTTCTTGATCATCTTGTCGTTTCCAATCTTCCACTAAGTTCGAATTAGTATAAAACGCACGCAATCGTAGAATTCGATCTTCATCCTCTTCGCAACCTGCAACTTAGTCGAAACCCATCTTCTGAGCATTCTAAACCCAAATTAACAGAGGGCTTTTGCTTGTTAACAACGATAGAACGATCCTGCAAATTTAATTTGATTTTCATCATCAATTGCATACCGTTCGAACTCAACTTCGGTCGCGGCTTGTTCATAATCCATTCACCTCAAATTCATCATCGATCGGGGTAATTAAACACATCCTTACACTCGTTTTTACATGGGGATTAAAAGCCCCAACATCAATTTGATTATCAGCTTCGAATTGGGGTTCAATTTTGGGTAAATCGAATTAGGGTTTATCACAATTTGGGTGAAACTGGGGAACCATGTTTAAAAGTAAACAGAACTGAATACCATCGCGGCTGAGGCTTTGGTTCACTGGTTCTGTGATTGCATATCAACCTTGAGGTCCCGGGTTCGAACCCGGTAACCTCCTTTTCATTGTTTTATTTTTTAAGAGCTTTATAAATACTTTAAAAATATGGAAAAATTTCTAAAAATTATAAAATAAATTTATTAATTTTCCTTATTTTAAATCTTACAAAATAATTTTCTGTAAATTTATTTTATTTAAAAACTTTAATAGATTTTTATAAAATATTATTTAAAAAATATTAAAAATACTTATTTTTATAAAATAAATTCTAAATCAAGTTTAACTATGAAATAATCATGAAAATTATATAAATGTTATTTATAAATATTATAAATAATTATTTTATAAAAATGGACACTTTATTATCTTTAAATACAAATTGATATATTTCATAAATCCACAAATTATTTATGAAATTGTGGGTTAATTCTTATAAAATATATTTGAACCAAAGGTATAAATTAATACCTTATTATTAATCAAAATACTATAAGTGTGAATATTCTTATTTATAAATATTATTGGATAATTATAAATTATATAATTAGACCACATTATTTTATATTTAATCCTAAAGATATATAAATACACCTATGAAATCTTTCTAATGAAATCAAAATGTAAATAATTATTTGGTAAAACTTAATACTTATTGATAATTACTTATTAAAACATATACGAATATATAAAAAGATTGTAACATATATATATACGTGTGTGACACGTGTTAAATCAAATTAACCCAAACCTTACCAAATATATTCATTCGTATTAAAGACTAAATTACAAATCAATAATAGGTGTTGAACGTGTTTGATCGTGTTTGCTTAATTCCTTGAAGTTCTTATTCATATACATTACATCAATCCAAGGTGAGTTTCCGTGGCCCCTTTTTATGCTTTTATAATTGTTTCAGTGTTTTTCAAACTTGGGGGAAAAGTATGCTCACCCGTTTTCGATGCTGTAAAATCTTACATACAATTTTCATACTTGGAATCGACGTGATACTATTCTCATATTCTAATACATACATGGTGTTATTCTACGATTCTTACAACCATTAATTCTCGGGTTTGGGAACCAACGGATAGGTATTGGTAGTACTACTGGGTTGACACCCCCACCCTTCGACGATTGGTTAACTTGTGAGTTACCAACACAGCTGCCAGCAATCAGGCCAAGGGTGAATATATTCCGACAGATTTATATGCATAACGTCATTAGGTTTGGTTGTCTTAAACACATGTTATGTGGTTTTTGCTTACAGTATGATTCCATATCAAATTCTATACAGCATCAACAACATGTTTTCAATTTAAACCTGCGGAACTCACCAACATTATGTGTTGACATTTTTGAGCATATCTTTTCAGGTGAACATAATCAAAGAGGATAGCTAGTGCAGATGCCTTAGCAGAGACCTCAGGATTTCTATAGTTTTGCATATGTAATATTTTCATTTGTTTTCATATTTGAACATTGTGTGATTTGGATTGGAATCAATAAGACTATGATAGTCGTGGAACTGACTAACCATGACACAAGTCACCATTGTGTCGGGGGACGTCATGACACGAGAAGTTTGCATGTATTATATCTCTGTATTTATACCAAGTGTTATGACGATCCCATCCGTCGCATCCTCGTGTTTCCGCTATAAGCGGGGGTGTGACAGATTGGAATCAGAGCCTTGGTTATAGAGAATTAGGTGGAGAATTCGACCTAGACTATAACCTAAGAACCTTCATATAGAATGCATGCTAGGGATTGTGTGCATTTGATTTTACCTAAATGTCTTTCATGATTTGTGTGACACATAGACACCTGTATTCTGGATTTCCTGGCAAAAGGCCCTCGGGCTAAGGCAAGCATATCGCATATATCTCATTGCGAGACCTGGTATGCTTACCTGGGGATTTCTGGGATGAGTGATAAACTATGGTCAATACATAAATCTACAAGGCAAATAGGTCAAATATATTAAGTTTATGAACTTAATATACAAGTATGTTCCTACATACCTGATTTTATACATATGTGCTTTTTACCTGATCATTACTCTTAGTCTTTCTCTATGGAATATCTAAACATAAGGAACTTAGGTGATCACGCGGAGCGTTGATCTAGGATATTAAATCCGACCCTATCATGGTTACGACTGAAATCCTAAAAGTATGATGGATATGCAGTTATCACTTAAATATATTGTGCTTATGTGCTTGGAAATCTAGTTGTTATTACATGCTATTAATGGAATACTATGGGTTCATGGACATAAGGACATCACATAATCTATGCTCAATAATACTATGATGTTAACTTGGGGTAAGTGAAGCTAAGGGTAATCATGCAAGGCAATTACCATTACGGGTGCACACGTAATTGCAATTCGCCATGCATGAGAAGTCTGGCTAATCTTATCGTGAGGTAACGATCATAAGTATCACAAGTCTCTATTTTATACCCTAGGGTGCTAGAATCATAATTCTAGTAAGATCCTGTTAAGGGTAATCAAACATTATTACCATATACTCAAGTCCTGTCCTATTTAGAGCCTTTATGGTATTTCCAAATCATTAAATTGACCTTATGAGACGTTTCTCCACTTAGCATTTCAATAACTATTAAATGCTAAAATAAAAGTGGGATACATAATACTCTCTACACATACATAACATTATTATTTGAAGTAATGCTAAGGAAAATTGAGATGTTACGTAACTAGTTTAAGTGTCGTTCAAGGTATATCGTGGATGAGGTGGGAACGCTGCGGGGAACCCTATATATAAACATCACCGGTATACCAAGAATGTGCTTAAACTGGGCTACATAATAATCTTGATGGACTGAAGCATAGATTTAACAGTGAAATCATGCATATATCTCAAGATAACTAAAGTATTCATCTGTCTGTGTCTAGAAAATGGCACCTAAGAGAGCTAACCGTAGAACCAACCAAGAGGGTGAGGCCCCGCAGAACAGGCGTAGGGGCAGACCAACAAGGGCAGGTGCTACTCCAACTGGCAATAATCAGGGAACCGACAACCCTGACATAGCTGCTATGATTGCCCAGCAGCTAGCCACTTTGATCCCAACCATTGTAACCCAAGTGAGTGACACCCTGCTAAACCAACCTCTCCACGATGATCACAACACCAATGGTCAACACAACCATGGAGTAGGGGATAACGCTGGAAACGAAGTTGGAATCAACCAGGTTAAACGGGGATGTTCCTACAAAGAATTTGTGGCCTGCAAACCCCGAGATTTCGATGGAAAAGGCGGAGCAATAGCCTTGACCAGATGGTTGGAAAAGATGGAGGCAGTCATTGACATTAGTGGATGCCTCGATAGTCAACGTATCAAATATGCCACATGCTCATTACAGGGCAAGGCATTAACCTGGTGGAACACCCAGATTCAGGCCAGAGGAAGGGAGTCTGCAATGCAGCTAACCTGGGATGAATTCAAGGCGTTGATCACTGAGGAATACTGTCCTCTTAACGAGATGCAGAAACTGGAGCAGGAATTCTGGAACCATGCCATGATTGGAGCTGGATACGCAACATACACCGATCGTTTCCACGAATTGGCAAAATTGGTTCCACATTTAGTGACACCAGAGTCCAAGAGGATCGAGAGGTATATTTGGGGACTCGCGCCTCAAATTCGAGCACTGGTAACTGCAGCTGCTCCTCCTACGATCCAGAGCGCGATTATGAAAGCTGGCGCTCTTGCTGACGAAATGGTGAGAACCGGAGTACTGGGGAAGGGAACTGAGAAAAGAAAGGAGTCCGGGTCTAATACTGGAAGATCCGATAAGAAGACTAAGACAGCCCGAAACTTTGTGGCTGTAACGCAGGGAAGGAAGGAATACACTGGACCGTACCCCAGGTGCAACAAGTGTAATTATCACCATTCCCCAGAAAAGCCGTGTCGTGTGTGTACAAGCTGTGGACGCCTGGGACACTGGACGAAGGACTGTAGAACTGCGCTGAATCTGGTAGCACCTATCAACGCGGTTAACCCCGCCGGGAATGCCAGGGCATGTTACGAATGTGGGGGCCTCGATCACTACAGGAACACGTGCCCCCGACTGAATAGAGCACCTGGACAACAGGGGAATAATCAGCAGCAAGTGCTGGCTATAGCTGGTAATCCAAACCAGGGAAACCAAGGAAATGCTGCAAGGGGACGTGCCTTCGTCATTGGAACTAATGATGCCCGTCAAGACCCAAATGTTGTCACGGGTACGTATCTTCTCAACAACCACTTTGCATCCATATTATTTGATACCGGGGCAGACAATAGTTTCATATCTTCTGATTTTGCGCGCATGCTTGCCTTGAATCCTAGTAAGTTAGAAATCAGCTTTTCCGTAGAAATGGCCAATGGTAGATTCGTACCAGCAGATAAGATCATTAAACAGTGCTCTATAATATTAGAAGACCATGCTTTCGACATAGACTTAATACCTTTCGAGCTAGGGAGCTTCGACGTAATCGTGGGAATGGATTGGTTGTCAAAGCACGGAGCCGAGATCGTTTGTCGAGAGAAAGTAGTACGAATCCCATGCCTAATGGGGAGGTACTCAAGATTCAAGGAGAACGACCAGGGAGAACTCTGAAGCTTATTTCCTGCATGAAGACGCGTCGATGTCTACGGAAGCAGTGCTACGCACTCCTGGCTCATGTGGTAGAAAAGAAGGAAGAAGGCATCAAGTTGGCAGATATTCCTGTGGTGCGAGATTACCCGGAAGTATTTCCTGATGATTTGTCGGGTTTACCTCCTCTACGACAGGTGGAATTTCGTATCGAGTTGGTTCCTGGAGCTACGCCGGTAGCAAAAGCACCGTATCGGTTAGCACCATCTGAAATGCAGGAATTATCCAACCAACTACAAGAGCTATTGGAGAAGGGATTCATTCGGCCGAGTCATTCACCATGGGGAGCACCGGTTCTATTTGTCAAGAAGAAAGACGGGTCATTTCGTATGTGTATCGATTATCCCGAGCTGAACAAGTTGACGGTGAAGAATCGATACCCTCTTCCCAGAATTGATGATTTGTTTGATCAACTACAAGGAGCTTCATATTTCTCCAAGATTGATCTTCGTTCTGGATATCATCAACTGAGAGTTTTTGAAGATGATATACCGAAGACAGTGTTCAGGACTCGTTATGGGCACTATGAGTTCTTAGTCATGCCATTCGGATTGACTAATGCACCAGCTGTGTTCATGGATCTGATGAATCGGGTATGCAAACCATACTCGGATAAGTTCGTGATCGTGTTCATAGACGATATACTTATCTATTCTCGTTCGAAAGAAGATCACGAGAAACACCTCCGAGCAATTCTTGAACTATTGCGGGAAGATAAACTTTTCGCTAAATTCTCGAAGTGTGAGTTCTGGCTCCAGGAAGTGAAGTTTTTGGGCGATGTGGTTAACAAAGATGGAATTCACGTGGACCCCGCAAAATTGAAGCTGTGAAGAAATGGGATACACCCCAAACGCCATCAGAAATCCGACAATTTTTAGGATTGGCCGGGTATTATCGACGGTTTATTGCGAACTTTTGAAAATCGCACAACCGTTGACTATGCTAACCCAGAAGGATAAGAAGTTTGATTGGGGACATGCACAAGAACAAGCTTTCCAGACGCTAAAGGAAAAACTGTGCAATGCTCCAATACTATCCCTTCCGGACGGAACTGATGACTTCGTGGTGTATTGCGATGCTTCGCATCAGGGATTGGGATGTGTGTTAATGCAAAGAGATAAGGTGATTGCTTACGCCTCACGACAACTAAAGGTGCACGAAAAGAACTACATGACTCATGATTTGGAGTTGGGCGCCGTAGTTTTTGCACTGAAGATATGGAGGCACTATCTGTATGGAACCAAATGCATCATCTACACTGATCATAAGAGCCTTCAACACATCCTGAATCAGAAAGAGCTCAACATGCGACAACGACGATGGGTAGAACTACTTAGTGACTACGATTGCGAAATCTGGTATCATCCGGGGAAAGCAAATGTGGTGGCTGACGCCCTCAGTCGTAAAGAACGCATAAAACCACTACGTGTTAGAGCTTTGGGATTGACTATACAAACAAACTTGAAAGCTCAAATTCAAAGCGCGCAAGGAGAGGCTCTAAAAGAAGAAAACCTTGCAGGAGAAGAATTCCGAGGGTCGGATAAACAAATGAATCGCAAGGATGACGGCGCATATTATTTCATTGATCGCATGTGGATTCCCAAATGGGGAGGTGTACGCACACTAGTCTTGAATGAAGCACACAAGACTCAATATTCTGTTCATCCCGGTGCAGACAAGATGTACCATGATCTGAAGGATCTATACTGGTGGCCGGGTATGAAGAAAGACATTGCTCTATATGTGAGCAAATGCTTGACGTGTTCCAAGGTAAAAGCTGAAAATCAGAAGCCATCGGGACTATTGCAACAACCCGAAATTCCCGAGTGGAAATGGGAGAACATCATCATGGATTTCATTACCAAACTTCCGAGAACGCCAAGCGGACACGACTCGATATGGGTCGTAGTGGATCGGCTGACAAAATCTGCTCACTTCTTGCCTATCCAAGAAGATTATAAAATGGATAAGCTGGCAAGATTGTACATCAAGGAGGTCGTGACACGGCATGGGGTGCCGGTGTCAATCATATCCGACCGAGACAGTCGATTTACTTCACGCTTTTGGCAGACGTTGCAGAAAGCGATGGGCACTCGACTAGATATGAGTACCGCCTATCACCCACAAACGGATGGCCAAAGTGAACGAACGATACAAACGTTGGAAGACATGCTTAGAGCTTGTGTAATCGATTTTGGTAGTAGCTGGGATACTCATTTACCATTGATTGAGTTCTCTTACAACAACAGTTACCACACAAGCATTGGATGCGCTCCATTTGAAGCATTATACGGGAGGAAATGTAGATCCCCAGTTTGTTGGGCTGAGATTGGTGAAAGCCAGCTAACAGGTCCAAAAATCATTCAAGAAACGACTGACAAGATTTTCCAAATTAAAGACAGATTAAAAGCTGCAAGAGATCGCCAAAAGAGCTATGCCGACAACCGTCGGAAGCCCCTAGAATTCAATGTTGGAGATCACGTCTTACTCAAAGTCTCTCCCTGGAAAGGGATTGTACGATTTGGAAAGAAAGGGAAGTTAGCCCCTCGATACGTAGGACCATTCGAGATTACAGAAAGAATCGGTCCGGTGGCTTACCGATTGAGGTTGCCACAAGAACTCAGCGGTGTACACGATACTTTTCACGTGTCAAACCTCAAGAAGTGTTTGGCGGACGAGTCCTTACATGTGCCAATTGAAGAAATCAAGATTGATGAGAAACTCCATTTTATGGAAGAACCAATAGAAATAATGGATCGGGAGGTCAAACAATTAAAACGCAGCAAAATCCTAATTGTCCGAGTGAGGTGGAACTCAAGGCGAGGTCCAGAGTTCACCTGGGAACGTGAGGACCAAATGAAATCCAAGTACCCTCATCTTTTCATTTCAGCTCCTCATGAATAAATTTCGGGACGAAATTTCCCGAAGTAGGGGAGACTGTAACATCTCGTAAAAAAAAATTGTATTTATTTATTTATCTATTTATTCACTTATTTCTTTATTTCTTTATTTATTTATTTATTTAAAAATTAATTTTAAGTTAATTTCAATAATTATAATGATAATAATAATAATTATAATAATAATAATAATGATACTAATAATAATAATAATAATTATAATATTAATAATATTAAAAGCTGAGGGGGGTAAATTGCAAATTTTGAAACTTCAAAAGAAGTTTTAAAACTAAAAATAATAAAAACTAAACCACAGGGACCAATTATATAAATTTCAAATTTACATAACCGGCCCCTCCCCACCCCCGATTTTCCGGCCACCGGTCCGGCCAACTCCGGCGGCCCTCTGGCGAAGCCGAAACCCCCAAAATACTCGGTTTTAAACACCGAAAATTATACCAAATCGCTCATGGACAAAATTCGAACCTAACACACACTATAATCGGGTAAATTATTGCTTCTAGAACCACTAATCAATCACTTTAACTTTCGGCCGAAGTGCGGCATTAAATCGAGCACTAAACACTAAAATAAACAAAAGAAAACGCATGTTCTTGATCATCATGTCGTTTCCAATCTTCCACTAAGTTCGAATTAGTATAAAACGCACGCAATCGTAGAATTCGATCTTCATCCTCTTCGCAACCTGCAACTTAGTCGAAACCCATCTTCTGAGCATTCTAAACCCAAATTAACAGAGGGCTTTTGCTTGTTAACAACGATAGAACGATCCTGCAAATTTAATTTGATTTTCATCATCAATTGCATACCGTTCGAACTCAACTTCGGTTGCGGCTTGTTCATAATCCATTCACCTCAAATTCATCATCGATCGGGGTAATTAAACACATCCTTACACTCGTTTTTACATGGGGATTAAAAGCCCCAACATCAATTTGATTATCAACTTCGAATTGGGGTTCAATTTTGGGTAAATCGAATTAGGGTTCATCACAATTTGGGTGAAACTGGGGAACCATGTTTAAAGTAAACAGAACTGAATATCATCGCGGCTGAGGCCTTTGGTTTACTGGTTCTGTGATTGCATATCAACCTTGAGGTCCCGGGTTCGAACCCGATAACCTCCTTTTCATTGTTTTTATTTTTTTAAGAGCTTTATAAATACTTTAAAAATATGGAAAAATTTCTAAAAATTATAAAATAAATTTTATTAATTTTCCTTACTTTAAATCTTACAAAATAATTTTCTGTAAATTTATTTTATTTAAAAACTTTAATAGATTTTTATAAAATATTATTTAAAAAATATTAAAAATACTTATTTTATAAAATAAATTCTAAATCAAGTTTAACTATGAAATAATCATGAAAATTATATAAATGTTATTTATAAATATTATAAATAATTATTTTTATAAAAATGGACACTTTATTATCTTTAAATACAAATTGATATATTTCATAAATTCACAAATTATTTATGAAATTGTGGGTTAATTCTTATAAAATATATTTGAACCAAAGGTATAAATTAATACCTTATTATTAACCAAATACTATAAGTGTGAATATTCTTATTTATAAATATTATTGGATAATTATAAATTATATAATTAGACCACATTATTTTTATATTTAATCCTAAATATATATAAATACACCTATGAAATCTTTCTAATGAAATCAAAATGTAAATAATTATTTGGTAAAACTTAATACTTATTGATAATTACTTATTAAAACATATACGAATATATAAAAAGATTATAACATATATATATTACGTGTGTGACACGTGTTAAATCAAATTAACCCAAACCTTACCAAATATATTCATTCGTATTAAAGACTAAATTACAAATCAATAATAGGTGTTGAACGTGTTTGATCGTGTTTGCTTAATTCCTTGAAGTTCTTATTCATATACATTACATCAATCCAAGGTGAGTTTCCGTGGCCCCTTTTTATGCTTTTATAATTGTTTCAATGTTTTTCAAACTTGGGGGAAAAGTATGCTCACCCGTTTTCGATGCTGTAAAATCTTACATACAATTTTCATACTTGGAATCGACGTGATACTATTCTCATATTCTAATACATACATGGTGTTATTCTACGATTCTTACAACCATTAATTCTCGGGTTTGGGAACCAACGGATAGGTATTGGTAGTACTACTGGGTTGACACCCCCACCCTTCGACGATTGGTTAACTTGTGAGTTACCAACACAGCTGCCAGCAATCAGGCCAAGGGTGAATATATTCCGACAGATTTATATGCATAACGTCATTAGGTTTGGTTGTCTTAAACACATGTTATGTGGTTTTTGCTTACAGTATGATTCCATATCAAATTCTATACAGCATCAACAACATGTTTTCAATTTAAACCTGCGGAACTCACCAACATTATGTGTTGACATTTTTTAGCATATCTTTTCAGGTGAACATAATCAAAGAGGATACTTGCAGATGCCTTAGCAGAGACCTCAGGATTTCTATAGTTTTGCATATGTAATATTTTTCATTTGTTTTCATATTTGAACATTGTGTGATTTGGATTGGAATCAATAAGACTATGATAGTCGTGGAACTGACTAACCACGACACAAGTCACCATTGTGTCGGTGGACGTCATGACACGAGAAGTTTGCATGTATTATATCTCTGTATTTATACCAAGTGTTATGACGATCCCGTCCGTCGCATCCTCGTGTTTCCGCTATAAGCGGGGGTGTGACAATTTGCTTTCTAAATTCTTCTTTGTCTAATGGGCTGTATTCTATATTACTTGTTCTTATGGTAATATCTGGATTTTTTAATTTAAATTTACAAATATATTGTACTTTAGATTTTGTTATATCTTCTCCAATTAATCCTATTTTTTCAAGGTGTAAAATCATAGGATGATTTAAACTTTTAGTTATGTCTCTTCCTTTTTCTAACTCGTGATTTAAAAATTCTGTTAACAATTTCATGCTTTCGTTTTCTATAAATTTTGTTCTAAGTGTATGTGTTTTTAAAAAATCTAAATTACCTTAGCAAAAGTAACATATACATATATGAATACAGAAGATATAACAAAATCTAAAGTACAATATATTTGTAAATTTAAATTAAAAAAATCCAGATATTACCATAAGAACAAGTAATATAGAATACAGCCCATTAGACAAAGAAGAATTTAGAAAGCAAATCCCTGAGATGATATCACAAGGATTAATTAGAAAATCAGAAAGTCCTCATAGAACAGCAGCTTTTATAGTAAGAAATCACGGTGAAATAAAAAGAGGAAAAGCTAGGATAGTTTATAATTACAAAAGATTAAATGATAATACAATAGATGATGGGTATAATATCCCTAATAAGACAACCTATTAGGATTAATACAACAAAAGAAAGTATTTTCAAAATTTGACCTGAAATCAGGATACAATCAATTAAAGCTTGAAGAAAGTTTAAAACCATGGACAACTTTTACATGTTCAGAAGGGCAATACGAGTGGAACGTACTTAGTTTCGGTCTAAAAAATGCACCTTCTATTTTTCAAAGATTTATGGATAGTATATTTTTAAAATATGAATTTTGTTTAGTATATATTGACGATATATTGGTAGCCAGTAACACTGTGCAGGAACATGAACAGCATCTACAAGAAGTATTTAATGAAATCAAAAAGAGCGGTATAGTAGTTTCTAAAAGAAAATGGAGTTATTTAAAAGAAAAATCTCTTTTCTGGGGTTAGAATTAGGAAATGGTAAAGTAGAATTACAGCCACATATATCTACAAAAATTTTGGATTTTCCTGAAAAATTTGAAAACCTTAAACAAATACAGGCTTTTTTGGGATTGGTAAATTATGCTAGAAAATTTATTCCCAATATATCAAAATTAGTAGGACCATTATACAGTAAGACAACAAAAAATGGACAAAGGTATTTTAACAGTGAAGATATAAAGATAGTAAAAGAAATAAAAAATATGGTTAAAAATATTAAACCATTAGAATTACCATTAGTAACAGACTATATAATAGTAGAAACAGATGGGTGTAAAGAAAGATGGGGAGCAGTCCTTCTATGTAAACCAAATAAATACAGCCCAAAAAATGATGAAAAAATATGTGCTTATACGAGCGGAAATTTTCAAAATAAAAATAATTGGACAAATATAGATTTTGAAATACAAGCATTAATCTATTCTCTCGAAAAATTTAAAATATTTTTACATAAAGAATTCACAGTTCGAACAGATTGTGAAGCAATAGTTAAATTTATTAAAAATTATCAAAGTAAAAAGATGAACAGGACACGATGGGTAAATCTACAAAACATAATACAAGGGAATGGATATTTTATAAATTTGAACATATTAAAGGAAAAAATAATGGGATAGCAGATATGTTATCTAGAAATATAAATAAGTGGTTTATTGCAGATGGAAAGAAAGAATGCTAAAGGCAAAGGAATCCTTATATAGCCTATACAGAATAAAAAATCTTCAATGACTTCTAATGAAGAAACAGAGAAGATTCAACAGTTATATACAGAATCGATCAAAAGTTATAGACAACTTCCAGCATCGATTACAGGTATTGGGGAAGTATCACGATACTACAACCCAATAGAAACTCGTCCAAAAAATATACAGAATACACAAAGGACATTTACTACAACACAGAATACACAGAATCTAAACATTGTATTTGGAGGAATATACTCTCTCCAAAAATGTATTGACACCAACAAAAAGTTTAGACCTATTGGTGGAATTACATTAACAGAAAAACAACAGTGTCTACTTGATAATCTTTGGCATATTCAAACCATGCCACAAGCCTCAAGTTTTAAAATACAAGTCTTGAATGCTCTAAGTATGTACTTCTCTGAACAGAGCATGACAACACCTGAAAAAAGACACAAACCAAAGTTTACACATTATGTCATTTTTCGAGGTACAAAAATCGGTATTTTCAATAAATGGGAAACTGTTACAAAATACATACAATGTCCCAATCCAATTTATAAAGGTTTTGAGAGCTTTCAACAAGCCATCGAAACTGCAAGGGAACATTTTGGGGTTAAAGGTTTTTACATTGAACCCGAAGAGGTTAAAACATTTGCTGAAATAGCAAATACAAACCCAGAACAGTTAATCAAAGCTCAAGAGCAATTGATTACTGATCTGCAAGAACAGCTTATAAAGAAAGGAAAAGATACACAGTTTATACACATAAAATTGGAGAATGAAATTCTCAAACAAAAAATTGCATTACTCGAGGCAAAAAATACACAGTTATTACAAAGACTCGAGAAGAAAAAAGAAAATACAGAGATACACAGGACTTTTGAATCCTTCAGAACTAGGATTCTTGACACACCTTGGCATCAACAACTGAAGCCGGTGACAGATAGATTTCCAGAATTTGAGAGGATTGTTTCACGGAAAGTCTGTGAGCAATTTCCTTTAATTCTTTACAATCTTCAACACCAACTACTGGATCTCGCATTTCACATGGATAGTGAAAACAAAGGATTCAGTATAGTAGAAAGAACAGATGAAGACGGCAACGGTACAGGACTCCTGTTACTGCAAGTCTTTCAGCCTACACAGTTAACTGACGAACAGATAATCCAATTCTACCATCATGGTATGATTGATTACCTGGAAGTCAAGCTCAACAGAAGAACAGAAGATTTCCTAAATCAACTTGGAGAAAAAATAATTTTAACAGCAGGGAATATAGCAGCAAGAGCCTTGTTGCCAACCATTGGATGCAAAATTATTGCATCATTCCCTTTTACAGATTCTTACACTTACAGACCCGCCAGAAAAAGGATCTTCATTGATCATAATATTACAACAAATTACTTACGAACATGTATGACAAAGACAGAAATTGATTTTGCCGCCCTAAAATGGCTTAATCAACAAATAGAACAACCTACCAGTGATTTACAGCAGTTTATTAAAACTCATCAGGAAACTCCAGAAATTCCTGATTTCTTCCCATGGAAACAATATAATTTAATTGGGGAAGGACACTACATACAGGTTTATGCAAAAACAAACTGGAGCATGCTATTGCCTTTTGCAGGGGAAGGCGATACACTTCAGCTTAGACACATAATCAACTTAGAAGATTACGAAGCAGATCACGGTGACTGCTCAAGCCCACAGTCAATTGACAGCACACATAGGGACTTCTAGACAGGTTAAACAGCTAGAGGATTAAACAAGAACGAGTTCTCTATTCAAATGACGCATGCCATGACGTTAATTACAAAGCTTCTAGAAAATGACGTAGGCAATGACGAAGAACGAAAATAATTAAAGGACTCGATGATTTTTGTATTTATCTGTAATTATTGTTTAGCTTTTGTACGACTCATTCTGAGCCGTTTCTTTTTCTTTTCTTTTCATTAATTTATTGTAAAATTGTTGAGACTTCGCCTATATAAGGCTGAAGAATTCATTTGTATAGACACACCGAAGAAATCAATAAACTCTTCAACTTCTCAAACTCTCTCATGGCACACTAAACCCCCTCTCAAACTCCTTAGTCTAGATCCTTATACAAGCTTCATATCCCCGTACTTCATATTATATCCTTAGTCAAAAATCCAAAAAATCAAAAAACCAAAAAACCAAAAAACCCAAAAATAATCATATCATCCGCTGTGCATATACTCTACCATCCGCTCATCCGCTGTGCATAACTACTAAGATCTGCTGTATCATACTATCTGCTGTATCATACTGTAAGTATTATGTGTTTATGTTTTCAATGTTTTTAATTTATATGTTGGTGTATATTCTCTATTGTTGACACCAAAACTTCTTACCCCCTCTGATGCATTGGTATCAGAGCTTAATGCATTGGTGTATAATTATACATCAGAGATTGCGCAGAAGCGTGGTGGACAAGGTAATTTAGATTTTTTAAAAACACATACACTTAGAACAGAATTTATAGAAAACGAAAGCATGAAATTGTTAACAGAATTTTTAAATCACGAGTTAGAAAAAGGAAGAGACATAACTAAAAGTTTAAATCATCCTATGATTTTACACCTTGAAAAAATAGGATTAATAGGAGAAGATATAACAAAATCTAAAGTACAATATATTTGTAAATTTAAATTAAAAAATCCAGATATTACCATAAGAACAAGTAATATAGAATACAGCCCATTAGACAAAGAAGAATTTAGAAAGCAAATCCCTGAGATGATATCACAAGGATTAATTAGAAAATCAGAAAGTCCTCATAGAACAGCAGCTTTTATAGTAAGAAATCACGGTGAAATAAAAAGAGGAAAAGCTAGGATAGTTTATAATTACAAAAGATTAAATGATAATACAATAGATGATGGGTATAATATCCCTAATAAAGACAACCTATTAGGATTAATACAACAAAAGAAAGTATTTTCAAAATTTGACCTGAAATCAGGATACAATCAATTAAAGCTTGAAGAAAGTTAAAACCATGGACAACTTTTACATGTTCAGAAGGGCAATACGAGTGGAACGTACTTAGTTTCGGTCTAAAAAATACACCTATTTTTCAAAGATTTATGGATAGTATATTTTTAAAATATGAATTTTGTTTAGTATATATTGACGATATATTGGTAGCCAGTAACACTGTGCAGGAACATGAACAGCATCTACAAGAAGTATTTAATGAAATCAAAAAGAACGGTATAGTAGTTTCTAAAAGGAAAATGGAGTTATTTAAAAGAAAAATCTCTTTTCTGGGGTTAGAATTAGGAAATGGTAAAGTAGAATTACAGCCACATATATCTACAAAAATTTTGGATTTTCCTGAAAAATTTGAAAACCTTAAACAAATACAGGCTTTTTTGGGATTGGTAAATTATGCTAGAAAATTTATTCCCAATCTATCAAAATTAGTAGGACCATTATACAGTAAGACAACAAAAAATGGACAAAGGTATTTTAACAGTGAAGATATAAAGATAGTAAAAGAAATAAAAAATATGGTTAAAAATATTAAACCATTAGAATTACCATTAGTAACAGACTATATAATAGTAGAAACAGATGGGTGTAAAGAAGGATGGGGAGCAGTCCTTCTATGTAAACCAAATAAATACAGCCCAAAAAATGATGAAAAAATATGTGCTTATACGAGCGGAAATTTTCAAAATAAAAATAATTGGACAAATATAGATTTTGAAATACAAGCATTAATCTATTCTCTCGAAAAATTTAAAATATTTTTACATAAAGAATTCACAGTTCGAACAGATTGTGAAGCAATAGTTAAATTTATTAAAAATGATCAAAGTAAAAAGATGAACAGGACACGATGGGTAAATCTACAAAACATAATACAAGGGAATGGATATTTTATAAATTTTGAACATATTAAAGGAAAAAATAATGGGATAGCAGATATGTTATCTAGAAATATAAATAAGTGGTTTATTGCAGATGGAAAGAAAGAATGCTAAAGGCAAAGGAATCCTTATACAGCCTATACAGAATAAAAAATCTTCAATGACTTCTAATGAAGAAACAGAGAAGATTCAACAGTTATATACATAATCAATCAAAAGTTATAGACAACTTCCAGCATCGATTACAGGTATTGGGGAAGTATCACGATACTACAACCCAATAGAAACTTGTCCAAAAAATATACAGAATACACAAAGGACGTTTACTACAACACAGAATACACAGAATCTAAACATTGTATTTGGAGGAATATACTCTCTCCAAAAATGTATTGACACCAACAAAAAGTTTAGACCTATTGGTGGAATTACATTAACAGAAAAACAACAGTGTCTACTTGATAATCTTTGTCATATTCAAACCATGCCACAAGCTTCAAGTTTTAAAATACAAGTCTTGAATGCTCTAAGTATGTACTTCTCTGAACAGAGCATGACAACACCTGAAAAAAGACACAAACCAAAGTTTACACATTATGTCATTTTTCGAGGTACAAAAATCGGTATTTTCAATAAATGGGAAACTGTTGCAAAATACATACAATGTCCCAATCCAATTTATAAAGGTTTTGAGAGCTTTCAACAAGCCATCGAAACTGCAAGGGAACATTTTGGGGTTAAAGGTTTTTACATTGAACCCGAAGAGGTTAAAACATTTGCTGAAATAGCAAATACAAACCCAGAACAGTTAATCAAAGCTCAAGAGCAATTGATTACTGATCTGCAAGAACAGCTTATAAAGAAAGGAAAAGATACACAGTTTATACACATAAAATTGGAGAATGAAATTCTCAAACAAAAAATTGCATTACTCGAGGCAAAAAATACACAGTTATTACAAAGACTCGAGAAGAAAAAAAAAATACAGAGATATACAGGACTTTTGAATCCTTCAGAACTAGGATTCTTGACACACCTTGGCATCAACAACTGAAGCCGGTGACAGATAGATTTCCAGAATTTGAGAGGATTGTTTCACGGAAAGTCTGTGAGCAATTTCCTTTAATTCTTTACAATCTTCAACACCAACTACTGGATCTCGCATTTCACATGGATAGTGAAAACAAAGGATTCAGTATAGTAGAAAGAACAGATGAAGACGGCAACGGTACAGGACTCCTGTTACTGCAAGTCTTTCAGCCTACACAGTTAACTGACGAACAGATAATCCAATTCTACCATCATGGTATGATTGATTACCTGGAAGTCAAGCTCAACAGAAGAACAGAAGATCTCCTAAATCAACTTGGAGAAAAAATAATTTTAACAGCAGGGAATATAGCAGCAAGAGCCTTGTTGCCAACCATTGGATGCAAATTATTGCATCATTCCCTTTTACAGATTCTTACACTTACAGACCCGTCAGAAAAAGGATCTTCATTGATCATAATATTACAACAAATTACTTACGAACATGTATGACAAAGACAGAAATTGATTTTGCCGCCCTAAAATGGCTTAATCAACAAATAGAACAACCTACCAGTGATTTACAGCTGTTTATTAAAACTCATCAGGAAACTCCAGAAATTCCTGATTTCTTCCCATGGAAACAATATAATTTAATTGGGGAAGGACACTACATACAGGTTTATGCAAAAACAAACTGGAGCATGCTATTGCCCTTTGCAGGGGAAGGCGATACACTTCAGTTTAGACACATAATCAACTTAGAAGATTACGAAGCAGATCACGGTGACTGCTCAAGCCCACAGTCAATTGACAGGACACACAGGGACTTCTAGACAGGTTAAACAGCTAGAGGATTAAACAAGAACGAGTTCTCTATTCAAATGACGCATGCCATGACGTTAATTACAAAGCTTCTAGAAAATGACGTAGGCAATGACGAAGAACGAAAATAATTAAAGGACTCGATGATTTTTGTATTTATCTATAATTATTGTTTAGCTTTTGTACGACTCATTCTGAGCCGTTTCTTTTTCTTTTCATTAATTTATTGTAAAATTGTTGAGACTTCGCCTATATAAGGCTGAAGAATTCATTTGTATAGACACACCGAAGAAATCAATAAACTCTTCAACTTCTCAAACTCTCTCATGGCACACTAAACCCCCTCTCAAACTCCTTAGTCTAGATCCTTATACAAGCTTCATATCCCCGTACTTCATATTATATCCTTAGTCAAAAATCCAAAAAATCAAAAAACCAAAAAACCCAAAAATAATCATATCATCCGCTGTGCATATACTCTACCATCCGCTCATCCGCTGTGCATAACTACTAAGATCTGCTGTATCATACTATCTGCTGTATCATACTGTAAGTATTATGTGTTTATGTTTTCAATGTTTTAATTTATATGTTGGTGTATATTCTCTATTGTTGACACCAAAACTTCTTACCCCCTCTGATGCATTGGTATCAGAGCAAGGCTTTCTTAAAATCTAAAAGACTAAGACAAGCTCCATATTTATGGCGTGTGATGCCTCTTTTTTGGAGAACTCTCTTAGGTGAAGATTATGGGAAAACTAAGCTCCGATTATTAAAGTATCTAAAGGGTTAAAATGGTTTGGTATACATATTCTGTTAATATATTTTGTTAATATATATATTATGTTGATTTTGTTAATATATTAAAAATTCTAAGGATATGAGAAAATCTTTTAAGGGGAAGCTTAGGAAGGATTAAAACTAAGGAGTTTGATTTCATTCAAATATTGAGAACAATCATAATTTTTCAAGCAAAAAACTTGAATTTCTAAATTTAGAGTTCATTGATAAACCTGCTTTAGATCAATTAGTACAGAAAATTATAGTTTAAATTGTTGCATTAAAGAAACCTGCAAACATAGTCTACATACTGAAAATCCACATTTAAACACCTTAACAGATTTAGTTATAAATTTAGGTAAAAACTTGCAATAGAGTTACACAACAATAGACAATTAGTAGAAAAGCTTACTGAGAAGTTAAAAAATATAATACTAATTTAGACTATATTAAAGAACAAAACGAAAGATTACTAAAAAGCATAATAATTTTGAGAACCAAGTACCTAGTAATACATTCAGTGAAGAAATAGACAGAATAACACAAGCAGTTAAAAAATTAAACATAGACGATATAAACTCTAATACAAAAACTATTAATAAACCTATACCATATAAACATTGGCCAATAAGAAAATGAGTGAAAGAAGTTTTCTAGGACGCAGTAGAACTATACAGGAAGCTAGAAACTCGACAAGCAATATAAATGATATAATAACATCTGATAGTTTTTTAAACAGGATAATTAGACGAGGATCAGGCTCAAATAGTAATAGACAGTTGCTACAAATAGAAATGAAATTGATTGTAACACCCGTAATTTTTTATTAAAGAAATTAAAAGAATGAAATAGAAAGAAAGAGGAAAGAAATAAAATCTACTTTTGTGGAAGGGCCAAAAGTGCCAAATGGGCAAACTCCCTATTAATTTTGATAGAAAAGGTGGTATGGCCGCCCACGTTGCCTGAGTATTCTTTCAATTGATATTTTAGAGAGAGAGAGCAGTAGGAGCAGAAAACTATCGGGATTTTTGAAGAAGAACCTGAGAAACTCGAAGTTTTTGGTAAGAAATCTCGAATTATGATGTTTAGGACGATTCTAGAACCATTTATGAGCTTATAAATGTAACTAGTGTGTTCGGGTTGCACTGTGTGTGTGTTTTAGGTGTAGAAACGACTGAGAAGTTCAAGGAAAGGGCATCCAAAACCGAAGACAAATTAAGGTGAGTTCTAGACCCCTTTTTACTGGTTTTTAAACGTTTTTGGGGCTGGAAATGCATGTATATATATACATATATGTTTTTTATAGAAATTTGGATTGATACCCGTATAAAATGAATGTATGTATGTTTATGTTATGTTAGATTTATGCCTAGAATCATGTGTATATGTTTAGAACTAGGCATTATGATGTTGGGACTTGGACTATGAATTATACCCATAAACAGGTTGCTAATATGTCTGAAATTGGGACTTAGAATAAATAAGCACAAGTTGATGAGTCCACCAATGCTCATACGACCAACAGTGTGGTCGTATGACCAGGATTTTTCTAAGTGTTAAAGCCCACTAGTGCTCATACGACCAACAGTGTGGTCGTATGACCAGGTGATGTATTTTTCTAAGTATTGATGAGTCTAACAGGACTCATACGACCAACAGTGTGGTCGTATGACCAAGTAAATCTTCTAAGTGTTGAGTCTAATAGGACTCATACGACCAACAGTGTGGTCGTATGACCAAGTAATAATTTTCTAAGTATGTTGAAGAGTCCAATAGGACTCATACGACCAACAGTGTGGTCGTATGATCAGAACATATTTCTAAGTCTAGGGATGGTACGACCAATAGTGCTTATACGACCAACATGTGGTCGTATGACCAGATAATCCTAAGTATAAGATGAAAAGTCCAGCAGTGCTCATACGGCTAACAGGGCTCATACGCCCAGAGGGCTTATACGCCCAACAGGGCTAAAACGCCCAGAATACTTAGGATTTTACAGAAATTCTTGTGAATCCGAAGTTCAAGGTTTTGATCAGGGTTGACTAGGGTTAATAAATGATGATGTTTCATGCATGTAATGACGATTATGATTAACCCTTATTGTTACTGATATTATTATCAGTGTATTATTATTGTTAACAATATTATTAATAAAATATTGTTAAGTATGGTATGATGCTATGTATGATGATGAATGTCTGATGATGAATATATGATGATGAATGTATGATGAGTGTGTATGTTCCTTGTAATCGTGTAAGTTTATCTTTCTGAAACTTTACGAATAACGAGAATGAACTAATGAAGTATTATGTAACGTAAAGTGAAAGATAATGAAAGAGGAACATGATGATGAATGCATGTATTAACGAATGAACGAAAAGAAGAATGATGATGAATACATGCATAAATGAATGAACGAAAGTCTTGCATGGTCTAAGGGGCACGAGATGGAATTGACGGTTATGAAGTCTTGGAAATGGTGCTTGGTTCTAGTAACTAGGCCTATTACGAGCCTTATGGTAGATTATGGACAGTGAGCCATAGTTGCCTTAAGAACAACGGGGCAGTGTCTTTGTGACCTGTCACGGGATAGTTGTTACAGCAGGAGTGGTGACGATCACTCATGGGGTTAACGTGACCCCGGATGAGACGTTGTCGTCTATGGACAGAGAGCCATAGGGGCAACGAGGTTGTCGGTCTATGGACAGAGAGCCATAGGGGCAACCAGGTTGTCGGTCTATGGACAGAGAGCCATAGGGGCAACCAGGTGTCGGTCTATGGACTGAGAGCCATAGGGGCACCAGGTGTCGGTCTATGGACTGAGAGCCATAGGGGCACCAGGTGTCGGTCTATGGACTAAGAGCCATAGGGCACCAGACGGATACGATATGCTTTGTCGGCTCATGGGTTGGAACCATGAGGGTAGAGAAGAATGGTGACCCTTAGAGTTTTGCATGCTTGACGAATGAAAGTTAAAGAACGTATGAATGAATGAAAAGAATGTATGTACGAACGTGAATGAGAACGATGAATGGTACACGAATGAAAACTAATGAACGAATGATGAAGATAATAATGAATTACCTACGTGTACGTACGATGCGTGACACATATGCATAACGAACGTTTTGGAATGAAAAGTAAAGTATTTTAATTACAAACTAGAACTCACTCAGCAACGCTGACTTTTATGTATTTTCCAGTTGGCAGGTAGTGTTGCTGAGGATGGCACGAGGCGGCTACTCAGCTCTTTTGGGATGGCATTCTTTGTTAACTTTTTGTATTGTAATGCAAACAAATGATATTTTGTAAGGGGTGTATTACTTACAAAAGCATTTATAGTAAAATTTAAAGTTTCCGCTGCGTGGTTTTTATTAAGTTATATTAAATGTATGTTTTATGGGTGATGACGACCAACTGTGAGGTGCCCGGGAACGGGGCCTTACAAGTTGTATCAGAGCAAAAGTTTAAGTAAAATGGGTAAATTTTCAAAATGAACCTTAACTTAAACTGAGAATGGGACGGAAAGAGGGATGTCAGCCGAGTAGCCATGTGCCATCAGGTATTGCTTTTCTTAAAAGTTAATCAGTGTTATGTGCGTGTGCTATGTGATTTATGTGTTCTTAGTAGATTTAGATGCTGATGTAGTCAGGATAGGAAGTGCTTGGGGTGTGAAGAGTAAAGTAAGTGGCTAATCACAACTGGCCACTGTAATTAGGGACTTACTATACTTGACATAAACTGAGCTATTCCTTGAATGACTGTTTTAGTGTTTGAATCTTATAGTGCATAGGAAAATGGCTGGAAAGAAACCTTCTAAGGCTGCTAGAGGTAGAGGTCGTCCGCGTACGACTAGGAACAGCACTAAAGCTCCTGAGACGGCTCCTGTGAACCCTGAGGTTCCTGACCGGAATGAAGAAACAGAGAATGCTAGTTTGAATGCCTCAGCTAGGGAGGCGATTGCTGATGAGGTACACCAGGTCCTACAGGCAGTTATGCCATCAGTAGTGACCGATGTTATTCGAGCTATAAGGAACGAGGAAAGGAAGGAAAAAGAGGACAGGAGAGGGTCGACTGAAAAGGAGAGCAAGGAAGAAGAGGAACGACCGGATCCTGAGATAGTAATATCTGACGAGGAAAGAGATGATGTAGTAGGGGCGACGACCAAGGGGTGCAGTACGGGGCATTTCAAAGGTGCAAGCCCCCGACTTTTGATGGAATGGCACTGCTGCAACCGCTCAACGATGGGTAAGGGAGATGGAAGCGGTACTCGAGATCAGCGAGTGCCGTGAGGATCAGAAGGTGAAGTTTGCCACCCACTCCTTTACTGACTCAGCACTATGCTGGTGGGACAATATTGTCCAAGCGGAGGGTTCCAGGGCCATCGGGAAAATGAAGTGGTCCGAGTTGAAGAAGTAGTAATTGAGGAATTCTGTCCTCACAGAGAACTTGATAAGGTCGAGAGGGATTTCCTACAACTCGAGGCGGGAACCATGACACACCAGCAATATACTACCAATTCAATGAAATGGCGAGGCTGGTGCCGGATCAAGTGACACCGGTATCTCGAAAGATTAACCGGTACATTCAGGGACTGCTAGCTGATATCCGCAGACACTTGATTACTGCCCGACCAAGCACCTTTAGGTCGGCAGTAGACTTAGCTGGGAGGCTCTATGACGAGAGGGAAGTGATGGTGGTGGAATCAAAGAAGGCCGGTGGTGACCGAAACTGGAACGGAAAGCGGTTCGGGCGTGGTGGCTTTACCCCGAATAACAAGAAGGCGAGAAGGGATAACCCTAGGTGGGGTCATCAAGCTCGGGACCCAAAAGATGTGACAATGTGGTAAGGAGCACGGTGGTGAATGTAGATGGGGGTTAAACGTCTGTTTCAGGTGTGGGAAATTCGGTCATATGGTTAGAGACTGTAAGGCTACGAGGTGTTTCAACTGTGGTGAAGCGGGGCACATGAGTAAAGATTGCAAGAAGTCGAGGGCTAAGAGTTCCGGAGGAAAGAAGGTGCAGGGACTGAGGGGCAAAGACGAGCGCCAGAGCTTTTACTATGACCAGAGAGGAGGCTAGGACGGACCCCGATGTTGTGTCAGGTACGTTTCTAGTAAATCAAACTCTTGCTTCTGTGTTATTTGACTCTGGTGCTAGTAGGAGTTCATTTCTGCTACTTTCTGTGATAAATTGTCTGCTAGTAGTAAATGCATTGATGAGCCCTTTGATGTAGAAACCGCTATTGGTAAGTCCACTAGAGTTATTGATGTGATAGAGGACTGTACCATAGAGTTAGAAGGCCATAGGTTTGCTGCCAAATTACATGTGATGCCCTTAGGAGGATTGATGCAGTGTTAGGGATGGATTGGTTAGCAACCTACGAAGCGAATATCGTGTGCCGAAAGAAGATGAGACTGACGGCGACTGACGGAAGTCCGGTGACAATATATGGCGATCGGGTTACGACGATTCCGAAGGTGATCTCGATGGCGGTGGCGGGAAGTGTATGAGGCGCGGATGTAGCGCCTACTTATGTTATGTAAAGAATGTAGAGACGCCAACACCACAACTATCTGATGTACCAGTTGTGCGTGACTTTCCGGACGTGTTTCCCGAAGACTTATCGGGATTGCCACCTGACCGAGAGATTGAATTCCAGATCGACCTGATACCGGGTGCCCAACCTGTCGCAAAAGCACCGTATCGCTTGGCTCCGACGAGATGAAAGAGTTATGGAGCAACTGCAGGAGTTGCTTGACAAGGGCTTTATTAGACCGTATCTCTCTCCTTGGGTGCTCCGGTCTTGTTTGTGAAGAAGAAGGACGGTAGCATGAGAATGTGTATCGACTACCGTGAATTGAACAAGTTGACCATAAAGAATCGGTATCCGTTACCGAGAAATCGATGACTTGTTCGATCAGCTCCAGGGTGCCAGTTGGTTCTCAAGGATAGATCTTCGATCTGGCTACCATCAATTGAAGGTAAAGGAGCAAGACATTCCTAAAACAGCTTTTCGTACGCGTTATGGACACTATGAGTTTCTCGTTATGTCATTTGGTCTAACTAACGCGCCAGCTGCTTTTATGGATTTGATGAACCGAGTGTGTCGGCCAATGTTAGATAAATCAGTAATTGTGTTCATCGATGATATCTGATTTATTCACGGAGCGAAGAAGAGCATGCCGGTCACATTCGGGAAGTGTTGGAGACTTTGAGAGGGAGAACTGTATGCCAAGTTCTCCAAATGTGCGTTCTGGCTACGCGAGGTGCAATTTCTGGGTCACGTGGTAAATGCAGAAGGAATAATGGTGGACCCAGCAAAGGTTGAGGCTGTGATGCAATGGAAATCACCAAAGACGCCATCCGAGATTCGTAGCTTCTTAGGGTTGGCGGCTACTATAGGAGATTATTCAAGACTTCTCCAAGATAGCTCACCTTTGACAAAATTGACTCGCAAGGATGTAAAGTTTGTGTGGGGTCGAGAACAGGAGATGCTTTGAGGAATTGAAAACGAGACTGACACAAGCTCCTGTCTTGACATTGCCCGAGGGAAATGAAGACTTAGTGGTCTATTCGGATGCATCTTATTCTGGCTAGTTGTGTGTTGATGCAACGTGGAAAGGTGATCGCATATGCATCTCGACAGCTGAAGACCCACGAAGTCAATTATCCCACACACGATCTAGAATTAGCCGCGGTGGTTTTTCGCGTTGAAGATTTGGCGGCACTATCTATACGGGACAAAGTGCACAATCTTCACCGACCACAAAAGCTTGAAGTACTTCTTCGAGCAAAGGACCTAAACATGAGGCAGAGGCGGTGTTGGAGCTGATAAAAGATTATGACTGTGAGATCCATTACCACCCGGGCAAAGCCAATGTGGTGGCTGATGCCCTTAGTCGAAAAGAAAGGCCTGAGCCGATCCGGGTAAGGCTATCAGCTAATTATGACCTCGATGTATGACTCAGGTTAAAGAGTTTCAAGACGAGGCTTTGAAAGAAGATCGTCTTAACTCCGAAGGATGAGAGGTCTAGTTACGGAATTGGGTGAGAACACTCTAGGTGTTAAGACCCGATGGGGCGAATGTGGATTCCTCGATACGGGGATCTACGTGAAAAGATCATGGATGAGCCCATAAGACCCGATACTCCATTCACCCCGGTGCTACCAAAATGTACCACGATATGAAGAAAGACTATTGGTGGCCGGGTATGAAACGCGACGTAGTGGAGTACGTAAGTAAGTGCTTGACTTGCTTACAGTGAAGGCGGAACACCAGAAGCCCTACGGAAGATCCAACCGTTGGATATACCCGAGTGGAAGTGGGAACACATCACCATGGATTTCATCACGAAGTTACCACGTACCCCTAAGGGGTATGATGCTATATGGGGATAGTTGACCGCTTGACAAGAGTGCCCACTTCCTACCGATCCGCGAAACGTACTCATCTGAAAGATTGGCGGATCTGTTCATCAAAGAGATTGTAGCTCGTCATGGGGTGCCCGGTGTCTATTGTGTCTGATCGTGACACCCGGTTTACCTCTAAGTTTTGGAAAAGATTTCATGATGCAATGGGGACGAGGCTACACATTAGTACAGCATATCACCCTCAGACAGACGGTCAGTCTGAGAGGACGATCCAAACACTCGAAGACATGCTTCGGGCGTGCGTGATCGATTTTGGAGGAAGTTGGGATGATCACCTTCCGTTAGCAGAATTCTCATACCAACAGTTATCATGCCAGCATTGGCATGCCACCTTACGAGATGCTATACGGTAGGAGATGTAGGACGCCCGTATGCTGGGGAGACATTGGGCAGAAAGAGTTAGGAGGTGTTGAGGTGGTCGAAGCTACGACTGAGAAGTTGGAAAGATCAAGGCCTTCATGAAGGCGGCGAAAGATAGGCAAAAGTCGTATGCTGACAAGAGGCGAACCGATAGAGTTCAGGTTGGTGACCGAGTATGTTGAAGGTCTCGCCCTGGAAAGGATCATTAGATTCAGGAAACGAGGTAGCTAAGCCCGAGGTATATAGGACCTTTCGAAATGTGTCGCACGGTAGGAGAGGTAGCCTATCGACTTGAGCTGCCAGATGAGTTAAGTGGAATTCATCCCACATTCATGTATCTCATCTAAGAAAGTGCTTAGCTGGAGACATGGTTGTACCACTGGAGGATATTGAGGTGGATGAGAGGCTCAACTACGTGGAGCAACCAGTGGCAATCATTGATCGTAAAGAAAGAGGTTTAAGGAATAAAGTGGTTCCTCTTGTGCGTGTACAGTGGAAGCACAGGAAGGGATCCGAGTCTACTGGGACTGAAGAAGAATGAGGCACACTACCCACATCTGTTTGAGGAATAACAGTTTCGGGGACGAAACCTATATAAGGGGGTTGGACTTGTAACACCCGTATTTTTATTAAAGAATTAAAAGAATGAAATAGAAAGAAAGGGGAAAGAATAAAAGTCTACTTTTGTGGAAGGGCCAAAGTGCCAAATGGGCAAACTCCCTATAATTTTGATAGAAAAGTGGTATGGCCGCCCACTTGCCTGAGTATTCTTTCATTGATATTTTAGAGAGAGAGAGCAGCAGGATCAGAAAACTATCGGATTTTTGAAGAAGACCTGAGAAACTCGAAGTTTTTGGTAAGAAATCTCGATTATTATGTTTAGGACGATTCTAGAACCATTTATGAGCTTATAAATGTAACTAGTGTGTCGGGTTGCACTGTGTGTGTGTTTTAGGTGTAGAAACGACTGAGAGTTCAAGGAAAGGGCATCCAAAACCCGAAGACAAATTAAGGTGAGTTCTAGACCCTTTTTT
>CM044013.1:30339456-30394456 GCA_024085815.1 Flaveria linearis
ACGCGTATATCCGCCACTAACATATGATGTTGTGTCACAACTGTCTCTCCTGGGATTGTCTTACAGTCTTTCCACGAGCTACGATCTTCTCTCCTCGTCAATAAATAGTCTATCTGCGTGTGTCTCCCGCCGCTGCTAAACGTGATTAGATGCGATTCTCTTTTCTTAAAAAAACGAATTTATGATTCCTAAGTCATGCGCTACTGCAAAGTCAAGAAGCTCCTTACCGCCTTCATTCCTAAGGCCATACCCGAAGCCTCCATGCACCAACTGGAAGTGGTCATTATCCTTACCGATATGCCCATTAAAATCTCCTCCTATGCATATTTTTTCGTCAGGTATGTCACCCATAACGTGGTCTAAACTCTCCCAGAACTTTTTTCTTTCTGTTTCTCCTAGTCCAACATGTGGAGCATGCGTAGTAACTACTGCCACTACTTCATCCCCTATTACTATTCTTAACAGCATAATTATGTCATCGTATCTTCTTACCTCCACTACATTATCTTGGAGTTCCTTAGCAACTAGAAATCCTACTCCATTTTTCATTCCGTCAGACCCTGAATACCATAGTTTATAACTATTGCACTCTGTTGCTCTCTCACCCCGCCATCTAGTCTCCTGGAGACACGCTATCTGGACCCTACGTTTCCTTAGCACATCAATTAGCTCTAGTAACTTACTAGTTAGGGTTCCTACATTCCATGATGCCACTCTTAATCTAAAATCCTTTTTCCTTGTATTCGCACCTCTCGTCACCGAACATGATCTTGGGGAAGCATAATGGCACCTGCTGTCTATGTTACCTGACAGAGTCCACTAGAACAACCCCTAAAAAAGGAATTGTAGCAGAAGTAAAGCACAATCAAAAGCAATCCGTCACACGTGGTCAATAGTACACGATGGACACCCAAGAACTTAATCAAAAATAGCAACAATGATCACCACTTCACACAATGACACACTATCCTGAGTATAGATTCAAAGAAGCCAATGAAACCTATGTAGAGAACAGTTCTAAGATTGACCAGAAGTAAAGACAACAAGGCACAAATGCTCAGCACACAAACTCAACCAACAATATACAACTTACTCAGTAATTAATATCAAAACACTAACAATTATACAACTAATCAGCAAGTTATAACCACTAATCACTTAGGCACAAACCACAGAACTAAACGGTCAACAGAGAAATAGACAAGAATTATATCAGACTCAAGAAGAGTCAAGGATTAGCGTAGCTGTTTAAATGTAAGCACATAAACCAGAAAACAGATAACACAAGTGATGCACCAGTAAACCAGTAAAGAGCAACAGAAAGCAACACAGATCTCTCAACAGGTGCTGGTACTCCTAACCCAGCCAATATTAGCCTAAACAAGAAACTAAAAGAGAGAGAGAGATGGAACAATCTCACCAGATGTGCGGTTCTTCAGATGTGCCCTAGATTTAGCTACCTTCACTTAGGGTTGCGAATCCAAGGTAAAAGAAGACTAACAGCAATAAGTTCTAGGGTTGTTGCCCTAGATTCTTCGAGAAATAGACAGATGATGAGGAACAGCAGTACCGCAGCACGATCTAGGGTTTTTGCCCTAGATATTTCAACCGCGAGGAACAGCCACCAACGAAAATCCTAGTGTTTGTGCCAGCAGGGGGTGCCCAGGAGATGTCGAAAGATTCAGCCCCTCAACGACTTCTATCAACAAATCACAGCAGAAAAAACCTTCAACAGAGGAGATCTTCAACCGCGACTTAGGGTTCGGTTTAATCGAACCTTTAAAATCAAGAACAAGCAAAGTAGCAGTGAAGGGGAGAGAGTTTTCTCGATCAGACTGCTGAACGGCAAAAAGAGTGAAGTACACTCGATTATCGAACTTGAGTCGGTTGTTGAACTGAAAAGCAAGAAATCACCGGTGGTTTCTGCTCCGACGACACTCGATTTAGGGGCAGAGCGGCGAAGCTAATAATAGTTTATAAATATCTTAAGTGTGAAAAACCTAGTATATAGTATTTTTTTCCGAATTCTAGGATAAGGGATAGTCACATTTAAATAAAAAACTATGCCTAAATTTAATCTTCAAAATGTATTATATTCTAGAGCTTAAAACCACTTACATTACTAGAAACTTTTGAAGAGTCTCACTATTGTGTGAAGTTAGATAATGGGAGGCACATGGTGGTAAAAGAATCAATAACATTGTTATTTCATTGAAAAAGAGGTGAGTTCTGGTTGAGTCTTAATTACATAATCAATGGTTAATACTACTAAAATGTTATACCATAAGAGGATCGGCCATATAATGAATCAACCATTGTGTTATAGGGAAAACACACAACCAGAAGTTTAGTAAGATAAGTCACTACAAAAAGGACATGCTAAATTGCGTTTATTTAGATTCATAGGTATCAATCAAAACTCAAAATCTAGGGGAGCAAGGCACTTTCCTTCAATCTTTGATGATTATTCAGGGACAGTTTGTTTATATGTGTGTTAAGACATATAGATAAATCTTTCAACAAGTTGAAGACATGTATAGCTTTGGAGACTTAAAATGAAAGAACGGTAAAATAGCTTGACAATGATAATAAATTATTGTTTTTGTATCTCAACCAATTCTACAAGAGTTACTAGATTGCATGACATTTGAATGCGAAGGAACACCTTAGTAGAATGTGTTTGTTAAAGAAATGAATAGAACATCATGAAACATTATAAGGTGCATATTATGTAGTGAAAGATTGTGAAGGATATATCGACTAAGACTACAAGTAAAATAACTTATTTGTGAACATCTCACTTTATCGATTGGCATGAAAACACCAATGAGAATGTGGTCTACTAGAGTTACGGACTATAGAAATTTGATGGTGTTTGGAACATTATCGTTAGTTAAGAAAATTATAACCTAGGGTGTGGATATGCACTGACACCCCTAAGTCAAAAGGTAACTATTAACACGGATGTAGTTTTCAAGGAGAACATATTTTATGAAAATGTGGTTAAAAATAAAAGTTGTGAAATATTTAGAGATGAACATTGTAACTAGGTAGCTTAAATTATGGTGTAGCATAGATCAGATAATAGTAGTGATGTAAATGAGCCTTTTCAATAGTCTAGAGTGCCAATACAAGTTGACACTAGTTATAGTTTAGCTAGGCGTATATCCAGAAGGAATACTGTACCACATGTATGATTTGGTGTAATAAACCGTAGAGGTCAAACTTATAGGCTCGAAAAATAAAACTTACACCATGCGAAAACTTGGAGATGTATACAAGAACACGGGCCATGTGAAAACATTTTGGTGCAAGAATATGAAGTGGAGCGAGAACATTTGTTTGTAGTATAAATAGGTGTTTTGCTCTGCTCTATGTAACACTTGTCATTTCTCACTTTTAAAATCTTGCAAGCAATCTGTTGGTACCAAACAGGAAACTTATTTATATAATTATGTGATTGTGTTTACCATTCTAATAATCATTCATTCCGCGTTTGATTTATTGAGATTAATTTTATTGTAATCCTGTAGGAAAAACCTAAAATTTACATAAACACATCTTAAAATTGCTTTTAATGTTATTGATGAAAAGTTGTTCTTGAGCCTTTAGCACTCAATGAGATTGTTATTTCTACTAATAAAAATAATAAGATCAATTACACATGATGAAATTAATTGTCTATGCAAGAATGAAACTTCTAGGTGATGCTAGTAACACACTACAAAATATTCGGTCATTAGCGGCGACAATTATCGCCGCTAATACCCCCATATGTTGCCGCTATAGGTATTAGCGGCGACCTGTCGCCGCTAATATGTCGCCGCTAAAAGTTCGTCGCTATTGGCCAACTCATCGCCGCTAATGGGTCGCCGCTAAAGGTGTCGCCGCTAGTACTCTCAAAACCGCCGCTAAAAGTTGTCGTCAGCTAGTGGTTTTTTTAACAATTAACGGCGACAGCTGTCGCCGCTAATGGTGTTTTTGTTTTTTTCGCACATATCTATAAAAGAGTTGAGTCCTTGTTGATACTCAGGTGATCTACGGTTCGGATTAAGAAGCCAACTTTTATCGACAGACATGATTATGAAACTGCAATATATATTAGGATTTAAGTGGATGAAAAATTATTCACGAAACATTAACAAAAAGTAGGACAACGGATTGAGAATTCAAAAGGGTAGGCTGCTATACCCACTTTTTGAATACCTTATCTCATATATGAACGTGCCTCACATAAGTGTTTGTTTAAAAAAAATTCGGCAGTATTTCCTCTTAGCTCCCAAGTATATATACTTATAGAAATATATACTCGTGGAGCAAAGAGAAAATGAAAACCAAATTTTTCTTAAACAAACAATCATGTAATACACATTCATATCCTAAATAAGAGAAAATATTCAAAAAGCAGTCCCAAAACGGGGACAACCCAAAATTAATTACTAAATCAATTTCGGGCGGGTATTTCTAAGCTCGTAATGATTAGAATGAAGTCACGAAACCTAAACACTCATAATGTAAAACAATAAGCAATTACTATAAAAATTAAATGAAATGTGACAATGTTTAAACAAATTGAAACATTGTTGCAATTGTTTTAAAAAAAAGTCATGTTTCGTTTGATTTTTTTAGTGATTTTTTATTGTTGTTCATTACTATAAAAATTTAACTCAATCTAACACAAATTTATTAAACAAGTTTCATTCAAATTAACACTTAATTACTAAACAATTTTCAACCAATTTTTCACCGATACATTACTTATCAAATAACACAACTTGTTACACAACTATCATGTAACACCCGACCTCTCACACCAACAATATTATCCGCTTCGCCCACGAGGAGCTCACGGATTTGCTTTTGGTTGCCCGGGTGAAAACTTCCCAGGGAGGTCACCCATCCCTGGATTGCTCCCACCTGAGCACGCTTAACTGTGGAGTTCTCCTCTCATTCACAGACAATACGCCCAAAACACGTTGTTGATATTAGAGGCCAGACATTCCTTATGAACCAGGAATCTCTCCTGTCCACGGCCGATGTGGGATATGTGTAGGGTGTCACAAGCACCCCCTGTTTGGACTCATCGTCCTTGATGAGCCCGAGAAGTCACCATCCTTGGTGAGGTATGTCCCACACCCCGAACGGCACAGGAGTGGCTCTGATACCATTCTGTAACATCCCAGGGAAATCGCAACGTGATATTGTCCGCTTTGGCCGCAGCCTCACGGTTTTAAAACGCGTCACATTAGGGAAGGTATCCAGCCCCTTATAAAGAGACTTTAGTTCTCCTTCCCAACCGATGTGGGATGCAAATAGCCATGTTTCAAGCATGTTTCATCCACCCCCCTAAGGGAGCCCAGCGTCCTCGCTGGCACAACGGCCCGAACCTGGCTCTGATACCAATCTGTCACACCCTCAAAATCCGCTAACGGGGTTTTACCATCAGGCGTGTGACATAACCAGGATCTCAGATAAGCATCAGTTACACCAAACGACTCGATAATTACAAAACATATAGATTGCTTAATAATAATGAAACAAACCAATTATGTTTAAGTATTGCGGAAGCGAATACAGTAAAACATTTAACAATAGTTTTGGAACACGCAAACACGCGTCCAATCCAATTTATGTAAAGTAAATGCAAATTAAGTCTTGAAAACAGTTTGTGGTGAATGCGGAATGACATGCGGTAGATGATGTGCTCCTAAACGTGCCATATCAATGTCATGAGAGAAAACATTCAAAATCTCTGTACAAGACTGGTGAGTTCACAGGTTTATCAGAAAACAGTAAGTATCAGTATTGAAATTCCCGGATTTTGTAATCAAAGCATACAATGGGTAGCTAATCAATAATGATCCCTATGTGTATGAAGTCGCGACCGAGTTGACATGTAATCAATAATAGAGCAGGCCCGGCTGTGGATCACACACCACAACACTTGTAATTAGGCTAACCGTTCACCCGTTTGACGAACGTTGTGCTAGCGCGACTAGCCCGGGTGGGGTATGTCAATCCCAGTAGTACTACTAACAATCACCTCGCTAAGTCCATATTAACGGTCCGAAGGGCAAAGTATAACACCATAGTATCAAGTATATGCAGTATTACAAAAATCCAATGTAATGTAACGTTTATGAAAACAGCATGTTTCTCTCCCCCAAAAGAGTATATAAGTAAAAGTGGGGCTGTAAACTCACCTTGAATTGATGTAATAAAATGAACGGGAGCTTCAACGAATAATGCACGACCAAACATGATCAACACCTATTATTAATTGTAATTAAGTTTTTAAAATGTGCTCAACGCGAATAATTACATTTGGTCGAATTCGGGTCGGTTCGGTTTGACGCACACGATTTGATATACCAACAACACCATGTATTAATAATATTACCAATATTGATATTAATAATAACAATGGTATAATTATAATGATAATAATTGTATTTGTAAATAATTTGTGAAATTATTACATATAATTCCTACATTTATCATAATTAATCCATAATTAAAATAATATAATGTTCATTAATATCTTGATGATTATTGTTTAAAGTCCATTTTTATAAAAATAACTATTTATAACATTTGTAATAATTTTTAAAAATATAAATAAATAAGGTTTTTAAAGAAATAAATTTCCAGAAATTCATCTGATAACTTTTAAAATAAAGAAAGTTTATAGAAGTTATTTTTATAATTTTTAAAAATTTTTATATATTTTTTTAAAAGCTGAAAAAGCCTTAAAAAATAAATGAGGGTGCCCGGGTTCGAACCCGGGACCTCCAGGATTGCAAGTGGACATGGAACCGGTGAACTATGGCATACAGCCGCGATAGAACACCGCTCCATTTGTTTTTAAACACCATTTCAATTAATCCCCAATTACATACGAACCCTAGTTTGATCCGAATCAAATTGAACACCAATTCAACAATGATTACTGAAATAAACATGGGCTTTGATTCCCCATGTACTTTCGTGCATGTTCATGTGTTTAATTTACCAGAAAGATGTTGGATTGATGATGAACACTACGAAGAACAGTCGCGACCGAGGGGTAAATGATTCGGGGTGCAAACGATGATGCCAGTCAAATTCCTTGTACAGGAAGCTTCTAATGTGTTCAAAGAACAAAAGCCCCTTATCAATTCCAGGTTAGAACGTTTGGAGCAGGGCCTTCGAATAGGTTGCAGGTCGCGGCAAAGGAGGTGATCGAACGGAGTGTTTTAGTTTGTATCAGTAGGAATTGATTATAGCAATAGATTAGGATTTGTTTATAGTCGATTGGGTTGCTTTAATTTGATTATTTTTATCGTTTGAGTGGCTTATGCGTTGTATCCGATTGGTTGTAAAGTAGATTCGATTAGTGGTGCTTTTGATCTGTAAATCAGATGATAATGCTCAATTATATCGCGTATTATAGTGGGAATCTTGTCACGATCGTGTTGGTATACTTTTGGAGACAATTCCGCGGCTTAAAGCCGGGTTTTTGTCTCGCTGGAGTGTCGCCGGCGGCGGCCGGAATTGTCACCGGAAAATCGAGGGGAAAACAGTGGGCGGGGGTTGGGTTTGTAAATATAAATTTTACACATATGGTCCCTGCAGTTTCAATAGTTATTATTTTATGTTTAAAGGTTTCTTTTCAAGTTTCTAAAATGACAGAATGCCCCCTTGACTTATTAAACCCAAGTTTAATAAATTTTATAAATTATTATTATTATTATTATTATTAGTGTTATTATTATTATTATTATTATTACTATTATTATTATTATTACTATTATTATTATTATTATTATTATTATTATCATTATTATTATTATTATTATTAGGGTTAACACAAAATGAGTTTACGAAAAATTCGATTAATACGAAAAATAATAAATGCGTGAGGAGAGTTAATGAACTTTTAAGTTAATTAACGGACCTGAAAGTGATGAGTGTCACAGTATCCCCCAGTTGAAGGATTTTTCATCCCGAAAATTAAAACACTGAGTCAATGTACGTAGTGAGTAAACTAAGCGTTGTGAGCAAACTATTTAGTTAGCCAGCACGTAGACGTGCTAAGGTTTCCAATAGATTAGGAATAAATCCAAAGTAAAGGAATTTAAGATTCTTAAGGTTTCGTGAGAGTTGTGACATTATCCCCATGTTAAAGGGAATTTCGTCCCGAAATTGAAGGAAAAGATATCTTACAACTGTATCTTAGGAATTGGAAATTTGGTCATTGAACAATTGCGGATACTTCTTTTTCATTTGGTCTTCACGTTCCCAGGTAAACTCTGGTCTACGTTTTGAATTCCACCTAACACGCACAATAGGGATCTTGCAATGTTTTAGGGTTTTGACTTCTCGATCCATAATCTCTACTGGTTCTTAAATGAAATGAAGCTGTTCATCGATTTCCAGTTCTTCTAATGGAACAACGAGTGATTCATCAGCAATACACTTTCTTTCTAAATCGTACAATCCCTTTCCAGGGATAGACTTTGAGTCAAACGTGATCTCCCACATTGTATATCTAGAGGCTTTCGACGAATCATCTTCTCCTGATGGTCTATCTTGGTTTCATGCTTCGATAACCAATTTATACAGTATTAAGTCTATGTCAAAGACATGATCTTCGTATACTAATTACTACCATTGGTTATTTCTACGGAGTAAAATGATTTCTAAGCAACTAGGGTTAATGCTAAGTTAAAGAATAATTCCAGAAGAATCAAAGCTATTATCAACCTTGGTATCAAATAGATGTGTAGCTATTGATGATAAGGTACGTGCATGTAACAATATTTGGTCTTGTCGAATGTGTCTTGCTTCAGTCGTAAATGTATGACCGCGTGATGTATTACATTAATTTATATGACCTTTATTACCATAATTTAACTGTTCTTACTTCCTAGCTATAGCCATTTCCTAATTCTGATTTTTCTAACTTGTCCTGGGGTCCTAATCGACCTAGGGCACACTTATGGTAATGGTCGGATCTCCAACCTTCTTAATGTCCCCGTTTAACGCATGTTAGCTTAATCGTATTAACCAACATAGCTAGGTTCACAACATTGGCATTCTTGTCTACCTTACCGCTAGATTGCTTGTTCGACCTTCCAACTTCTTTCTACTACTCACTAGATTTTCCCAGTGTCCTTCCTAATTCTATTTGGTCTAATGTCATAAGGTATGACATCAGCTTTGTCAATGCGTGGAGTTTGTCAGTATAAAGAGCACGACCTAACCCTACCATTGCACGATTTTAGAATTACAATTCTATCTTTTGCTTTTTATTCCTTAGGTAATAGTACTCAATCACCAAGGCTTTGAACTTATCTTAAGTCATTTGCATCAATTGAACTTATCCTGTTTGAACTTATCTTAACTTAGCTTGAACCTGGGTGTTCCACCAAGTTAGTGCCTTGCCCTATAGTGAACACGTGGCATACTTGATTCATCAAATCCATGAAGACAGCTGGTGCGTTGGTCAACCCGACGGCATGACCAAGAACTCATAGTGTCAATATCGAGTTCTAAACAATATTTTCGGTATGTCATCTTCACGAACCCTCAATTGATGATAGCCCGATCGAAGATCGATCTTTGAGGAGTACATTGATCCCTGCAATTGATCGAAAAGATCGTCGATCCTGGGAAGGGGGTATCGGTTCTTAACAGTCAAATTGTTCAATTCCCGATAATCTTGTCAAGTACAGAGTGTTATCCATGATTTGAGTATCAAAGATATGGTTATTAACGAAGAGTTAATTAACCGAAGTTGTACAAAGGAAACGATTGAGAAGGAATTCACTTGATCAAGGAGCGATCGAAGGAATCTATGTACAATAATCTAAAATCCGATGAAGTAGTATTATTAGAGTATGTCGCGTCTCTTGTCTACTGATGTCGTATTAGCCGGTGTTTTTGTCTTTCAAGACTCAATCCAACAAGTTGTGAATAAGGGCGCATATAGCAAATGCGACATCGACAGACGCGTGGAATAAAAGTTGGGTTAACCACATAAGTCCTTAAGAGAGTTCTTATAAAGCCCTTATTAATCCAAACAAAATATAAGTCAAACAAATAATGATAGGGTGTGATTATCGAGGGTCTTCTCAAAGTACTAATATGTGATATAATGCCCACAACATTCTTAAATAAGTATACCATAGATAGTTTGTAAGACAGGCTATGTAATCATAACCAATAATGCACTTAAAGTATTCAATCAGTTCCTTAGTTACTGAAATGCTAAGTGGAGGAATGTCTCTTAGAAGAAAAAATTAATGTCATGATTGGAAATATCATGAAGGCTCTAAGTAGGACAGGACTTAAGTAATGGCAAGTGTTAGTAATGTTTTGTTACCCTTAACAAGGACTTACTAGAATTATGATCCTAGCACCCTAGGGTATAGAATAGAAACTTGTAAAACTCACGATCGTTACCTCATGGTAAGATTAGCCAGACTTCTCATGCACGGTGAATTGCAATTACGTGTGCACTCGTAATAGTAATTTGCCTTGCATGTTCACCCTTAGCTTCACCTACCCCAATTTAACATCATAGTATTATCCAGATTCATCAAGCACAAATCATGTAATGCCCTCATGTCCATGAGCCAATAGTATCCCGATAGTAGTATGTAATAGCAAGTAAACTCTAAGCACATAAGCATAGAGGAACATACATGTAATATTAAGTCCATAGACTTAATATACTTGACCCATTTGCCTTATAGACTTGTGTATTGACCATAGTTTATCACTCATCCCAGAAATCCCCAGGTAAGCATAACTGGTCTCGCAATGAGATTTATACGATATCCTTGCCTTAGCCTTTTGCCAGGAAATCCAGAATACAGGTGTCTATGTGTCACACAAATCATGAAGAACATTTAGGTCATATCAAATGCATACAAACTCACCCGTGACTCACAGCAACTCGAAGCCACCATCCCGGTAGCCATATGCTCACAGCGATATGTTAAAGCAAAAATTCTCAGGCAACCAATTTAGTAGGCATAGCTTAGTAATCTATGTGTGTGTAACTAATGCAAATCCAGCTATAGTCTAAAATGCAATGCAAATGAGATGCAGAATTCATTTTAGTTCGCTATAACTAATGCTCTGATACCAATCTGTAACATCCCAGGAAAATCGCAACATGATATTGTCCGCTTTGGCCGTAGCCTCATGGTTTTAAAACGCGTCACATTGGGGAAGGTATCCAGCCCCTTAGAAAGAGACTTTAGTTCTCCTTCCCAACCGATGTGGGATGCAAATTGCCATGTTTCAGGCATGTTTCATCCACCCCCCCTAAGGGAGCCTAGCGTCCTCGCTGGCACAACGGCCCGAACCTGGTTCTGATACCAATCTGTCACACCCTCAAAATCCGCTAACGGGGTTTTACCGTCTGGCGTGTGACATAACCAGGATCTCAGATAAGCATCAGTTACACCAAACGACTCAATAATTACAAAACATATAGATTGCTTAATAATAATGAAACAAACCAATTATGTTTAAGTATTGCGGAAGCGAATACAGTAAAACACTTAACAATAGTTTTGGAACACGCAAACACGCGTCCAATCCAATTTATGTAAAGTAAATGCAAATTAAATCTTGAAAACAGTTTGTGGTGAATGCGGAATGACATGCGGTAGATGCTGTGCTCCTAAACGTGCCATATCAATGTCCTGAGAGAAAACACGCAAAATCTCAGTACAAGACTGGTGAGTTCACAGGTTTATCATAAAACAGTAAGCATCAGTATTGAAATTCCCGGATTTTGTAATCAAAGCATACAATGGGTAGCTAATCCATAATGATCCCTATGTGTATGAAGTCGCGACCGAGCTGACATGTAATCAATAATAAAGCAGGCCTGTCTGTGGATCACACACCACAACACTTGTAATTAGGCTAACCGTTCACCCGTTTGACGAACGTTGTGCTAGCGCGACTAGCCCGGGTGGGGTATGTCAATTCCAGTAGTACTACTAACAATCACCTCGCTAAGTCCATATTAACGGTCCGAAGGGCAAAGTATAACACCATAGTATCAAGTATATGCAGTATTATAAACATCCAATGTAATGTATCGTTTATGAAAACAGCATGTTTCTCTCCCCCAAAAGAGTATATAAGTAAAAGTGGGGCTGTAAACTCACCTTGATTTGATGTAATAAAATGAACGGGAGCTTCAACGAATAATGCACGACCAAACACGATCAACACCTATTATTAATTGTAATTAAGTTTTTAAAATGTGCTCAACGCGAATAATTACATTTGGTCGGATTCGGGTCGGTTCGGTTTGACGCACACGATTTGATATACCAACAACACCATGTATTAATAATATTACCAATATTGATCTTAATAATAACAATGGTATAATTATAGTGATAATAATTGTATTTGTAAATAATTTGTGAAATTATTACATATAATTCCTACATTTATCATAATTAATCCATAATTAAAATAATATAATGTTCATGAATATCTTGATGATTATTGTTTAAAGTCCATTTTTATAAAAATAACTATTTATAACATTTGAAATAATTTTTAAAAATATAAATAAATAAGGTTTTTAAAGAAATAAATTTCTAGAAATTCATCTGATAACTTTTAAAATAAAGAAAGTTTATAGATGTTATTTTTATAATTTTTTGAAATTTTTATATATTTTTAAAAGCTCAAAAAGCCTTAAAAAAATAAATGAGGGTGCCCGGGTTCGAACCCGGGACCTCCAGGATTGCAAGTGGATATGGAACCGGTGAACTATGGCATACAGCCGCGATAGAACACCGCTCCATTTGTTTTTAAACACCATTTCAATTAATCCCCAATTACATACGAACCCTAGTTTGATCCGAATCAAATTGAACACCAATTCAACAATGATTACTGAAATAAACATGGGGCTTTGATTCCCCATGTACTTTCGTGCATGTTCATGTGTTTAATTTACCAGAAAGATGTCGGATTGATGATGAACACTACGAAGAACAGTCGCGACCGAGGGGTAAATGATTCGGGGTGCAAACGATGGTGCCAATCAAATTCCTTGTACAGGAAGCTTCTAATGTGTTCAATGAACAAAAGCCCCTTATCAATTCCAGGTTAGAACGTTTGGAGCAGGGCCTTCGAATAGGTTGCAGGTCACGGCAAAGGAGGTGATTGGAGTGTTTTAGTTTGTTTCAGTAGGAATTGATTGTAGCAATAGATTAGGATTTGTTATATAGTCGATTGGGTTGCTTTAATTTGATTATTTTTATCGTTTGAGTGGCTTATGCGTTGTATCCGATTGGTTGTAAAGTAGATTCGATTAGTGGTGCTTTTGATCTGTAAATCAGATGATAATGCTCAATTATACCACGCATTATAGTGGGAATCTTGCCACGATCGTGTTGGTATACTTTTGGAGACAATTCCGCGGCATAAAGTCGGGTTTTTGTCTCGCCAGAGTGTCGCCTGCGGCGGCCGGAATTGTCGCCGGAAAATTGAGGGGAAAACAGTGGGCGGGGGTTGGGTTTGTAAATATAAATTTTACACATATGGTCCCTACAGTTTCAATAGTTATTATTTTATGTTTAAAGGTTTCTTTTAAAGTTTCTAAAATGACAGAATGCCCCCTTGACTTATTAAACCCAAGTTTAATAAATTTTATAAAATTATTATTATTATTATTAGTGTTATTATTATTATTATTATTATTATTATTATTATTGTTATTATTACTATTATTATTATTATTACTACTATTATTATTATTATTTATTATTATTATTATTATTATTAGGGTTAACACAAAACGAGTTTACGAAAAATTCGATTAATACAAAAAATAATAAATGCGCGAGGAGAGTTAATGAACTTTTAAGTTAATTAACGGACCTGAAAGTGACGAGTGTCACATATCATAACCTAAATAATCTAATTATTAAGCATTATTAACATAATAATTTTCAACCAACAAAGCACCTAAACTAACATCTAATTACTAAACATTATAAACAAATAATTTAACAAATAACTTGTATAACTAAATTAAAGATTCACACAACTAGCATAACCTAAATAATTCATATAATAATACAACTAAATTAAAAATTCTACCTAAATAATGTTTCAACACAACTAAATAAAAAATACATACTAAATCAAATAATCATACCTAAATAATTCACCCAATAACACAAATAAATCAAAATTCATACCTAAATAATGCTTCAACAACAGTAAATCAAAAATTCATACTAAATCAAAAATTCATACCTCACAATGTCACCCAATAACACAACTAAATCACAAATTCATACCAAAATAAGGGTGGTCGGTTGCAGTGGTGGTGGTGGGTTGCAGTAGTGGTGGTGGTGGGTTGCTGCTGTGGTGGTGGTGGGTTGCAGCAGTGGTGGTCGTGGGTTGCAGCAGTGGTAGTGGTGGGTTACAGTAGTGGCGGTGGTCTTCAGTTGCAGCAGTAGTGGTGGTCGGTTGCAGCAGTAATGGTGGTGGTGGGTTGCAACAGCTGTGGTGGTGGTGGGTTGCAGTAGTGGTGGTGGTGGTGGTGGGTTGCAGCAGCGATGGTGCGCGGTTACAGTGGTGGTCGGTGGTGAGAAGTGGTGTTCGGTGGTGCTCGGTTGCAATGGTGTTCAGTGGTGGGGGGTTGCGGTGGTGACCGGCGAGAGGAGGAGGGAAAGGGGGAAGGGGGTTGCAATGGTGCTCGGATAGTGACCGGTGGGTGGTGCTCGGGTGGTGACCAGTGGGTGGTGGTCGGGTGGCGGCCGGTGGGTGGTTCTCAGGTGGTGGCCGGCGGTGATCGAGAAGTCAGGAGAGAAAGGTGGATGGAGGGAAAGGGCGAATGTGGAGGGAAGTCGACAGTGAGGCTATATATTTTTAACCAATAGCGGCGACTTGTCGCCGCTAATAGTGCCGCCGCTATTGGTTAAGTACAATCAATCCCCGACCGTTAGATCCTTTGCACGATCAACGGTCTGATCTGATTGAAAAAAGTGGAAATGGATTCCTCATCAATAGCGGCGACATTAATTTATGTCGCCGCTAATGATGTTGTCGCCGATAATAGCGTCGCTGCTATTAATGGCATTTCTTGTAGTGACATGCAAGGATGTACAAATGATTACAGCTACTAAATAGTTGTTGATGCTAGAGTTTGACCTAAAAGAGTTTAGGGAGGTTAGGAAAAATATTGGGGTTAAATGTTCACTAGTAACAGGGACTTGATAGACCTAAGTAACCTAAGGTGCTTATGTAAAATTGTGAAATTTGCTATGGTTTAAAACAAAGCTTTAACAACCGTTATTGGCAAACATCTGAATTCTTAACAAACAAGTTTTGAGTTGATGATATGCTGCATATAATATATATGTGTATTAGTGGTGGTGGTAGGTTGCAGCAGTGGTGGTGGTGGGTTGCAACAGTGGCGGTGGTCTTCGATTGTAGCAGTAGTGGTGGTCGGTTGCAGCAGCAGCAGCAGTGGTGGTGGTGGTGGTGGTGGTGGGTTGCAGCAGCGGTGGTGGTGGTGGTGGGTTGCAACAGCAGTGGTGGGCGGTTACAGTGGTGGCCGGTGGTGAGAAGTGGTGTTCGGTGGTGGGCGGTTGCAATGGTGATCGATGGTGGGGGGTTGCGGTGGTGCTTGGGTGTGACCGGCGAGAGGATGAGAAGGGTGGTGCTCGGGTGGTGACCGGTGGGTGGTGCTCGGGTGGTGGCCGGCGGCAAGAAGTCGGGAGAGACTGGTGGCCGGTTGCAAGAAGTCGATCGGGAGGGACTTCAGTGGATAGAGGGAAAGGGGGAATGTGGAGGGAAGTCGTCCAGGTCGTGTGTATATTTTAACCAATAGCGGCGACAAGTCGCCGCTAATAGTGTCTGTAAGGCCCTGATCTCAGGAAACCTCACAGTTGGCCATTCATAGCAAAAGCATAGATTTAAAACATTCATTTAGATACATATACTGCAGCAGAAAAGTATTGTAATTGCAATTCATTACAACATAGTTAAATTAAAATATAAACATTATCATTAAACATCAAATACTCTTTAAAAATCCTCTTAATATTCTTCTTCATCAGGGATGCTAGTCTTCAGATGCCAAGAAGCGTTAGCTCCATGCTCCCATTCCACAAACCCAAAAGCTCATCTGTCAACTAATATGCATAAAAACAGTCAGCTTCGCTGAGTGAGTTCTAGGTTTACATCATTAACAACTTTTGTAAAAGGTAGTAACTTTAACATTTGAAAAAAATCATCATCTATCAGAACATTGATTTCATAAATGATAGCTTTATCACTACTTTGCCATTTATTATTTACTATCGCTCTTCTTTATCCGTCAATTCCTAGTTACTATCGGTGCCTATGATAAACATAGGACTTTACTGACATGCCTGTTTAGGCCTTACTGTCGTACCCAAATAGGCCGTTATTGTCATGCCAATCCAGGCCTTACTGACCTGGCTGTTCGAGATTTTACTTTATCATCGTGAGGGACAACAAATGCAACCATCCTTTATCAATTGCTTGTAAGACTTTACTTTATCAAGGTACACGTTATGGGCCTAATAACAATTCTTTATATTTCACTTACATCTTTAGTTTTCACATACACATAACATATAACAAGAGGTAAACTCATAGTCCATGCATTCATATTTCATCAACCATGAAATATAAACCAAATAACCGACCCTTCGCGGGGCAGCGGGGGTTCGGGGCGGAGCCCCTGATAGCGGGGTCCTAGGGGCGGCAGCCCCTAGTGGGATCCAAGGGGCAACGCCCCGGCAGTGCACCCTAAAATTATTTTGAACTAATGACACATTTTACTTTAGAAAATTTCATTTTCTTGATAATAGGTCTTAAAAACCGTCATCATGAAAGTATGTATTTTAGTATGCATATCACCCCAAAACATTGAAAATGGGTAAAGGAGGGGTCTAGAACTCACCTAAACTTAGCAAAATAGCTTCAATTCTAAGTTACTTAAGCTATAGTCCGAATACCCAAGCTGTACGGAAGTTAATACACAAAAACGTCATTTTCTTCATAATTTCGCTGACAGTTTCGCTGGCAGTTTCGCTGACAGTTTCGCTGTCAGTTTCGCTGGGTAGTACTTCTGCCAGTTTCGCTGGATAGATTCGCTAAGTCTTAATGGTTTTCTCGAACACAATAGTTTCGCTAGGACGAAACTACAGTTTCGCTGGAAACTCTCTTAGTTTCGCTGGATGAGTCCACAGTTTCGCTAATCAGGCTCACAGTTTCGCTGGATGCATAAAAATAACGAACCAGCCCATTTTTAACCCAAAATCTTAACTTTTTACATCCAAATCCTAGGTTTACCATCCATGAAACCATATCTAACCTTTTTACACGTTTTCATACGTAAAAATTTGACCTTTATGTGTTTCTTTGAAACTTTTTGAACCCAAAACCCTGGAAATCCGGATCTGTTCTAAAGGGATGTTTGGATGACGATTCTTACCTTGATTTGTTGCTCCTTTCTTGTGGTTTGAAGCTCCAACGCCCAGATCTTCAATCTTCAAAGCAACCAAGCTCCAAATCCTCCAAAATCTTCATTTTCTCACTCTACTTTCTCTCTCTAGAAGCTTGGGGCTAGGGTTGCAAATGGGGAGATAGAGGCTGATCATGCATGTTTAAGGGCTGATTAAGGGCCCTTAAACCCATCAAAACATAGCCCATTAAGGTTAATTTAGTCCATAGCCCACTATCTTCATTATTTAATTTAATTAACCCTTAAAAAACCCATCATTATTAAATGGCTCGCTTTGGGAATTTTAGGGTATTACAGTGTCGCCGCTATTGGTTAAGTACGATCAATTCCTGACCGTTAGATCTGTTGCATGATCAATGGCCACATCTGTTTGAAAAAATTGGAAACGGATTGCCCAGCAATAGCGGCGACATGTCGCCGCTAATAGTGTCGCCGCTATTGCTGTCGCCGCTAATGAAGTCGTCGCCACTAATAGTGACGCCGCTATTAAGGGCATTTCTTGTAGTGATATATATATATATATATATACATATATATATATATACACACACATGTAACACCCGTATTTTTAGCAAGAAATAAAAGAAAAAGGAAGAAAAGAATAGAAAATAAAAGTCAACTAAGAAGGAGGGACCAAAAGTGCCAAATGGGCAAAGTGGTTATTTATTTTGTACAAAAGGAAGGCATGGTCGCCCATAACCTCTGCACAATTCCTTGCATTCGGTTTTTAGAGAGAGAAACAGCAGGAACTTCGATTCTTATAGAGAGAAAGAAGAAGAAATCGGGTTCAAGGTAAGAATTGATGTTTTTAAGTTGTGTTTGAGCTAAGAAACCGAGAAATGCATGTTCTTATGTGTGTGTTTGTGTTCGGGTTGCACTGTGTGTGTGTGTTTTAGGTGTAGAAATGACTGGGAAGTTAAGAAAGGGCATTCAAAACCCGAAGACAAACTAAGGTGAGTTCTAGACCCCTTTTTACTTGTTTTAAACGTTTTGGGGCTGGAAAATGCATGTAAATATGTTTTTATAAAATTTGGGTTGATACCCGTATGAAATGAATGTATGTATGTTTATGTTTATGTTAGATTTATGCCTAGAATCATGTGCATATGTTTAGAACTAGGCATTATAATGTTTGGGACTTGGATTATGAATTAGACACATGAACAGGTTACTAATATGTCTGAAATTCGAACTTAGAATGAATAAGTACAAGTTGATGAGTCCACTAGTGCTCATACGACCAACAGTGTGGTCGTATGACCAGGAGATATATTTTTCTAAGTGTTGAAAAGTCTAACAGGACTCATACGACCAACAGTGTGGTCGTATGACCAAGTGAATTTTTCTAAGTGTTGAGTCCAATAGGACTCATACGACCAACAGTGTGGTCGTATGACCAAGTGATATTTTTCTAAGTATGATGATGAGTCCACTAGTGTTCATACGACCAACAGTGTGGTCGTATGATCAGAACATATTTCTAAGTCTAGGGATGGTACGACCAATAGTGCTCATACGACCAACAGTGTGGTCGTATGACCAGATAATTCTAAGTATAAAATGAAAAGTCCAGCAGTGCTCTTACGCCTAACAGGGCTCATATGCCCAGAGGGCTTATACGCCCAACAGGGCTCAAACGCCCAGGAAACTTAGAATTTTACAGAAATTTCCTGTAAATCCGAAGTTCGAGGTTTGACCAGGGTTGACTAGGGTTAATAAATGATGAGGTTTCATGCATGTAATGATGATTATGATCAACCCTTATTATTACTGATATTATTATCAGTGTATTATTGTTAACAATATTATTAATAAAATATTGTTAAGTATGGTATGATGCTACGTATGATGATGAATGTATGATGATGAATGTATGATGATGAATGTATGATGAGTATGTATGATGAGTGTGTATGTTCCTTGTAATTGTGTATGCTTATCTTTCTGAAACTTTACGAATAACGAGAATGAACTAATGAAGTATTATGTAACGTAAAGCGAAAGATAATGGAAGAGTGTCTAGGTTTGAGAATGATATTCTCTGTTGATGTGAATCAACAAGGATCGAATATGTTGATTGAGTCAATGATTGAGAGGCGGAATCAAACAATCAATGAACATTTAACACTTGAAATACTCATAAATGCACTTGTATTGATTATCTGAACTGTTACAAAGTAAATGCTAGGGTTTAGCAAGCTACAGTAACAATGCAAGACAACCTCGGACAAAGGATAAGAGGTGTCAGGAGTTTTCAGGTACAAAGTCTAAAGTGTCAAGAGTCCCCTCACATACGAGGATTCTGATCTATTTATAGGCTGACTTACAGCTTGTACAAAATGACTAAACTACCCTAACTGTACAGAATAGTTTGTCTTCATACGCATTTGGTCTTAGTCATCCGCATTTGTTAATGCGGATAAGTAAGTCTTCATCAGCATTAGTCTTCTATTCTTCCGCATTGGTGTTTGGTCATCAGCATTGACAAATGCGGATGAACAAACACTGAGCGCATTTGTTACTTAACATCCGCATTTGTTAATGCGGCTGAACAAATACTTGTCAGCATTTGTTCTTGTGCATCCGCATTAACAAATGCGGATAGCCGACACTTGTATTTTCTTGATCCGCATTTCTTCTTGGACTTGGGGAGATTTCCAGCAGAACAACCATCCACCTCTTGAATTGGCATGTATGATCCTTTCAGGGTCCAACAATATTCCCCCTAAGGATTATACAGCCTATGTACTTCAAGGGTTTAAGGGTGGATGAGGTTGTGAAGATTCTGCTGGGTCTTGTGCAGCAGGAGGATTAGTGTATGAGGGATCCACAAGAGACTTGATCATGTTGGAGAAATCTTGTGCTTCACTTAGTTTTTCCTTGTTCAGAACATGGATCTTCATATGTCTCATATTGTGCAATGCCTCAATAGGCATCTTCCTCAGTGAGATGGGCTCCCAGATGGCTACGGTTGACAGACCATCTCTGTGAATTAGGAGATACCCATCCACGTCTACCTCAAGTTTAACAATGTTCCCAAACTGCAAGGGAGTCTTCTTCCTCATTCTCTGATCTCTCTTTCTTTGTACTCGATCATAGGCCAACTTCAGGAGTTTAATGCACTTTAAAAAGAAGAGCATATCAGCTTCACCCAACTTGTTGCTGATCTCCCTGAAGTGCCTTGTGAAGATGTACTGGATGTATGACTCATCAAGCAGTCTGACCTCATATCCACTGAACAATCTGATTTCTGATCCTTCTTTTCCTCCCCACTTCCTTTCAATCACCATCTCATAAGTCTTCTCATCATAAAACACATTTGAGATTGGTATAGAAGTGTGAGTACCAGCAACCACTTTTCTTTTCAATGATTCAGTGGGTTTCACTCTAAGCTCAGGAAATACCACTTCCTCTGCTGGTTTTCTTTGTTTCTTGTCAAGGGGATTGACAAATGATTTATCTTTTCTCATGCAAATTGCCTTTAAGGACTTGAAGTTGTCAGTTCTCTTGAACATCCTTAGAATGTCCTCAAATTCATATCCCCTGAACATTGCTGCATGGTTGATCAGTCTCAGATTAGCAAGTTCCTTCAGATCATGGATCTCCAGAGAGTTCACCAGAGCTGAGTACTCTGTGAAGAATTGGACTAATCCAGATACTCTCTTCACCATAAACATATTCCAGTCACTGTCATACTTCCAAGCAATGATTTTCTGATCAGTTTTTCCTTTGGGAGTAGACACACCCTTTATCATTTCTGCAGTTGTGAGTCCTTCATGTAGTTCTAGTTGTGAAGGCTCAGCAAACCACTCAGGGTATCTGTGTAGAATGGGTGCCAGGGAATCATGATCTCCCTGAGTGAGGCTCATTTCTCGAGCTGAAACTCTAGTTCTGGGCTCGGTTCTTGTGATCTCCTCCTCCATCTTCTTCAACCTATCTTTCTTTTCAAGAATCATCCTAAGGACAGCAGCCCTTAGGGAATTGGTTTTCATGTTCCCCAGTTTTCTTTTAGTGAATCCTTGAGCAGACAGATAATCCTTCATCTCCTTATCTGTCATGCTGTAGGGATCAGGGTACATAGGTTGAGGAGGAGTAGCATGTTTTGTTTTTGTTGCCTTGACCTCAGAAGCTTTGGGAGATTGAGCTTTTTCATACTCAGTTTCAAAGGTTGGATCTAGCAGCTTGGTTAACTTTTCTTCTTCTGCTAGCATTCCTTCATATGTCATCCCAAATACTTCATCAGGGTCACACCCATGATCAATCAAAAATAGGGCCTTCTTCATCAACTTATCAGAGTTGGCCTTTTCAATCTTTTCAGAAACATAAGGTTCTTCATTCACAGGGATTTTACTGATCACTGGCTTATCAACCATGTATCCACCTGGAATTTCACCTTCTTCTAAGTCAATCACTTCTGCCTTCTTCTTTAACAAGGCTTCAGCTTGTTCATGTTCATCCAAGAATCCAGCAATAGCAGCTAGACTCCTTGGGTCATCTTTTTGTTTCTTTTTGGCTGGTTCTTCTTCCACCATAGGCCTCTTTCCTTTGGCCTTTGCAGCAAGATAGCTCCTTCTTCTGGCATAGGTTTGCATGCTTGGGCCAGAAGAGGGTTCATTCATGTCAGTTTCTGGTGGAGTTTCTTCACATTGTTCCTTTTCAGGAATGTGAGTTGCTGCAGTAGCCTTTTCTTCTTCTTGTATTTGCTGTTCACAGAGTTTTCTGATCATTTCTTTTTGTCCATCAGAAAGTGACACAGCAGGAACTATTTGCATACTCAACTCCTTATCAATTGGCACTGGAGATTGAGGTATGATAACAAAAGGTTCAGCATCTGCACTTTGATTCACAATGAAGTCCCAGAATTCATCATCAATGATATATTCTTCAGCAGAGAACATATCTAAGTCTTCCATCATGTCACTGAACTCTTTTTCTTCAGTGTGAACTTCTTCAGGATGACTTGTGTACACGATCATCTCCATGCTAGATGATGTGTGCTTTGATCCACTTGGTTCTCCTTTCTTTTCACCCTTGGAGATTTCCATCCTTTTGTGTGGAGGTGAGTCATCATCACCGTCTTTGGATGACTCTTTGTCACTGTCATTCTTGTCATCATCTCTTTTCCTCTTGTCATGGCTTTTATCTCCTTCATCTGCCTTATCTTTTTCAGCTTCTTGCTTTAACCTCAGAAGCATTTCCAACTCTGAGACTCTTTTATTGAGAGCTTCTACTTCTTTTTCAAGGTCAAGGATGATACTGGACTGTTCTTCTATTATCTCTTCTTGATCCATCATGGCAATAGTTTGGATGTTCAAGGTGTCCACATGACCACTAATTTCTTCTCTTGAACTATGAAGAGCTACTTTCAAAACTTTGATCTCTTTGTCTTTAACTTTTCTTTCCTGTTCATACGAATCTTTCACTTCTTTTAGTTCCTTTTCCTTCTCATCCAGCTCCAACAATCTATCTTGTAGGACATTTGATCTCCTACTATGCATTTTCTCCAACTTGGCAATTTTCTGAAGTAGAGCAGAAATCATTTCATCCTTCTCATCAGGCTTGTTTACTCCTGATTCAGCATAACTTTCTGAAGGAGCAGCCGTAGGTGGAGATGGGATAGGTGTATAGTGAGTGGGAGAATGGATGGGTTGAGTGATTGGTGAGTGAACTGGAGACATGTGGGGAGGTATTATGTGTTGTGTTTGAGGAGAAGGAATTTGTGATCTGGGTGGTGACGGTATTGTAGGATGAATAGATGATGAGGCTATATCGGCTTCATGAACATAAGGATCAGTGTGAAGATCACCACCTACATCACCTTGTGGTGACACTGATCCTGGTCTCTCTTCAGTGGTAGCAGCATGCTCATCAACATGTTGTTGAAATTGAGCAGCTTGTGCTTCTTCATGAATAGGCTCATTAGCAGGAGCCTCTTGAACATGTTCTTCTTCTTGATTTATCTGCTGTTGCATCCAAGGCAGCAGAGGAAAGAAAGCTCCACTGTAGAAGTTCCTAGGGTCTCTCTTCTTGATATACTTGTAGGACTTTGCATTATAGTGAGGAATGTCCATCACTGGTCCTGTAGGTACAATATCTGGAAATGCTTCATTGATGAAGCATTGAATGAATCTTGGGTACATCAAAAACATGTGTCTTCTGCCTTCTTGGATGTTGGATACCAGCCCATTGAATATGTAGGCTGACATGTTGAATGGCTGGTTGGTGCATAAGGCACATATGGCAGATGATGTAGTCACTGGGATGTCATTCCATCCAGTTTTCCTCTTGGATAAGCAGTGTTGAAACATGTGAATTAAGAACCTCCATTGCAGATCTACCAATCCCTTTACTATCTGCTTTCCTTCGTATCCTCCCTCATAACCAATGTTTGCAAAGAAATTCATGATCTCATCATCTTCAAGCTCTAGAGGAGTGTTTGCATCATCTCCAAACTGCAGACACTATCTCACTGTTTGCTCAGTAACCTCTAGAGTGTGATCATCAGTTATTCTTCCAGATATAGTCCTCACACCATTAACTTCAAGAACTTGTGCTGTTCCCCAAGAAGACCTAATGAGATTCTCATAAATGATGGGTCTGACAGTCATGGCATATGCAACTCTAGTGGTTAGAAGAAATCTAATCATATCTCTTAAGTCATCTGCTTCTGCTACATCAGGGTTTAGAAATCCGCTGACATTATGGAGTTTGCTCCATGTGAGATTAGCCATTATGTCCTGCAGTCAAGGCATATGAATTAGAATAATGCATAACACCTAAGAACTTGTTCATCACTGTTTGACTTTTATTGGTCAAAATTGTTGTTTCATATGCAACGATTCTGAGTAATTTCGAATCATCAGAAGTGTGTGCATAATTAATCTCAATGAGTTCATCATTTCTTGATTTTACAACACATTTTGTTCTTTGATATTATCTCTTTACTTCACCATTTGGATTTCGACCCTTGCACTCTACGCACAGACGTAATTGTTTAAGAAAAACACTGAATTTCTTGAGGTTTTCTTGAATAATCAGTGAGCATTTGTCGAAATTATCAAGGGTTTAAGAGCATTTTGGTTATTTTTACAACTGATTCATAACCTAGGTTACTAAGTTCGATTTGATGTAACAGTTCGACAGTTAGGGTTACACGCAATTCAAATTTTCACCTTTCTTTGATACTACTTGAGTCGTGAATCAAAGAGGAGTTGATTTTGAAGAAGCAAACTTAGAGCTTTTGATTAAGAATCAGAATGTCGATGGTGAAGATGAACGGTATTTGAAGAAGATGAAAAGTGTTTGGGTGGCACTCGTCTCACTTTAAGTCTCTCAGAATTTGAAAAGTATTAAATGATCCTTTGATTTTGATTTATATAGACCATTTAATAAGATTCTGAGAATTTGCTAAGTTTTAGATCACCACTGTGACAAATGCGGTTGAGAAAATGTCTCTCCGCATTTGTGCACTGTTGCAAATGCGGAAGAGAGAAGTCTACCCGCATTTGTTCACTGTTGCAAATGCGGAAGAGAAAGGTCTACCCGCATTTTTGTACTTGCAAATTCTAGATGTCTATCCGCATTTGCGCACTGTTGCAAATGCGGAAGAACAAATTCCAGTTCATTTTTGGCAAATGCGGCAGTTCAATCCAAGTTAAGTGTTTTTATCAGCCATTCAAAAGAAATGCGGCTGAGGAAAAACAAATGCGGATGAACAAAAGATTTGTCCGCATTAGTTTGCACTTGAACCATGCGTTTCAGTTCACAAAACCTTTACCTGCATTGGTTGAATGCATGGGTTACCTTCACCCACATTAACCAATGCACTTACCCGCATTAAGTTTTGAACTTAATGTTTTTGCTCTGAATGGTTTTGGATGAATTTTCTCTGATGCTTTATGAAGTGATGTCTTTGACATTGTGGATATTTGTTATTGCTTGTTTCTTATGAAGTTTGACTGATGTCAATTTTTGCTTGGATTTACTTGTTCATCATTTGTGAACCAAGTTTCCCATTGTTGACTGTTCCTTTACTTGTTCATGAGGATGTATCTGTTGCATCAGTTGAGATATCATGATATAACTTCTACACCAACACAGACATTGTGCACATTTTGTATTTTCTAATTTTTGAGAAAGGAAACATTTGTACAGAAAGATCAAAATTTTGAAAATTTCTCCCCCTAAAGTTTGTATCCATAATAGATAGAAACTTTTAAGGATTTGAAAAATTTTGAAGGGAACACAAAATTATATATTTTTTTTTGATTTTTGTGTTGTAATCAGTACAAGAAGTTGAGTTATACCTTTCTTTGGGATCATAACAATCATACCTTTCACATATGCAAGCAATTTTTTATAAACCAAACATAATCATGAACCTATTGATTGCAGGTATGTTTGTCCTCTTAAACTCATGCTTGATTAATAGTTAGATGCTAGTGATTTTATCATGTTTTGAGTTGATTAGGTATTCAACATGTACCTCACACTCAATAACATGGCAAGGTCAACTGTCTGCATGTAATGCATGGTAGAACTTTCAACAGCTTACATGACCAAGTTACTTAAGTTATGACATCTCATTTACTTGATCCTCATTGGGATTCTTTTATTTGATCCTTTTATGAATTTGATCCACATTGGGATTCTTTTAACTTCACTTTGGAAGGTGATCTCTAAGGATTCTTTTCTTTCATTCTCTTTGGAATGTAAATTCATCCACATTGGATGTGTTCCACTTTGGGAATCTTTTAGGATCGTAACATCAACACTATGTGCTTGTCACTCCAGGTCTTTGCTCAGCAAAACAAAGGAGGAACTGATGTGAGTAAAGGAGATTCATAAGTCATCATAACTTGGGGTGTTTAGGTTGCTACACACACACGCATTTAGATAAGTCATGCCTTACACATACTATGAGATGACAGCATCACAGTTGAAGACAAGCTTTAATTTATCACTGCATGTAGTTTCTTTCTCAAGTTGAGCCTACCAACATATCAAATAAGTCAAGTCAGTCATTTGAGTTTTCTAAATGAGCATAGTGAATGGTATAGTGACTGTAATTATATCATTTCCCATAGGTTAAATAGTATACTTCCTGATCTGATTTTTTTGAAATGTTGAATGTTTTTGTTGATTTTCATTTTACTCAAGATTAATCATGCCAATAGATTGGACTAGGAATTCAAATCTGGTTGGATCAAATGCCTTAGTAAATAAATCAGCTAATTGATGATCAGTGTGAACTTGCATCAATTTGATTAAACCTTTTTCAGCACAGTCTCTCAAAAAGTGATATCTAATTTCAATGTGTTTAGTTTTTGAGTGTTGTACTGGATTATTTGTTATGAACATGGCTGCTGTGTTGTCAATATGAATTGGAGTGTGCAGAAAGTTAAAACCATAGTCAAGCATCTGGTTTTGAATCCAGAGAACTTGAGAACAGCATGCAGATGCTGCTATATACTCAGCTTCTGCTGTTGAGATAGATACATTGGTTTGCTTTTTGCACTGCCAGGATACCAGTCTGGGACCAAGAAATTGACACCCGCCAGAAGTGGATTTTCTGTTGAGTTGCATCCCCCATAATCACTGTCAGTATATGCATAGAGATTGAAATCTCCTTCCTTTGGATACCATAATCCAAGAGCAGGCTTGCCCTTGAGATATCTGAATATCCTCTTGACTGCATTTACATGAGATTCCTTGGGATCTGCTTGATATCTGGCACACACACAAACACCAAACATAATGTCAGGCCTACTGGCTGTTAGATACATTAGTGAACCTATCATAGAACGATAGTGAGTCTGATCCACTGATTTGCCTTCAGGATCTGGTCCAATCTTCACTTTGGTATCCACAGGAGTTCTGATGGACTGACAGTCAGCAAACTTGAATTTCTTCAGCATTGTTTCCACATATTTTGATTGATTGATGAAGATTCCGTCAGCTGTCTGTTGGACTTGTACTCCAAGAAAGAAATTGAGTTCTCCCATAGCACTCATTTGGAATTTTGAATGCATGAGATCTTCAAAGTCTTTGCACAGAGTCTGGTTTGTTGAGCCAAAGATGATATCATCCACATATATCTGAACTAGCAGCATATCCTTTCCTTTACTTTTTCTGAAGAGAGTCTGATCAATTTTTCCTCTCTCATATCCATTATTAAGAAGGAATGATGAAAGAGTCTCATACCATTTCCTTGGAGCTTGGTGAAGACCGTACAGGGCTTTGTCTAGCTTGTATACCCTGTGTGGATATTCTGGATCTTCAAAGCCAGGAGGTTGACTCACATAGACCTCTTCAGAAATCTTTCCATACAAGAAAGCACACTTCACATCCATTTGATAAACAGTGAATTTCATGGATGCAGAATATGCCAGAAAGATTCTAATGGCTTCTAGTCTGGCTACAGGGGCAAAAACTTCATCATAATCGATTCCTTCTTCTTGTGTGTACCCCTGAGCTACTAGTCTAGCTTTATTTCTAATGACAATTCCCCTGTCATCAGTTTTGTTTCTGTACAACCATCTGGTACCAATAGGATATTGTCCTTCGGGAAGATCTACCAGTTGCCATACTTCTTGTTTCTTGAATTGCAGCAATTCTTCCTGCATTGCTTCAATCCAACTGTTGTCTTGAAGAGCCTCTTTGATATTTTTGGGTACTGTTTGACATAAAAAGCATGAGAACAAGCAAATGTTGGCAATGCTTGATTTGCTCCTAGTCACCCTTTCATTTAGTTCACCAATGATGTCGTCAACCGGATGATTCTTGTGTATTCTTGTGGTTGGAATTGAGTCACCCGCAATGGTTACATCAAGATTGGAGACATTCAGTTCATCTTGGTGCGAGGCAACTTCTTCTTGTACTGTTGGGGAGTTGTGGAAGAAATCAAATTGTGTTGCAGTTCTTGTTTCAGTATCAGCAGTGGGTTGATTACTTCCATCAGTTGAAGTTCTTTCAGTATCAACAGGAGGGATGACACGAGTTTGGGTGGTAACTTCTTCTTGAGTAGTTGTTTCAATAGATGGCATCTCTGATGGAGAGGGTGTTGTACTTGGACCATCCTCAATTGAATCACTTTGATGTTGAACAGAGTGTCTGATAGGATCAGCTTGTAAAGGAACTTCTTCATTTAGTTGCTCAGAAGAAGTTGGAGGAATCATTGGAAAATCACTCCTTCTTTCTGATAATGATGAATGTACAGCTGGTTGTGGATTTCCTGCATCAGACATGTGAAATTGGTCAAAAGACTTAGTGAATGAGTCAATATCAAATAACCAATCAGGACCATTAGCTGCTTTGGGAAATGAATGTTCTTTGAATTGAACATTCGTTGATTCATCAATAATGTTTAATCTGGGATTAAACACTCTGTAAGCCTTTGATACAGATGAGTATCCTACAAAGAATCCTTCATCAGACTTAGATGAGAACTTTCCCAAATGATCCCGGGTGTTTAATATTGAGACTGGACAACCAAATGACTTGAAAAATCCAATAAATGGTTTTCTTTGAAAAATGAGTTCATATGGAGTCTTGTTGCTTTCTTTGACAAGTAAGGTTCTATTTTGTACAAAGCAAGATGTGTTAACTGCTTCTGCCCAGAAGGTGATTGGCAGTTTAGCATCTGCTAGCATGGTGCGTGCTGCTTCAATTAGTGTTTTGTTCCTTCTTTCAGCTACCCCATTTTGTTAAGGAGTTCTAGCTGCACTAAATTGATGAGCTATGCCTTTGATTGCACAAAATGAACTCATATCTTCATTTTTGAATTCTGTCCCATTATCACTCCTGATTGTTTTGACTTTAAGATCAAGTTGATTTTCAATTTTTGTGATTAAATCTTTTATTAATTGGAACGTTTCATTTTTATGAAGTAAGAAGAAGACCCATGTGAATCTAGAAAAGTCATCTATGATCACCAAACAATATTGTTTCTTTCCCATACTCATCACATGAGTTGGACCAAAGAGATCCATATGAAGTAGTTTCAATGGAGTATTGTTGGTGTTCACCAACTTTAGTTTGTGAGACGACTTGTGTTGTTTTCCTTTGAGACATGCAGAACAGTGGTCAATGAAATGAAATTCTTTTTGAGGTAAACCAAAACATGATTTCCTTTAACCAGTCTGTTCATGTTTTTGAAATTTGTATGTCCCAGTCGTCTGTGCCAAAGTTGTGATTCATCAAAAGATGCTTTTGACAGAAGACATGTTTCTTCTTTTGGTGAAGTTGAGTTGAGGTTTATGACATAAGTGTTATTCTTTCTGGGTGTTTTCAAGACAACCCATTCTTCAGGAATAAGAAATCCTGGTCTCAGAATGTAGCAATGAGTGTCTGTGAAGTGAGTGGAATATTTCTTGTCACAGATCTGAGATACGCTGAGAAGATTGAAGTTTAGTTGTTCGCAGTAATTCACTCTGTCAAAGCTCAGCATTCCATTTGTCACAGATCCTTCACCTGTAATTCTACCTCCTTGTGAATCTCCTCCAAATGCCACTGTCGTTCCTTGAATGTGCTTAAAATCATGAAGGAGGGAACGGTCTCCAGTCATGTGTCGGGAACATCCACTGTCCACATACCATATACTGTTGGACCTGTGTGAATGACCCTACAAGCACAGAAAGAACTAGTTAGAATGTGAAACCCAAGCCATGATGGTCTTGGGCTTACCGTTTCTATCCATGATAGTAACCTGTTGGTATTTTCCTCTAAACTGGGGCTTTGGTGGTGAGATCATGCTTGATGTATTTCTGAAACTTGATTGGTTTGTTATATCAACTGAGGAATCAGATGAGTATTCAAACCTTTGATCCCTGTTTCTTTTCAGAAACTGGATTCGTTTTTTATTATCAAACTTGTTTCTTGGATTGAGAAAATCATTAGTTTGTCTGACCACTTGATTTCTATATCTTTGACTTCTGTTTGACATTTTCAGATTTTTCATGTCATCATCAGATTTGGAAACTCTGTGATGAGAATGACCATTGATTTTATGGTTATCAAACATGATTGGTGAGATAGGCTTGTTTTGGGGTATCCTCTTTCCCTTTTGATTGACGAAACAGTCAGACGTGTTGTGATTTGTCATATTGCAGACAGAACAGTATTTGTTGAAATAACAGTTCTTGGTGGTGTGATTGTTCATGTCACAGATGGAACAGTATTGATTATAAAAGCATTTGTTTGTTCTGTGATTAGACCTATCACACACATCACAACGCATGTGCTTGTTTCTAGCCACTGATCCTGGTGTTGAGGATTTAGTAGCTTTGACAGATTTTGAATTTGATTCATTCCGAGGTTTTGATGAGAATGCCTGATCAGCCTTGTTGGTAGATTGTTTCACAACACTACTGACTCTTCTTTTCTTAGGCTGACCTCGCTTTCTCAATTGTTGTCTACATTCTTTTTCCAATTGATTAACATGCTCTTTGTTAAAAATATCAAAGCCAACTCCTTGCTTTGATTTTGATGTTTGTGGGTCTGAGTGAACTCTAGTTTTTGTGACTCGAACACCTTTTCTTTTAATGGAAGGGGAATCGTTTTCTGACTTGCTTGAATTTTTTGGAGAGTTTGTCTCACTGTCAGATCTGCTTTCAGCAGTTAGATTCACCTTATTAGTTGTTATATTCTTTTCCCTTGAAACTGCAGGGATGAATTTCACAAAAGGAACAACAGCCTTGGTGGGGCTAGTTGTTCTATTCACACTTACTGTCTTGTCTGAGCACTCCTTAATTTTAATGGGATGTCCTAACTTGATTTTATCCTCATTTGTTTCAATGTAAGCACTGGGTCTGTTTTGAGGATTGGTGACTTGATTTACCATTGTTTTAGGTTCAATAGTGTTAGGCTCATTTTCTTGTTGGAGTGAAACAGATTCAGGCATGACAGTATAGTTATCATTGTATGGTGGTGGACACGAGTTGTATCCAATACCTGACATGTCTTTGGGATCCTTTTGTGAGTCAAGCATTTCTTGCAGCTTAACTGATGACTGTTGAAACTTTTCTAGTTTCAACTCAGTAAGATTGAGTTCAGTTTTAGATTGAGCTAACTTTTCAGTCAGTTGCTCATTCTCAGCTGCAAGAGAGTACTTTTCACCATGCAATTTCTCAATGTCTGAGATGAGAGACTTAATTTTAATTTCAAATCCTTTAATTTCTCTCTTAAGCATCTCAGATTTAACCTTTTCTTCTTTTATTTTATCAGCTAGTTTATGATTGTGCTCTCTATAACCTTGTACTTCATGAATGCATTTATCACTACAAAGGTTAGTTTTTACGTCAGTGGGCATGGGAGAAGGTCCATCATTGATGTGAGCCATGAGTGCATGATTTTGAAATTGAGGCTTCACTTCCTCTGCATACATGCTCCAGTCACATACTCCATCCTGCCTGATAACAAGAGCATTAGCTGATTGCTGATTGCTTCCATAAGCTTGATTGGTCAGTTGAGGTTGAGTCTGCTGTGATTGTTGCTGATGATGATATTGTTGGTTATAACTGTTGGAGTGAAAGCTTGCAGATGGCTGTGATGATGACTGGTTTTGTGGAACCCTTTGAGCATTGTGATTTCTTCTAGGAGCAGTACATTCTCTTGAGAAATGGCCAGTCATACCACAGTTAAAACACTTCACTTTTGATTTATCGTATCCAAGCTTGGTGTTTTCATTCAGGTGAAGCTTTTTACCTTTTCTGAAAAATTTCTTAGCTCTCATAGCTATCATTGCCATTTGCCATTGCAAATCCATTTCCTCTACATCATCTGGATCCATTTCTTCTAAGTCTTCTTGTATCAGATGTGCAGATGTGAGTCTTCCTCCCAAATAGGCTTCAAAGCTTGCAACAAAAGCATTGTAGGTTGCTTTTTGTTCTTCAGATTTTGGATCATCAGAGGTTGGTGTTGAAGCAGGTGGGGATGAGGTTGATGGCCTGCTTGGAGGTTGAGCTGCTATGAATCCAGTGGGTTTAGATTGATCCCTTGATGAGAGAAAGTCATCTTCTTCTGTGATGAAGGCATTCTCAACAGAGTGAGAATCAGTTGGAAACTTGTAAGCTTCCACAACTTTGGGTCCTCCAAGGTTTCTGCTTCTCTCATCTAGTTCCAAAGCTTCAATCTTGGCAATCATAATATCTAGAGTTGTGCTCTCAAGATCAAGAGTGTTCTTTAGCATGGTTACATTTTGTTTCCATGTTTCTGGAAGGCTATGTAACATCTTCTTGTTTAACTCCTTTGACTTGTAGGTGACTCCCATAATCTCTAGATCGTTCACCAATTGCACAAATCTATGCAACTGTTTAGAGATAGACTCCCCTTTTGAGTGATGGAATGTCTCATACTGATTCACAAGCTTGTCTTTGTTGATTTCTGCCACTTCACTGCTTCCTTCACACATAATTTTTAGGGCATCCCATACTGCTTTTGCAGTGCCATACTTTTCCAATCTCTTGAGCACATCCATTTTGAGTGCTTGAGTGAGTATGGAGTAAGCTTTGAGGTCAATCTTGATCTTCTTGTAATCATCGTCATCAAGAGTAAGGTCTTCAATAGGGATTCTTGCAGTCTTGTATAAAGCAGCTTGATCTGCAGATAATGTAACAGGGATGTGTGGGCCTTTGCAAATAGAGATCCAATAATCAGGATCAACACCTGTAACATAATTCATGAATCTGATTTTCCATTGTTTATATTCAGATTTATGCTTGAGCATGGGTGGTTTTGAAGCATGCCCAAGTTCAGAATAGTTATGTGAGTCCATGATTAACTTTTTGTTTTAACTTGCTTAGATCTGGTTTTAACTGATTTTATGTTTGATTCGTCCAAGTAGTCCAAACTTAGTACTGTAACAAAGGATCTGCTGAGAATGTGTGTATTTCAGTGAGACTATTCTGAGTCTTGACTTTAGATGTTCTTGTTTTAATGAAAGTGCAACCTGAAACTGTTTTCGTTCGAAGAACAACTTTGGATGAACAGTAGCAGTTGAGTAGATCTGAGAGTATTTGGTTAGAATACTGAGAAGAGATGTTCGAAATCTCTGAGCAGCAACTCAAGCAACAGATCAATCGGGTTAAACACAGATCTGAGCAGATCTGGGTAATAACCGAGAGCCAAAGCTCTGATACCAATTGTCTGGGTTTGAGAATGATATTCTCTGTTGATGTGAATCAACAAGGATCGAATATGTTGATTGAGTCAATGATTGAGAGGCGGAATCAAACAATCAATGAACATTTAACACTTGAAATACTCATAAATGCACTTGTATTGATTATCTGAACTGTTACAAAGTAAATGCTAGGGTTTAGCAAGCTACAGTAACAATGCAAGACAACCTCGGACAAAGGATAAGAGGTGTCAGGAGTTTTCAGGTACAAAGTCTAAAGTGTCAAGAGTCCCCTCACATACGAGGATTCTGATCTATTTATAGGCTGACTTACAGCTTGTACAAAATGACTAAACTACCCTAACTGTACAGAATAGTTTGTCTTCATACGCATTTGGTCTTAGTCATCCGCATTTGTTAATGCGGATGAGTAAGTCTTCATCAGCATTAGTCTTCTATTCTTCCGCATTGGTGTTTGGTCATCAGCATTGACAAATGCGGATGAACAAACACTGAGCGCATTTGTTACTTAACATCCGCATTTGTTAATGCGGCTGAACAAATACTTGTCAGCATTTGTTCTTGTGCATCCGCATTAACAAATGCGGATAGCCGACACTTGTATTTTCTTGATCCGCATTTCTTCTTGGACTTGGGGAGATTTCCAGCAGAACAACCATCCACCTCTTGAATTGGCATGTATGATCCTTTCAGGGTCCAACAAAGAGGAACATGATGATGAATGCATGTATTAACGAATGAACGAAAAGAAGAATGATGATGAATACATGCATTAATGAACGAACGAATTATGTCTTGCAAGCATTGAATAACGCGATTGGTCCTTCTATGTGATTGACCATGGTCATGGTACCTCTACCGCTCACCTCTAGTACCGTGGCATACGTTTTGTTGTTCATATGTTGACTTCGGCCCGGTAGCTAATAACGATCGGGGTGTAGCATATGGTATTGGTACAATACACCTTTCAATGTGTGCAAGTAAGTATGAACGGGATTCTTGTCATTCGACCACAGTAATCATAGCCAAGTGCTATGAAGTGGGTAAAGCCTGACAGAATCCATACGAGAAGTTAAAGATAACGATGAATAACGAATGATGAAGATAATAACGAATATTATCTCTGTGTACGTATGATGTATGAACGCATGCACGAAAAGATTACTTTTAAATAAGTAAAAGTATGTTTTATTACAAAACTAGAACTCACTCAGCAACGCTGACTTTTATGTGTTTTCCAGCTGGCAGGTAGTGTTGCTTAGGATGGCACGAGGCGGCTACTCAGCTCTTTTGGGATGACATTCTTTTGTTAATGTTTTTGTATTGTAATGCAAACAAACGATATTTTGTAATGGGTGTTGTATTACTATGCAAAAGCATTTATAATAAATTCAAAGTTTCCGCTGCATGGTTTTATTAAGTTAAATTAAATGTATGTTTTATGGGTAATGACGACCAACTGTGAGGTGCCCGGGAACGGGGCCTTACAAGTTGGTATCAGAGCCAAAGTTTAAGTGAAATGGATAAATTTTTAAAATAAACCTAAACTTAAACTGAAAATGGGACAGAAAGGAAGAGAATGCCATCTGAGTAGTTGCGTGCCATCAGGTATTTTCTTGAAAGTTAACCAGTGTCACGTGTGCATGTTATGTGTTTATGTGTACTGTTAGACTTAGATACTAATGTAGTCAGGACAGGTAATGCTCGGGGTGTGAAGAGTAGAGTAAGTGGCTAATCACAACTGGCCACTGTAATTAGGGACTTACTATACTTGACATAAACTGAGCTATTTCCTTGAATGACCGTGTTGGTGTTTAAATCTTCCAGTGTGATAGAAGATGGTCGGTGGTAGATCATCTAAAGCTTCCCGTGGTGGTGGACGTGGTGATGAACCGCGTAACACGCGAGGAAGACCTAGGAAAGAGAAAGTAGTTCGTGAGGAAAACGAGACTCCTCATCAGGAGGAAGCAGACGAAAGCGCGAATTTGAGAGCCTCGGTAAAAGAGGCAGTAGTTGAGGAAGTACATCAGGTCATGCAGACGATCTTACCGTCTGTAGTGACCGAGGTGATAAAGGCAGTACGTAATGATGAGAGACAAGGAAGGAATCGGTCCTCGGGTAGACAGCAACAAACAGAAGCAGAAACAGTATTATCCGGTGATGAAGAGGAAGAGGAAGAAGAACAGTTACGGGAGACAGCCCGGGGTTGTAACTACGGGGCATTCATGAGGTGCAAGCCCCCAACTTTTGATGGTTCTGGTACTGCTACCGATGCTCACCAGTGGGTGATGGAAATGGAAGCTGTCCTCGATATTAGTGATTGTCAGGAGGACAAGAAGGTGAAGTTTGCTACCCACTCTTTCACAGGGTCGGCTTTATGCTGGTGGAAAAATATAGTCCAAGCCGAGGGTAGTAGGGCTATAGGGAAGATGAAGTGGGCTGAGTTAAAAAGGCTGGTGATCGAGGAATTCAGTCCTCGTCGGGAAATGGATAGAATTGAGAGAGAGTTCCTGCAGTTAGAGGCGGGGACAATGACCCACCAACAATATACCACCAAGTTTAACGAATTGGCGCTGTTGGTGCCGGAACAGGTGACGCCGGTGTCTCGAAAGATCAACCGGTATATTCAGGGGCTGCCAGCTGAAATTCGTTGGCATTTGATTTCTGCCCGACCAAGCACTTTCAGGTCGGCAGTGGATTTGGCGGGAAGGTTATTCGATGAACGGGCTGCCTTGGTAAAGGCTGAGGGTAGCAAGAAAGGAAGTGGAGAGAAGAACTGGCAGGGGAAGAGATTTGGTCGGGGTGATACTTCGACGAACAACAAGAAGGCGAGAGTGGATGACCACCGTGTGGTCGTGTCTAGAGCTGGGGTGAGGAAGTGTGGTAAGTGTGGAAAGGAGCACTCAGGGGAGTGCAAATGGGGATCCAACCTCTGCTTTAAGTGTGGGAAGACAGGGCACATATCAAAAGATTGCCGGATGGGCAAGTGCTTTAACTGTGGAGAAAGTGGCCATAGGAGCAGGGACTGTAAGAAGCCGAGGGCTGAGGCTTCAGGGGTAAAGAAGACGGGAAGTGAAGGTCCGAGAGCAAGCGCCAGGGCTTTCACTATGACGCAGGAAGAGGCTAGGACGGACCCCGATGTGGTGTCAGGTACGTTTCTAGTAAATCAAACTCGTGCTTCTGTGTTATTTGATTCTGGTGCTAGTAAGATTTTCATTTCTGCTACTTTCTGTGCTAAATTGCCTGTTAGTTGTAAATGCATTGATGAGCCCTTTGAAGTAGAGACCGCTATTGGTAAGTCCACTAGAGTTACTGATGTGATAGAGGACTGTGCCATAGAATTAGAAGGCCATAGGTTTGCTGCTAGATTACATGTGATGCCCCTAGTTGGATTTGATGTAGTACTAGGGATGGATTGGTTGGCAACCTATGAAGCGAATATCGTATGTCGAAAGAAGCTGATTAGATTGACGGCATCTGACGGGAGTCTGGTGACAATATACGGTGATCGGGTAACAATGATTCCGAAGGTGATTTCGATGGCGGTGGCGGGGAAGTGCATGAGGCGTGGGTGCAACGCCTACCTATGTTATGTGAACGATGTGGAAACACCAACACCATAACTATCCGACGTTCCGGTTGTGTGTGAGTTTCCAGATGTGTTCCCGGAAGACTTATCGGGGTTGCCACCTGACCGTGAAATCGAATTTCAAATTGACTTAATACCCGGTGCCCAACCTGTCGCCAAGGCACCGTATCGATTAGCTCCTACGGAGATGAAGGAGTTGATGGAGGAACTGCAGGAGTTGCTTGACAAGGGCTTCATTAGACCGAGTATCTACGGTAGCATGAGAATGTGTATCGACTACCGTGAATTGAACAAGTTGACAATAAAGAATCGGTATCCGTTACCGAGAATCGATGACTTGTTCGATCAGCTCCAGGGTGCCAGTTGGTTCTCGAGGATAGATCTTCGATCTGGTTACCATCAATTGAAGGTAAAGGAGCAGGACATTCCTAAAACAGCTTTTCGTACGCGTTATGGACACTATGAGTTTCTCGTTATGTCATTTGGTCTAACTAACGCGCCAGCTGCTTTTATGGATTTGATGAACCGAGTGTGTCGGCCAATGTTAGATAAATCAGTGATTGTGTTCATCGATGATATCCTGATTTATTCGAGGAGCGAAGAAGAGCATGCCGGTCACATTCGGGAAGTATTGGAGACTTTGAGAAGGGAGAAACTGTATGCTAAGTTCTCCAAATGTGCTTTCTGGCTACGCGAGGTGCAATTTCTGGGTCACGTGGTAAATGCAGAAGGAATAATGGTGGACCCAGCAAAGGTTGAGGCTGTGATGCAATGGAAATCACCAAAGACGCCATCCGAGATTTGTAGCTTCTTGGGATTGGCGGGCTATTATAGAAGATTTATTCAAGACTTTTCAAAGATAGCCTCACCTTTGACAAAATTGACTCGTAAGGACGTGAAATTCGTGTGGGGTCGAGAACAGGAGACGGCTTTTGAGGAGTTGAAGGCAAGACTAACACAAGCTCCTGTTTTGACTTTGCCCGAGGGAAATGAAGACTTAGTGGTCTATTCGGATGCATCTTATTCTGGGCTAGGTTGTGTGTTGATGCAACGTGGAAGGGTGATAGCTTACGCATCTCGACAGCTGAAGACCCACGAAGTCAACTATCCCACACACGATCTAGAATTAGCCGCGTGGTTTTTGCGTTGAAGATTTGGCGGCACTATCTATACGGGACGAAGTGCACAATCTTCACTGACCACAAAAGCTTGAAGTACTTCTTCGAGCAGAAGGACCTAAACATGAGGCAGAGGCGGTGGTTGGAGCTGATAAAGGATTATGATTGTGAGATCCATTACCACCCGGGCAAGGCCAACGTGGTGGCCGATGCCCTTAGTCGAAAAGAACGACCTGAACCGATTCGGGTGAAGGCTTATCAGCTGATTATGACCCCCGATGTGATGACACAGGTTAAGGAGTTTCAAGACGAGGCTTTGAAAGAAGATCGTCTTAACTCCGAAAGGATGAGAGGCCTAGTTACGGAATTGGGTGAGAACACTCTTGGTGTTAAGACCCGATTTGGGCGAATGTGGATTCCTCGATACGGGGATCTACGTGGAAGAATCATGGATGAGGCCCATAAGACCCGATACTCCATTCACCCCGGTGCTACCAAAATGTACCACGATATGAAGAAGGATTACTGGTGGCCGGGTATGAAACGTGACGTAGTGGAGTACGTGAGTAAGTGCCTGACTTGTTTACAAGTGAAGGCGGAACACCAGAAACCCTACGGGAAGATCCAACCGTTGGATATACCCGAGTGGAAGTGGGAGCATATCACCATGGATTTCATCACGAAATTACCACGTACCCCTAAAGGGTATGATGCCATATGGGTGATAGTGGACCATTGACAAAGAGTGCCCACTTCCTACCGATCCGCGAGACGTACTCATCTGAAAGATTAGCGGATCTGTTCATCAAGGAAATTATAGCTCGTCACGGTGTACCGGTGTCTATTGTGTCTGATCGTGACACCCGGTTTACCTCCAAGTTTTGGAAGAGATTTCACGATGCAATGGGGACGAGGCTACACATTAGTACATCATATCACCCTCAGACGGACGGTCAGTCTGAAAGGACGATCCAAACACTCGAAGACATGCTTCGGGCGTGCGTGATCGATTTTGGAGGAAGTTGGGATGATCACTTGCCGTTAGCAGAATTCTCGTACAACAATAGCTATCATGCCAGTATTGGCATGCCACCATACGAGATGCTATACGGTAGGAGATGTAGGATGCCCGTATGTTGGGGAGACATTAGGCAGAAGGAACTGGGAGGTGTTGAGGTGATTGAAGCAACGACTGAGAAATTAGAAAAGATCAAAGCCTTCATGAAGGCGGCGAAAGATAGGCAAAAGTCGTATGCTGACAAGAGGCGAAGACCGATAGAGTTCAAGGTTGGTGACCGAGTTATGTTGAAGGTCTCACCTTGGAAAGGAATCATTAGATTCAGGAAACGAGGTAAGCTAAGCCCGAGATACATAGGACCTTTCCAGATTGTCGCACGGGTAGGAGAGGTGGCCTATCGACTTGAATTGCCAGATGAGTTAAGTGGAATTCATCCTACATTCCATGTATCCCATCTGAGAAAGTGCTTAGCTGATGAAGGCATGGTTGTACCACTGGAGGATATTGAAGTAGACGAACGGCTCAATTACGTTGAGCAACCAGTGGCAATCATTGATCGTAAGGAGAAGAGGTTGAGGAATAAAGTGGTTCCTCTTGTGCGTGTACAGTGGAAGCACAGGAAGGGATCCGAGTCTACGTGGGAGACTGAAGAAGAAATGAGACAGCCCTACCCACATCTGTTTGAGGAATAACAGGTTTCGGGGACGAAACCTATATAAGGGGGGTGGACTTGTAACACCCGTATTTTTAGCAAGAAATAAAAGAAAAAGGAAGAAAAGAATAGAAAATAAAAGTCAACTAAGAAGGAGGGACCAAAAGTGCCAAATGGGCAAAGTGGTTATTTATTTTGTACAAAAGGAAGGCATGGTCGCCCATAACCTCTGCACAATTCCTTGCATTCGGTTTTTAGAGAGAGAAACAGTAGGAACTTCGATTCTTAGAGAGAGAAAGAAGAAGAAATCGGATTCAAGGTAAGAATTGATGTTTTTAAGTTGTGTTTGAGCTAAGAAACCGAGAAATGCATGTTCTTATGTGTGTGTTTGTGTTTGGGTTGCACTGTGTGTGTGTTTTAGGTGTAGAAACGACTGGGAAGTTAAGAAAGGGCATTCAAAACCCGAAGACAAACTAAGGTGAGTTCTAGACCCCTTTTAACTTGTTTTAAACGTTTTGGGGCTGGAAAATGCATGTAAATATGTTTTTATAAAATTTGGGTTGATACCCGTATGAAATGAATGTATGTATGTTTATGTTTATGTTAGATTTATGCCTAGAATCATGTGCATATGTTTAGAACTAGGCATTATAATGTTTGGGACTTGGATTATGAATTAGACACATGAACAGGTTACTAATATGTCTGAAATTCGAACTTAGAATGAATAAGTACAAGTTGATGAGTCCACTAGTGCTCATACGACCAACAGTGTGGTCGTATGACCAGGAGATATATTTTTCTAAGTGTTGAAAAGTCTAACAGGACTCATACGACCAACAGTGTGGTCGTATGACCAAGTGAATTTTTCTAAGTGTTGAGTCCAATAGGACTCATACGACCAACAGTGTGGTCGTATGACTAAGTAATATTTTTCTAAGTATGATGATGAGTCCACTAGTGTTCATACGACCAACAGTGTGGTCGTATGATCAGAACATATTTCTAAGTCTAGGGATGGTACGACCAATAGTGCTCATACGACCAACAGTGTGGTCGTATGACCAGATAATTCTAAGTATAAAATGAAAAGTCCAGCAGTGCTCTTACGCCTAACAGGGCTCATACGCCCAGAGGGCTTATACACCCAACAGGGCTCAAACGCCCAGGAAACTTAGAATTTTACAGAAATTTCCTGTAATTCCGAAGTTCGAGGTTTGACCAGGGTTGACTAGGGTTAATAAATGATGAGGTTTCATGCATGTAATGATGATTATGATCAACCCTTATTATTACTGATATTATTATCAGTGTATTATTGTTAACAATATTATTAATAAAATATTGTTAAGTATGGTATGATGCTACGTATGATGATGAATGTATGATGATGAATGTATGATGATGAATGTATGATGAGTATGTATGATGAGTGTGTATGTTCCTTGTAATTGTGTATGCTTATCTTTCTGAAACTTTACGAATAACGAGAATGAACTAATGAAGTATTATGTAACGTAAAGCGAAAGATAATGGAAGAGGAACATGATGATGAATGCATGTATTAACGAATGAACGAAAAGAAGAATGATGATGAATACATGCATTAATGAACGAACGAATTATGTCTTGCAAGCATTGAATAACGCGATTGGTCCTTCTATGTGATTGACCATGGTCATGGTACCTCTACCGCTTACCTCTAGTACCGTGGCATACGTTTTGTTGTTCATATGTTGACTTCGGCCCGGTAGCTAATAACGATCGGGGTGTAGCATATGGTATTGGTACAATACACCTTTCAATGTGTGCAAGTAAGTATGAACGGGATTCTTGTCATTCGACCACAGTAATCATAGCCAAGTGCTATGAAGTGGGTAAAGCCTGACAGAATCCATACGAGAAGTTAAAGATAACGATGAATAACGAATGATGAAGATAATAACGAATATTATCTCTGTGTACGTATGATTTATGAACGCATGCACGAAAAGAATACTTTTAAATAAGTAAAAGTATGTTTTATTACAAAACTAGAACTCACTCAGCAACGCTGACTTTTATGTGTTTTCCAGCTGGCACGTAGTGTTGCTGAGGATGGCACGAGGCGGCTACTCAGCTCTTTTGGGATGGCATTCTTTTGTTAATGTTTTTGTATTGTAATGCAAACAAACGATATTTTGTAATGGGTGTTGTATTACTTTGCAAAAGCATTTATAATAAATTCAAAGTTTCCGCTGTATGGTTTTTATTAAGTTAAATTAAATGTATGTTTTATGGGTAATGACGACCAACTGTGAGGTGCCCGGGAACGGGGCCTTACAACACATATATATATGTATATATAGAGAGAGAGAGGAGGGATCAAATGAAAACCTTGCTTATAAATGAAAACCTTAAAAACCTCCATCCACCAATCATATTTTTTTTAAATTAATCATTTTTGTTTAATAGCAAGGGTTATTTTTGTAATTTTGACCATTTTTAAATTTGGAAATTATAATATGTTTTAATTTTAAACAATATTATATGTAAATTGAAATTCAATTATCCCTAATTACGTGCAGAAGAACGTATATTCATCCCTGTTTAACTGAATTTCACTGTTTCAAGCAAAGTTTTCGATTTCAATTGTAAGATTAGTATCAATCGACGATTCGCAAACAAATATACGATATGAATCCGATTACTGATTCAATTGTCGAAGACCATGCGATTACTGATTCAATTGTCGAAGTCCATGTGATTACTGATTTAATTGTCAAAGTCCATGCGATTACTGATTCAATTGTCGATGACCATGTATTCGAAAATCTTGTTGATGTCGATGATACGTTGCGGGATGTGATCTCAGTAGGTATAACGCATGATACATTTGCAGATTCAATTATCGCAGACCAGAGCAATTTAACTATTCGAGAAGATGAAGATGGTAAAGACCATGATCTTCTATATTGCCTTTTTTCTCTGCATACGTATATGTATCATGAAGTTGAATAATGTTTATAGCTATAGTTTCACAGTTGACGTATACGTGCCAATGGTTTTGTATTTTATTTGATATTTGTCTATGTGTTTTGTTTTTTCAAGTTTTGTATTTAATTAGTTGAGAAGATGAAGATGGTAACGATCATGATCTTATGATCTTCGTTTTTGTAGTGCATACGTATACGTATCATAAAGTTGAATAATGTTTAGAGATATAGTTAAACGGTTGGTTTTTTTCTTTTCACCATACGTATTCGTGTCAATTTTTTAGTATTGTATTTGATATATGACTATGTAGATGTTTTGGTTGTATTTAAAATATATGTGTTGGGTAAAAAGTTTTATTTACACTATTAGCTAATATTTTTTTGTGAAATTGATTTAGATACAATACATGATCTGATTGACAATGAATTTGATCATACAAGTACTGAAAACGATCCCTTATTTCTAACCGGTGTTGAGAATGAAGGTATTAAATTTGTTCGTTATATTAGTTTTTTTTGTTGATTTTTTTGGAAATTTCTTTATATATGTTCGTTGTTTCAGATTCTATACACAGCACGTTATATCAGTCCCCAATGGGTCTAGGTATTGGACTCCTAACGTATCCGATGAGCATAAGCCGGTTGTAGGAACAAGATTTGAAAGTTGGGATCACGCTGCAAGGATGTACGAGTCATATGTTGAGAAGGCCGGCTTTAGTACCCGTTTAGGTATTAAAAATAAGAAGAAAGGTGCTGTAACTCATAGATACATATTGTGTAACAAGGCTGGTATTCCTACGGGGAAAGTAACTGACACTATGGATGTATCCACAAAGTCTCGGGTTCGAAGAAGAAATTTTAGTCATATGTTGAGAAGGTCGGCTTTAGTACCCGTTTAGGTATTAAAAATAAGAAGAAAGGTGTTGTAACTCATAGATACATATTGTGTAACAAGGCTGGTATTCCTACGGGGAAAGTAACTGACACTATGGATGTATCCACAAAGTCCCGGGTTCGAAGAAGAAATTTTAAAGTTTGTGATTGTCGTGCTCGTTTAAAGTTAAGAGTTGTAGAAGGAACTGAAATGTTTGAAGTATACGGTTTTATTGAGGCACATAATCATGGTTTGGTGAATTTGGATAATTTATATTTGACAAGGAAGAAGCGTAAGCTTGATTTTGTTGATAAGGAGTACATTGCTAAATGTCGTTTGGCAAATATCGGTCCTTCTAAAGCACATAGATTGCAAGTTGCATTGAAGGGTGGTCATCATATGGTTAGAGTAACAAAGACTGATTACAAAAACTTTAGTAGGGATATCACTAATTATATTGGTGATAGTGATGGCCAATACTTCAAGGATAGAATGGAACACCGGATGTTATGCCAAAACAACTTCACATTTAAATTTCTAGTGGTTGGCGATGAAATTAGGAACTTATTTTGGGTAGATGATGTGTCGAAGGTCAACTATATGGCGTTTGGTGATGTGTTAGCGTTTGACGCAACGTATCAGACTAACAAGTATGTACATTATAAATGATATTATATATATATATATATATATTACATTTTGTGTTTTTATGTAGGGATAATATGATTTTTGTTCCATTTACTGGAGTTGATCATCAAAATGTGTTATTTTTGGGGCTGCGTTGTTGTACGATGAGTCGATCGAATCATACACGTGGTTGCTCAAGTATTTTTTGGAAGCTCATAACAACAAGCAGCCAATGTTAGTTCTAACCGACCAAGACACTGCAATGAAACAGGCTGTTCATAAGGTGATGGATAATTCAATCCACAGGCTATGTATGTGGCATATCACTAATAAGCTCCCGTCCAAGGTATGTGTAAATAATCTAACTTAAAGCTTTTTATGTTTTTTTATATATTTTTATTTTTGTTAGTGAAAATGAAATATAGATTTACTTACGTATACGTATTCTGTTTTTTTCCCGTATTATATATCATGTTCTTTGTGCAGATACCTCTAACTTTTATTATCATATTTAGGTGTCTGGACATATTTTGAATAACACAAATCTGCGTGCATCTATTCATAAGCTTGTTTGGAATGTGTACCTAAAACCATCCGCATTTGAGTCACGCTGGAAGAGTTTAATGAAAAGCATGGTTTACAAGATCACAAATGGCTATCTTATATGTTTTCCATTAGAGATCAGTGGGTCCCTGGTTATTTTATGGATATTTCAATATGTTGTTTGATGAAAACCACATCAAGGTGCGAGAGCTCAAACTCATATTTCAAAATAAATTCTAGCCCGTCGAACACACTTGTCCAATTTCTATTATGTTACGACAATGCTATCGATGGTCAACGATATAACCAACGTGTCCTTGAATTCAACACCACCACCACAGTTCCTAAGTACCTCACAAGCTTATTAATTGAACGTCATGCTTCTGAGATATACACACGTAACATTTTTTAGAGGTGAAAAAGGAGATACATAAGGGCAAAACGTTATGTTATATTATCAATCGTGAGGTAATTAACGGAATATACAATTACTGCATTGCACATCAAGACAACAAAGCTGAAATTCTAAATGAATTCAAGGTACGTATATGTATGTACATGTGATTATACCAATATGGTGTCATTTATGTGAATCTGATTAGTTTTTTTATTCGGTAAATGTTATATTCGCAGTTCAGTCTTGATTTGTCAGATGATTCTATTACATGTTCATGCATGTCATTCACCCGTATTGGATATCTTTGCCGTCACGTGTTCTGCGTATTCAGACATCACAAGATTGAAAAAGTTGCGCATCAATACGTGCATGGAAGTTGGGGTAGAGATGCGTTGCCCAAAAGGGTGTTTAGTATGGAGTATAGATATTGTGAGATAATTCTGAAAATGCAGCTCTAAGACATCGTTTGATGCACACTATGCAACAATGTGTGGATAGGTTAAGGATGAATACGGAGCGTCATGGCTTGATGACCATCTGCAAAATCTAAGGTCTCAAATTTTTAGTGAATTTTCACGTATTTGAGAAGGTGTTACACCAACCAGAACCCCACCAAATCACTTACAAACCTCCAAGTGGAATAAGGAACAAAGGTCGTGGAAAGAATAGGCGGTTGATTGGTCCTGGTGAGAAGGCGAAGTCTAAAAGTAAGAAGCCTAAAAGGTTATGTAATTTTTGCAAGAAATACGTATGTGAACACGATACTCGTAATTGTCCCGTTAAATTAAAACAACAAAATAAAAAAATGCCTGGAAAAGTTGATCAAATTGAGGATTCATAAGATCATTCATCATAGTATAATTCGAGTGAGGATCTAAGCGAGGAGGAAGATGTCGAGGAAGGTTCAGAGCAAGAAATGGAAGAATAAGTTTGTTGAGTTTTTTTCTATTGGCTTATTTATTTATATTTTTTAAGAGTAAAGAATTAATAATGTTAGTATATTTTTTCATGGGTTGTTACTAATTTGGATTTGATCATATTGATAATGAATCAATATTTATTACATATACGTATTTTTACAGACAATATGTTTAAATAAAATCATCAACTTAATGATGAGGAACATATTATTACATATATGTATGCATTCATTTGATCTATTGAAACAAAATCATCAATAGAATACTTATAAAGACTTGTATTACATATAAGTATTAAATAATGAATGATTATTGTTATGTTAAACTATTACATATATGTACCTATTAGGATCTTAATTGTATTTTATATATCTGTTAACCTTACTTTTTGTCAACTGCCATGTTATCACAAGTGATTTCATGTTTTTTTTGTATGTTATGTGGGTATAATACAACTTGTACGACAACATAGAATCCAGTCGATACATATACGTATCACACGTCATATTTTTCTAATACGTTTGACTTGGTGGTTGTTTACTTCATTCATAATAATATATTAGTGTCAATGAGTAATAGTGATACATCAGAATAAAATCCATACATTACATAACCAACTGAATGTCATTCATTTGATTAAAACTATTCAAAAAACAGTTAAGATAATCGTCCACGTCTTGAAAACATCTAATATTAAACTGACTATATCCAAAAAATTTAATCATAATCCCAATTCAAATATTATAATAGTTTTTAAACTATCATCTATCTTTTTTTTGCTTGATCCAACTCTTCTGCTTCCTTCAACACTTTCTCCTTATATATATTCACATCCGAAGTAAGGATCTTAACGGCAAACTTTTTCCTCAGATTCCTAATTTTTGTCTTCATTTTGCTCTCATCCGATGGAAACCCACAATCCCATTTTTTTATACGACTGCCCATAAACATTTCCATGTGTCGCATAACAAATATACCACAATCTGTAGAGTTCTTTGACATAGGCCAACCGATACGTAACTTCTGAGGGTAGGCCGATTCTATATCTCTCCATTTTGGATGCTCTACTGATTTCAAGTAGGAGACAAAAATATGTTTCTACATTGTGAAAATAAATTTATGTTGGTATGCACATGTACACGCACTTAAGTATTCAAATAACTAAATGAACATAAACCCTTAAAAAATACATCTTACCACTATTAACGGTGTTCCCTTCTTAATGAATCCGGCATCATCCTCAAAACATATTAGACATTGTGAATCACTCATGTTGTCGATCACTGTAATCTTCGGATACTTCATCTCAAAACAAAAATGAAATAAAAATGGTTTTTTTCCAAAATGGGGAAGAATATAATGTCAAACTGCTTTATGTCAAGCACGCCTTCAAAATCTTTAACAAAATTTTCCAGATTGGTTTTAAAGTGGTTGATACGTTCTGTATCCGTTTCCTTATCGCTTTCAATTATCCACCCAAGCTGTATATTTATTTAACAATAGGTCATTGGTTAAACACTATATATACACACACACACACACACACACACACATATATATATATATATATATTTATATTATATAAAATTTAAATCAATCATTAATGAAAAGTACTTACAAATGGCGTTACGCCAACGAACAAACAATAGGGTGAGCTCGGACATCTATCTTTTTCATCATGGTTTAGCACTTTTGCCCAACAATCAATTACGTCATTATATGTAACACCCGAAAAATTGACTGAGCAAGTCAAATAATAATAATGGGCTTAGACGAGACCACTTACTAAAAACAGGATGGTTATTGGTGTTAGACCGGGTTAACCCTTCGAGTCATGAGCTTGACGGGTTTAATGTCCCGGGAATGCCCGATGTATATATAGACGGATCAGCTGAGCAACTCTCATTTGCACTCAACACCCAGTTTCTAGAGAGAGTGTAGAGAGAGAAAGTGTCGATTCGAGGCTCGGTTGGTCAAGAGGCAGAAGATTTGTGTTCGTGGGCTTCCAAACAAGAAGAATCCAGGTAAGAAACATCGTTTGATTGTTCCTTTTCATGAAAACCCGGATTCTAGTTTTGGGGTTTTTGAAAGTGGCAAGAATCACCCAAAAACTCACGTTTTTATGTAAGAAAACGTCTAAAAAGCTTAGATATAGCTTCCTGGATGATAACCCAAGGTTTTGGGTGTAAAAGATTGAGTTTTGTGGTTAAAATAGGTTGATTCGTAATTTTCAGATCGTTCTGCGAATTTAAGGACTCATCCAGCGAATTTATAGATTCGTCCAGCGAAACTATGAGGTTTCATCCAGCGAATTTATAGATTCGTCTGAGCGAAACTATGGTTTCGCCAATAAGTTCGCATACATTGTTATCCAATGAAAGTTGGGCGAAGCTGGCAGCGAATCTACTAGCGAAATTACTGGCAAAACTAGCAGCGAAACTGTGGGCGAAGCTATCAGCAAAACTGCTAATCACTTAGCTAAGTTAGCAGCGAAATTAGGCAGAAATTAACCCCTTTGAGTGTTAACTTATCTGCAGGTGGGGTAGTGCAACCCTCTCTTTTAAAGCTTGATTGAGAAGCTGCTCATCAAGTACATGTGAGTTCTAGATCCCCTTATTTAAATGTTTTTCCATGTTTTTGGGGCTATTATGCATAGTAAATATAAGGTTCTGCTCATCAAGCCCAGCCCCAGCCAGGGGCGTTGCCCCTTGGACCCTACTAGGGGCTGCTGCCCCTAGGACCCCGCTGTCAGGGGCTGCCGCCCCCGAACCTCCGCTGTCCCGCGGAGGGTCGGTGAAACCGTGGGTTTATGGCTGTATGTTCGAAAGTAATATGTGTATGCATGTTTTAGAGTTGGACTATGGCTAGGAAATGGATGTTAGAATGTTTTAGGTGCCTTAGTATGATAGATCCATGTTTGGGCAGTATTAGAAAGCTTTCAGAAAAGTCCCATGTAACCACCTTGGGCTTAGGATTTTCTAAGTGGTGTTAAGTGGTAGAATAGAGAGATAGGCTCTGTTATGATGTGATGGCCTATGCTTGATGTGTGCATGATGATGTGATGAAGTCTATGATTTGTATGTTTGTGGGTGATATGTTATATTCCTTCGTTAAAGAGTTTTTAAAACATACGTATTATGTTTTATAATACATAATGTATGACTTTACGGGATAAAATGAATGAATGAATAGATTAATGAACGTAAAGTATTATGTAACGAAGGGAAAGATAATGCTAAAGTACAAATGAACGAATACGATAAAGTACGAAACGAATGAACATATGGAATAATGAATGGATGAAAGGCTTGCAAGCAAGTATATGAGGTGAGTGACTCTGTGTCGCAACAGACTCGAAAGAGGTCCTTGTCGCGTACTACGGTATTGCAGGAGACAGGATCCAGATGAATGAGAGTAAGATTGGCTTGCAAGCAGAAGGAAAGGAGGTTCACGACTCATTGAGAGTTGTTAGCTCAACTGTGTGTGTATGTTATAGCATGCGATCTTGGCTAACCTTTAAGGGGGACATAGACACAGTGGGAGTTCAGTTTTGGTAACTACTCCTATACGTGCAATGTGGTATTTACTGTGTGCTATGTAGCGTGCGATGATGGCCTACCTCATGTGGATTATGTAGCGTGCGATTTTGGCTAACCCATGAGATGGCGTGCGATTTTGGCTAAACTCCAAGAGATTCTCACACACAGGGAGAGTTGGTCTTAGTGACAACTCTATTGGTGCGAATTGCATGAGATGAGATAGTGAGGTGAGCAACTTAGTGTTGCAACAGACTCGGATGAGTAATGAAGAGTAAAGAGCAAAGAAATGAATGAATGAACGAATGATGATGAAGATAATAATAACAATTATTATCGGTATGTATGTATGATGTATGCTCACGGACGAAACACCATAATAAGAACGGAACGGGATCCTTGTCATTCGACCACAGTAATCATAGCTGCGTGTCATGAAGTGGGTAAAGCCTGACAGGATCCATATGAGAACTGAATGATAAAGATGTAACGAATGAATGAGACAGATAATAATAAATATTATATATATATGTGCATGATGTATGCTCACGAACGAAACGTATAACGAATGAACGTAACGTGATCCTTGTCATTTGACCTCAGTAATCGTGGCTGTGTGCCATGAAGAGGGTAAAGCCTGACGGGATCTAAATAAGAAATGAATAACAAAGATGTACGATGAATGAAGGGAAGTTAATGAACGCAACGTAGATTAATAATGATATTATGTGTACGTATGATGTGTGAGTATGTACGAAGGTATAGTACGATTTGAAAGAAAGTAAAGTATGGTTTTAATGAAAGTAAAGTATTTTATTATAAAAACTAGAACTCACTCAGCGTCGCTGACTTTTGTATGCATGATAGTTGGCAGGTATTGGGTTGATGCTGAGAAGTCGCAGGCATGGATGCATAAGCTACTGAGAGCGTTTTGAGGCTGGCATCCATATTTGACATGTCATTGTATTTTGGGATGAAAAGAATGTTGTGTTGTAATAAAATGACATGTTTTTAGTTATTAATGAATGTTTTAAATTTCACTGCAAAGTAAATGTACGTTTTGAAATGTTTTATGTGCGATGATAGACCAGCTGTGAGGTGCCCGGGAACGGGGCCTTACATTATAAATTTGTTGTCCCGGGGTTAAGCTATTCAACTGATAGAAATTTGTTCCGACCCATTTTTTTGTTCCAAATATATGAACACTAAACCATAAAACATACACATTAGTTGGTACGAAGTCCATTGTTAATGGTGTGTTACATATACGTAAAAGTATCCTACATATAGAGATAAAGCTGTTTTTTAAAATGAAAAATATATATTAGTGTGATTAAACTATGTTTGTGGCTATAATTGTTATATCTTATATTTAATAAGACCCAACAAATCTGTTATTAAATGCTCAATTACTTACGTGCATATATAAATACATACATTAACGTATGAGTGGTTGTTTTCATATACGTACATATACGTACCGAATATTGTGTTTTATATTGAAACATATATGTAACAGTGATAAAGTTCTTTTCATTGGGGGTGCATTTTTGCATATATAGATACATAAAAAATAGTTTCTTACTGTTACATATATGTTTAAACATAAATCACATATTTGGTACGTATATGTACTTATATGAAATCAGCCATTCATACGTTAATGTATGTATCTATATATGCAGTAAGAAAATATTTTTTATTGTCTTTAATAATACATTTAAAAGTGCCATATTTGATGTTCGTAAACACATCCAAGTCTTTTCGTTTTTATATTGAAACATATATGTACCTGTATGCAAATACTTTTAACTTGCATTATTTTATAGTGTTTAATTGTTTCATCTTATGTTTAATAAGACCTAACAAATCTGTTCTTGAATATTCAATTACCTGTGTGCATATATACCTACATACATTAACGTATAAATGGTTGTTTTCATAGAAGTACATATACGTACCAGATACTGTTTATATTGAAACATATATGTAACAGTGAGAAAATGCTTTTTATGGTATTTACTAATACATTTAAAAGACCCGTATTTGATGCTTATAAACACTATCGATATTATTGTATTAATACTGAAACATATATGTACCAGTATTAAAACATATATTGTAATGTAATGGTAGTCTTGTCTTATATATGTTGATGTTTATAAACACTACTGATATTATTGTTTTAATACTGAAACATATATGTACCAGTATGAAAACATATATTGTACTATCATGGTAGTCCTTGGTGCAGAAGTCTTACATATGTTGAAGTTTATAAACATTATCGATCTTAATGTTTTAATACTGAAACATATATGTACCAGTATGTAAACATATATTGTAAGACAATGGTAGTCTTACATATGTTGACATAATTCTATGGCTATATGAAATCAAGTATGTATGAAACTTACTTAAAAGTTGTGGCAGCTTCTCTAACTTCTTCATTTGTCCTGTTATTCAAAAAAAATTATTTTACGTGTACGTATTACAAACTAAAAATCACAATACTTTATCATTTGTGAATAGGTACTATAAATAAAACTTACTTGTGCACCAATTCCCCATCACACGTAAGTTTTTTAGCTCCTCAAATTTACTGCATGCAATAGAAGTTGTATATTTATATTTTAATTCAATCTAACGTTCTTTTTTATGGCAAAATATGGTATTACCTCTCATCAACAATTCCAGACATCAGGTAGTTCCATATTCATTTCTTCCTTCGACATTCCCCTTTTCATGTCAATTGGTCTATTAATAAAAGGCGATACATATTTTGTCGAAGGCTGTTTCACACGTTTCCCTTTTCCCGCATCACTTTTATATAATTTCATGTTAATATTAACATCGTTGCAGGCCTCTTTTCTAATGTTAGATGTTTTAAACCTTTCAGATATATCCACGAACTCTTGTGTTAGACCTAAACTGTAACTTGGACACCCAAAAGTGACATGTTCGTTCGCCTTATCATCGTCCTTTTGAGCTGATTCGAATTCAACGATTTCTGATACATCCATAGCAAGCTATGTCCACACTTGAGGGTCATGGATTGGTATTTTCAGATTATTTGGTGTATGTATATCAACATTTTGGGACCCAACATCTTCAATATCTTCCGGATATCTATATAGCTCCTTATATATCTTTTGGAAGGTCTTCACCTCTTCACTTTCAGGGAATAGTTTTTTGGCTGCCATAGAGCATTCTCAAATTTAAATTTACCTTCCACATTAATCCTCTTAATCGATTCAAGCAGTCCTAGATTCCCCTGCGGATGTGAAAAGTATTTTTTTACATTTATGCATAACATTTGATATTATTCTTTAACATTTATAAAGGTACATACCTCTAGCGTTTTGGTATCAAAACCTAACGAATCATCATCGTCATTTTCATTTTTTCCCATACACTGCGTATCGTCATCTGATTCAACTTCATATTCTTCATCATCAACATATTGCTCCGTTAACTCTCCCATACCGAACCCACCAACCCTCAAAATCTCGTGTTCCTCCCTTTTCTTTAGTTTTCTATATTCCAAAACGCAAGTGGTGACATAGTCTTATCACAATTAAAACCCGGGCACATAACACAATCCACATACAAAAGCTGCATTTAAGTATAACAATATCATTTTAAAGTTAAAAACAATTCAAATATAATACTTTTGATATCACATACATATATGTACCATTATTATAATAAAATTACAGACAATAATCATTAGTGTATAAAACGTATATGTAAGCATAAATTTAATTAACTTAGCACAAACAAGTACTTCATAAATAAGTTTTGATGATTTTGTACGTACCGTCAAAATAGTCAATGGTCCAACAAAATCACATGATAGGTTGCACCTCGTCCAGTTTTCTTTACACTTTTGATGACTTCTTCAATGCATCCACACCAATCATAATCTTTAAAATTTGTATCCATAGTCATATGCTTAACCACTTCACATAAACACCTCCCATTCTTATGACTAATAACCATTGTGTTGTAGAAAAGCACCAAAAAATCCAGCTTGAAATGAGAAGAGTCATCATAATCCCTTTCCAATATCTTATCCACAATTTTGGATGAGCTTACATTAACGCCACCATAACGGGCCCTCCATTTTGAGTAATCCTCAGTCTTCCGCTTATTATCTATGCTCATTAGGCCTATATCCCCTTTCGGAATCCCTATTAATCTGTAGATGGCCTCTTTGTCAACATTAATGTCTCCTTTAGTGGTTCTAATCATTAACTTTTCGGGGTCCAGCATGTCAACAACATAATGTCCAGGTTTAGATGGGATACCATCCACTTTGAACCTTAATAACCTTCCAAATCCCATGCTAATCACAGCCTCTTTCTGCATCTTGTTTAACTGAGACACGGCAGTGTAAAATTGCTTTGGAGACGAACGCGTACGTATGCCAAACCATTTCCGGTGCATTGTAACCCTTTGTTTCATCTCATCTTTAATTTTGGATTCAACAACACCTTTTTCTATCAACAAGATTATAACTTATAATTAAAATACATATCATTAATTTTCAAAATAGCACTTTTTAAATAACTTCTAAGGAAATTATCATGATATCGAATGTAATTACCTTTTCTACTCAGCTTTCTTCTCTTTGTTTTTTTAATGGTCATTCTAGCTGTTTCATTGTTACCCATCGGATCTTCATTAGTTGATGATCGTTTACTTGTACCAAAAAAATACTTAGGTAATAAAAGATTATAATTACAAACACAACGTATCTGTATTATATAAATTTTACTTACGTATAACAATCTTCCTTTTACATACACTTTTAATTCGTCCACCTTTAATCGATCCCTCATCCTTCTTATTACCTGAACATTTCATTTTTTTTCAATAAAAATATATAACTTTTAGGTTGTATATGTACAGGAAATATGAATATCTATTTAATCGCTTGCCATCCGATGATGTTTTGCTTATTTCCACGTCCATACCTTTTTCAAAATTAATGACATTATGATCGACGTTTGTGGATGCCTCACCAGCTATTTTAGCCTGTTACATACAAAAATTACATGATTTAAATAAGTGT
>CM044013.1:30399456-30536956 GCA_024085815.1 Flaveria linearis
CTCTAAGTCATATCGTCTTTAGATCTGAAATCAGATTCTGAAATCATAGAGGCGGCAAAGGGCGGCGTTATCGGAAACACGTGGCCAAAAGCCGACCAGCTACACTTGGACGCCACCAAGGCGGTCCACAAGGACCCCCGGTGGCATCCAACCCCACCGTCTCTGCCTCCTCTAGAAGCTCCACCGGCATCGTTCTTATGATGTAGATCTGAGTAGCAAAATCTGATATATGATCCTAAAGTTCATTTTTTGTAGAAAAAATTAAGAAAATAAGTCTTCTGAAATCAGTTTCAAAGCACCTGTTCATGTTCATACTCTCTGTTCCCCATACATTTTAAATATTACCCTGTACATCTTCTTTTTTCTTTTCAAATTTTGTGGGCATATTTTTATAATTAACAGAGAAATATATTTTCCGATCATCGTCTCCATTTTTATCATGATTTCAGGTCTTCCTCCGATCATCATCTATGAACAAATCTACCATCAATCGATCTTGCTAATTCCGATTCTCTTCACAACCGCTGCGTTCCTAAACCCATCGCCACCGCCACTCGCCGCCTGTTTCACGCACATTCCGCCACCGTCACCGGACCGTTGCTGGTGGTTATGTTGTTCAACTCCGGTCATATAGTTCCTCACCTCCGTTCTAATCATCTCTTGCCATAGAAAAAAACTCTGGAGTAAATGGCATAAAAGCCTTCTCCGGTTGATCTACCGACGGCACCCGATCTCGTGATACTTTAAGCTGATGCATCGCCGATGATATCGCCATCGGAATCGAAGACATCAGGTCTGCGTTGTGGCTAGGGTTAGGGTTTGATATCCCCTTATAAACAGGTAGAGACCAGAGGGGGTAAAACGCAAAAGAGAAAAGATATGTGACCAAAATCAGAAAACCATAAAACCCCACTATTCATTCCAATTGCTTTTTAAATATTATGTAATATATATGGCATATGGGATCGTGCAAGTTACATTTTGTTTAATAAAGGATATATCTATATATATATAGGGAACGGATCAAATGTTAACCCTTGTGTATTGCGATAACCCATTAACCCAACTAGTGGTCCACAGCAAGCCACGTCACCATTGTAACTTAGAGTTACAGTGGTAAAACTAGTGGTCCAAAACGAACATTGAAAAAAATTTAAAAAAAATATAGGAAGACTATTGTTGGATCATGATAAGGCTGGTGCAACCAAATTCACTTCATAGTCACTTTTTGGTACTACATTAAAGGGCTTCCGAAGCCAAGCAAAAGATCTTCCGAGAGTCTAAGGAACAACAGCTGAAGACATCTTCCGAAGGCAAAAGCTGAAGTCAACTACTGAAGACAACAGCTGAAGCCAACAGCTGAAGATATCTACTGAAGGCAAAAGCTGAAGTCAACTACTGAAGACAACAGCTGAAGCCAACAGCTGAAGATATCTACTGAAGGCAAAAGCTGAAGTCAACTGCTGAAGACAACAGCTGAAGCCAACAGCTGAAGATATCTACTGAAGACAGTCTGAGCTTCCGAAGACAAAGTCTGATGAAAGAGCTGAAGACAAAGTCTGAGCTTCCGAAGACAAAGTCTGATGAAAGAGCTGAAGACAAAGTCTGCTTCCGAAGACAAAGAAGACTCCAAGCTTCGGAAGAAGCAGTCTTCCGAAGTATAAGTGCCTTCGGAAGAAGTTATCCTTCCGAAGCACTTTATCCTTCGGAAGACATTGCTATGTCCAGCAGATAAAAGTATGGTCCCTGACAGTCCGCTGCAGACCTCTGATACAGCATGGCATCTTCCTAAAGAGCCATGTTGTTGACCATACTTTATTCTACTGTTCACCTTTTTATGATAGTACATGTTACCAACTTTAGTTGGTGACAAAAGGTAAGTCAGGGACATGTCCTGACTACCAACTCTCAGGCACAATGTCTGAAAGACCTCACCTAGAGTCTTGTAGTATAGATGTAAGGTTAGAGGTGTCCAGCTGGTATCAAAGTATATCCGGCTGTAGGTAGTATTATATATATCTTCTCCCTGTAACTCTTTATGTAAGGGATTTGAGTCCAAGTGTCTTGTAATCCTTTGAGTTGAGAAGCAATATATAAAAGTACCTTGAAAATTTATCTGCTGTTAGATTTTCTTACTGCTTGTTACTTGTTATATTGTGATCAACTCTTCATAGACTGCTTGCCGAGTGTTGATTCACAGTGAGTTGAGAGAAAAACCACACGAAATCCGATCCTGCAATTGGTATCAGAGCTCCAGGCTCTTGATTGTGAGATCTTACCATCCTAATCAACCTGTTTTTCACTCCTCACCACAATCCACTCACTCAAATGGCTGCTCTCTCCAAGGCTGATATGGAAACTGGTACCTTGACCAAGTCCCCTATGATCACCCCTGAAGACTTTGACACATGGTGTATCAGGATGGAAGGCTTCATCAAGTGTCAAGACTCAAGGATGTGGGACTCCATTGTCAATGGTCCTTTCATACCAAGCACTACATCTGCCACTGGTAATCGCATCATTCCAAAAGATGTTGATGATTACTCAGAGGAAGATAGGAAGAGAATAGAGCTAGATCAAAGGGCTATGACTTGTCTCCAAACTGCTCTCCCCAACTCCGTCTACAGACGCTTCAAGAAGTGCAAGACAGCTAAAGATTTATGGGAAGCTTTGAAGCTAATGTATGAGGGATCCAAGGAAACTCAAGAGAACAAGAAAGATCTCTTGAAGCAGCAGTTTGAGAACTTTACTTTCAAGGCTGGTGAGACCTTGACTCAACAATACTTCAGGTATGTTGAGCTAGTAGATACTCTGGCGGATATTGGAGTAGCTCTTGAGAACAGAGACATAGTTAGGAAGTTCATGTCCTCTCTTCCTAAGCTATGGACTCACTACTGTGTTGTCATCAAGAGAACTTCGGACCTTAAGACTCTTTCTCTCACAGAGTTGTATGGTATCCTAAGTGCATTTCAGATGGAGATGAACATGCAGAACTCCTCTGACCACTCCAATAACCAACAGAGTTCAGCCCTTCATGTGGTTGAAAGGGAAAGCATGGAACCACAACATCAGTTGCTATGCTACCCTGACAACTCACATACTGGACCCTTCATCACTCTACCTGAGACTCCAAAGTCTCAAAAGGTTCAACACAACTCCTTTCAGGATAGTTGTGCCTTTGTCTCTGGAAGTGGACACTCTGGTGATTTTCAATACTGCTTTGATGATCTTGAGTGCTTCAATCCAGATGATGTGGAGTACATGGACATTGTCCAGCAGATGGCTCTTTTAACTTATAGAGCGAAGAAGTTCTTCAAGAGAACTGGAAGGCAATTCCCTCAAAACCCAGTCAACAGCAAGTTGGGTTTGATAAGAGCAAAGCAAGGTGCTACAACTGCAACCAACTTGGTCACTTTGCTAGGGAATGCAAGGCTCCCAAGAACAACCCGGGAACCCCACAGGCCTCCACACATCCCACTGCTCCTAAGCATGAAGAAAAGTCAACTGAAACAGCTGCTGTTGCTCAGGAAGTTGACTGGAGCTTCATGGTACAGGATGTGACTCCCGCTCAAGCACTCATGGCCGGAACATATGATGATCAGGTATATGAACATCTTTGTACTGCTGCCTGTATTGCTAAAGTTAAATTGTATAAGGATTACATTTCGGAAATCAGATCTGAGGTTGAGTCTTTAAATGTGCTAAAATCTGACTTTAAAAGAGCTGAATCTGACTATCAAAGGAAAATTGATGAGTTAGAGAAAACTGTGTCTCTTTTGAAACATGAAAAGACTAACTACAAGACTCAAATTAAAGATCTGATCTCCAAACTTTCTGAAGTTCAAGCCCAGTTAGTCACAGCTGAGGCTCAGGCCAGGAAGCAAGCTATTGCTGAGCAAAGCTTCCAAACTATTCTTGCATCAACCTCTCATTCCAAAATGTTTTATCAAAACAAAGAAGGGTTGGGAACCAGTGAAATAGCTCCACCACACTCTTATGAGTCTATCAGACTACCTAGATGTGGTACTGAAGAGCAAGAGGTTCCAACTGCTGACCCTTCTCCATTGGAACTAGAGGGTGAAGCAAAAATAGTGGCCTCCACAGGGAGAAACAGGAGGATACACCCATCTCCACCTGTGATGACCAAATCCTGACCACCAAGGCAAGAAGAAGCAGAGCTAAAGCTGCTAGAAGGACTGCTAAGAAGGTTGCAGAGTCCAAGCTTAAGTTTGACCCTAAGCAAAAGGGTGTCTTCATTTCTGCCGGATTTCAAGTGGTAGGTACTCCTGATTCAGGAAAGGAGTGTAGTACCAGCACTCCTGTCCTACTGAAGGATCAGAAGTCGAAAGGGAAAGTTGCTGATGAAGAGAAGAAACCCAAGAAATAGCAACCTGCAAGTTCCCAGAAGACTAACATTGCATGCATAATGTGTGGTCTGCACAACCACATGGCTAAAGATTGTTACTACAATCCAGCAAGCACACATTATGCAAATAATGTTAGAAAAGAAGTAGTCAGAGAAGGTTTCTCAGTTGGACCACTTCAAAAGGTCCAAATGATGAAAAGGGAAAGTTGGTCTCGGAAGGCAAGTTGCTTTCGGAAGAAACTGCTTCTTTCGAAGGGAAAATGGCTTCGGAAGCCAAACCTTCTAAGGTTCGGAAGAACAAGAAGGCTCCCTTGAAGCCATCTCAGAAGAAGATTACTTCGGAAGAAAAGGTGGTGAAGGCCTCTTCCGAAAAGAGAGAAGCTTCGGAAGAAGACCATGCTGCAAAAGCTTCAACAAGCTCATCCTCAAAGATCAACCAAAGGATGGATTGGAAGATCAAGGAAGATGCTGCAGCCCAAACCTCTTCTTCAACAATGACCTCTATTGAACCCCACTGCATATCTTTTGGTTCAATTATGTCACTATCTTTGGAAGAGCCCGAGACCTGCAAGGCTTGGGCTTCCAAACAAAACTAACCATCTCATCTTATGTGCAGGGACATCCATTTGACAAGAACAACAATATCTGGATTGTAGATAGTGGATGCTCCAGGCACATGACAGGGAACAGATCTCTCCTTCAACAATTCCAGAACTTTGATGGAGGGCCTGTCCAATTTGGAGGTGAGGCCGGAGGATATATTTCTGGCAGAGGAAGTATATCCAATGGCAGAATAAACATTGACAAAGTTCACTTTGTCAAACAGCTTGAACACAATCTGTTAAGTGTTTCTCAATTCTGTGATCAGAAGCATCAGATGCTTTTCACAGAACATGAGTGCATTATCCTCAACCAGGGATGACAATTCCTCCGAAATTGGTTCTTCTCAGATCTCCCAGGAAAGGGGATATGTACAAGCTGGATATGAACAATGCTTCTCCTATGGGTGAAGTATCATGCTTTCTTTCCAAAGCTGATAGTGATGAGTCAACACTATGGCATAAACGCATGTGTCATGTGAATTTTAAAACAATGAATAAATTGTCTAAAAATAACTTGGTACATGGTTTGCCTAAAAAGGAATTTTTCTGCAAAGATAACTGTGTTGCATGCCTGAAAGGGAAACAACACAGATCATCTCATAAATCCAAATGTGTTAACTCTATCACTACTCCATTACACTTATTGCACATGGATCTCTTTGGTCCCACAAGTATAATGAGCATTGGAAGGAAATCATACTGCCTTGTGATCGTTGATGATTTTACAAGATTTACATGGGTATTCTTTTTAAGAAGTAAAGATGAAACTGCTGAAACTTTAAAATCTTTTATTCTTAAAATAGAAAATCAAATTGATCACAAGGTTAAGATTATTAGAAGTGATCAAGGGACTGAGTTTAAGAACTTCGTTCTTGACTCATTCTGTGACTCAAAAGGGATTGCCAGACAATATAGTGCTCCCAGAACTCCTCAACAAACGGTGTTGCTGAGAGGAGGAACAGGACACTTATTGAGGCTGCTCGGACCATGTTAGCTGATTCAAAGCTGCCTCTAACATTCTGGGCAGAGGCAGTCAGCACTGCATGCTATGTGCAGAATAGGGTTCTTGTAGTTAAGCCCCATGGAAAAACCCCTTATGAGTTATGGAACAAGAGGCCACCGTTCATTGGCTTTCTAAGGTCCTTTGGCTGCAGGTGTACCATACTTAACACAAAGGACAACTTGGCAAAGTTTGCTGAGAAGTCGGATGATGCTATCTTTATTGGATACTCTTCTAGCTCCAAAGCTTATAGAGTATACAATATTAAGAATCAACAATTTGAGGAGTCATCCAACATAGTTGTTAATGAGCACACTCCTTGTGTTAGGGGAATGGACCTGAGTATATCTTTGATTTAGAATTGTTTCCAAACTATTCTAAACCATCTTGTGAGAATGTTTCAGCTGGAACAGGTGCTCAAAGTGATGCTGATGCTGATGCAGGTCAACTATATGAGCTTCCCAGACCTATTCCAAATTCTCCAAGAGCTGAAGGGCAACAAGCTTCAACTATTCACAGATCTGACAGTGTAACTATCTCCAGAAATAGTGAAGCTTCAACAAGTGAATCACTTGATCAACCTCAAAGTTCCTCAGGTGATCCACTACAACACCAGGTTGAGGGAAGTGGTATTCTGAAGGAACAGGCAACTGTTAATACTACTTCACAACCAACCATTGATGATGTTTCTCAATCATTCAATCAGTCCTCATTGAATGACTCTGAAACAGCAGTTGGACAGAGTGATCCAGTTCCTGATCAGAATATGTCTAACCTAGACTTATCTCTGCAATTGGAAGTGATTCCTCGTCTTAGGATTCACAACACTCATCCAACTGAGAACATCATAGGGAATGTCTCTGAGGGTGTGAGAACAAGAGGACAAACTCATCATGGGAATGTCTGCTTGTACTCATGCTTCCTGTCTCAGATGGAACCAAAGAAGGTAGAAGATGCCTTAAAGGATAGTAGTTGGGTTGAATCGATGCAGGAGGAGCTGCTTCAATTCAAAAGACAAAAGGTCTGGAATCTATGCCCACTACCATCTGGTCAAGTACCCATAGGCACTAAATGGGTATTCAGGAACAAGAAAGATGATAGAGGCTTGATTATCAAGAACAAGGCAAGACTAGTAGTTCAAGGGTACACCCAGGAGGAAGGAATCGATTATACTGATGTCTTTGCACCTGTTGCAAGACTTGAGGCAGTTAGGATCTTCCTTGCTTATGCTGCATCCAAGAACTTCACAGTCTACCAACTTGATGTCAAGTGTGCTTTTCTATATGGGGATATAGATAGGGAATCTATGTGTGTCAACCTCCAGGATTTGAAGACCCACAGCACCCCAACTATGTGTGCAAGCTGGATAAAGCTCTATATGGGCTGCACCAAGCACCTAGGTTGTGGTATGAGACCTTGTCTCAGTTTCTCCTGAAGAATGGATACACTAGAGGTACCATTGACAAGACTCTTTTCATCAGAAAGAGTGGAGAAGACATTTTGCTTGTACAAGTCTATGTTGATGACATCATATTTGGTTCTTCAAACGACCAATGTGCAAAGACTTTGAAAGCATTATGAAGCAGAAGTTTGAGATGAGTTCCATGGGAAAATGGACTTTTTCCTAGGAATCCAGGTGAAACAGATGAAGGAAGGGTTCTTCATAAGTCAATCTAAGTATGTCTCAGACATCTTAGAAAGATTTGAAATGAAGAACTGTAAACCAGCCAAGACACCCATACCCAGAAACCATAATCTTTGCCCTGACCTTGAGGGGGAGGATACTGATCAACATCAGTATAGAGCAATTATTGGTTCTCTGATGTATCTCACTGCAAGTAGACCAGATATCATGTTTGCCACATGCATTTGTGCAAGATATCAGGCTGCTCCAAAGGTGTCTCACCTAGCTGCTGCAAAGAGAATCCTCAGATACCTCAAAGGAGCACCTAAACTAGGTCTCTGGTATCCAAGAAATAGTGATTTCAATCTCTATGGATACTCTGACAGTGACTATGGTGGCTGCAACATTGACAAGAAATCAACATCAGGAGGATGTCAATTTCTTGGTGGAAGGATTATCTCATGGCAATGCAAGAAACAATCCTGTGTCTCTACATCAACTGCTGAAGCTGAATACATTGCTGCTGCTAGCTGCTGTGCTCAACTGCTATGGATTCAAAATCAGATGTTAGACTATGGGTTCAACTTCATGACTACTCCTATCCATATTGACAACAACAGTGCTATCTCCATTACTGAGAATCCGGTGAAGCACTCCAAGACAAAACACATTGATATCAGGTATCATTTCATTAGAGATATTCATGAGAAACAGCTGATAAAGTTAATCAAAGTTGACTCAAATGAACAATATGCTGATTTGTTCACAAAGACATTTGATGAACAAAGATTTAAGTATCTCATATCAGCAATTGGGATGATAAACATTGAATAACTACCTCTTTTGAAGACCTTTTTAAATGAGTAATGTCTTGTGTCAATACAATTTAAGCCCTGTTACAAAAGATCTTTAAAATATTCCAAGTGTAAATTCCTTCCGAAGAGGAACTAACTCTCGGAAGATATTCTTGAATATCTTCCGAAGCTAAATTCCTCAATGGAAATTTTCTTCTCGGAAGAGTTTTTGGTCTCGGAAGAAGCGATTGATTTATATCACATCTACTTCCGAAACTTATACAACTCTCCATTCGGAAAGACAGCTTTACCTTCGGAAGCAATGCCTTGCTTCGGAAGATAAAGTGCCTTCAAAGGACAATTTTACCTTCGGAAGCAATATCATGCTTCGGAAGAGAAATTGCCCTCGGAAGAAAGTTACCTTCGGAAATGTTTTACCCTCGGAAGTAAAGGTTTTTTATATGTAACGGATATCTTTTGGGCCCCACTCTGTAAAAAGTAAAGATTTTGTTGATATTGTCAGATTATTTAAAATTATCCTTGCCGCCAACATCATTTCTCCGCCGTAAACCACCATACCACCCACAGTAACCCCAAAACAGTTACCCTATTACCACCACGATACCACTATCCACCCCTTTTTAAATAATCTTGACTTATCAATTTCATCTTCTTTTACCACTTTACAGCCCAAATTGTTCCCTTCATTGTCAAACCATAAATCTCACTCAAAATTTCAAGCTTACCTTTTCTCCAATGGCGCTAAACCCTCAGCACAACCAAGTCGCATTACTTGACTCGTCAAGGGATGCTGACTTCACCCAAATCATCACCTTTCTCACCGAATCCACCTACCTCACTGCACTCACAGTTAACCCAACCGTATACTCCAACCATATGTCAGAATTTTGGAGCAACGGAGAAACTACAGTGCTGAACGGGGTTCGAGTCCTGAGAACCAGAGTTTGTGGCCAAGAGTTGGTCATCAATGAACAGATCATCAGGGAGCATCTCGAGCTTCACGATGATGGGGCTCTACTGAGTTCCCCAAGGAAGACTTGGAAGGCACCTATATCCTCATGGGATATGGAGGCGATGTCAGCAGGTCCACAGTATACAAGTTCAACTTCTCTTACCATTGGAAGTTCCTACTGCACATTGTTTTGCACTGCCTCTCCAATAAATCAGGGGGTTGGGATCAAATCCCATATGAACTAGGATGCCTAGTTCATGGGTTGGTGAGAGGCCTCAGATTCAACTACTCACGATTCGTGTTGAACAACCTAATCGCCAATCTCAGCAGGGATACATTCTTCATGTATCCCCGATTTCTTCAACACATAATCAACTGTGAGATGGAACCAAGCAAGCTTGTCTGCGCAGCTGCTCTTCCTGTTCCACACATGAGGCCTACCATCTTCAAGACACTGAAGAAGATGTCCACCAACTTCACTGGACGGTACACTCCATTACCTCCAGAGATGACTGAGCGCATAGCTCCTGGTGACATCCCTGTTCTCCCCACAGGTGATGAACCCACACCAGCAACATCCACCACAATACCAAAACCTTCTTTACCCATCAAAGCCACATATCAGAGACGCCCCAAACGAACCCTTGTTCAATCTACTCTGATTGAACAAGCTCCTCCTGTTCACACCGAAAGGACTAGAGTGGAATCATGGGCTCCCACTCAGTCCGAGGTCACACCATCCTTCACATTTGACCTCAATGTGGGTTTTGAGCCTCCTCAGTCTCAAACCCCTGAGCCCGAACCCCAAGCCTTTAGCCCACAGGGTGAGTCTCTACACTCCCCTGTGCAACTTTCTAGGGACAGCCCCACCATAGGCTCAATGCCTGTAGACATTGATCAAGGTCCCGGGTCAGTAGGACTAACCACCCTCTCTTTCACTGACCTTTTACTCCGAACTGATGAAGAGATTACATCTCTCCATGGCCATGAAGTTGATCTACAACACCCACTAAGAGATCAACAGAGCCAAGAGGGATCCCTTGTCTCTAGCCCCCATCAGAAGCCTGCTACTGAGGTGAGTCCCACTGATGTGGAGGGGACTCATGTAGACTCAGCTGCCACTACTCAGAGTCTCTCATTGAGCTCTCAGGACAGTGGTAACATAATTAGGACTGAGTCTACGGCAACTTTGCCCATTGACATCTCTGAAAGAGATGACTCTGAGCAAAGGAAACCAGGGTGCCAAGAAACCACATCTGGTGGTGAGAGTGAGCATACTAGGTATGTTATCTCATCTCCCGTTATTCTTCCTATGAAGATGAGGGAAGTATGCAACTAACACTTCAGTACTTGCTTTCTAAGGTCTCCAACCTGGAATCACAGGTGAAGATCTTAGAATCAAGGACTGCCACTCAGCAACTTGAGATTAACTCTCTCAAGGCTAAACTAGCTGAGAAACAGACGGAGAGGTCTGTTAGGCATGTACCAATCCAGGTCTCAATGACTTCTTCCTCTAGCTCATCTAGCTCTCAAGATGATGCTACCAAAAAGGGGGAGAAAGTTCAGAGACAAACACCTATGGAACCACAGACCCAACTCATTTCCACCCAACAAATCATCACACCACCTGAGTCATCTCAATCCTTTCTGGAGATTGACTCAAGGATGCTTCAAGATCTCTACAGACTTTTCACAAAGTTTGTATTGAGATCATCCCTAGAACAGCCCAGCCCCGACACCACACTTGCATACTTTGGGGCTGAGGAGCTTCAAAGACTGACTGCACCTTCTACCACTGTGGAGGAAGTTGGTCAACCTAAGGTCTTCATGGAACCTGAGATTAGCTTCGAAGGGGAAATGGGGACTGATGGCCCAGCAACTAAAACAGATGGGACAGAATCTACAGCAGTCTCATCTTCCGAAGCTCTAGCTGAGGCTTCCGAAGCTTACATGGAAGCCTCGGAAGAACAAGACAAGTCTTCCGAGGCCGAAATAGAAGCTGCGGAAGGCCTATTTCAGATGTCCGAGGAACTGACCATCACAGATGTCATTGCTGAAATCGCATCTGAGGTGACAAGGGAGGACATTTCTGATATACCTCCAACCCAAGCACCAGCTGAACTTCTCTCTCAATCACAACCCTCCATCCAAGAACCACCACAGTCAAGCACAATCAAAGACAAAGGCAAAAGAAAGCTGACTGCGGAAGAGCTTCAGGAGGAGGAGAAAATTGAGAAGGCCAAAAAGAAAGGTCGGTTTCCTACTGAGAAGCTGTTAGCTGCTAGTTCTAAAGCAGCTGCAGCCAATCAGGAAGAAATCAACCAGAGGAGAAGAACAACACTCATTGACCAGCTCATCAATCTAGGAGCTGCCAATGAGGAAATACTCCTGCTACCTTAGAGGAGTTGGTGACTTTGGAGAGGTCAACCAGGCTTCAACAAGAAAGGGAAGCCAGGTTGGCCTTGGAGAAGGAAGAACAAGAGCAGAGGGAGGCAGCCCTGAAGCTGAGAGAAGCTAGGATCAAGTTCCTTCTCTCAAGAGGCTTCAGTCTTCCTGAACTGTCTCCACATGATGATGATATGATCCTGCTGCTCCACAACAAAGAGCAGGATCAAATGGAGAAGGAAAGGAAGAAGGCTGCTAGGGAGAAGCTGAAGGTGAAGAGGAAGAGGGAGGAAGAGAAGGAGGTCACTGCTGCCAAGAAATCAACTGACAAAGCCTGGATGAAGGACTACCTCCGGGCTCATGGCTTCTCTGGTAGGCAGGTGGGACCTATGTCCGAAAGGACACTCCAGCGGATAGTCAGTGAAATAAAAGCTGACATCCGTTTGGGGAAAAGGAAGGAGATGTACAGGAGGATGAAGGGAATGGTCTTCACACCAGCCACTCAACCACAGCCACAACCCACACCAGAGCCAACCCCTTTTCCCATTAAACCTGAACCCACTGATGAAACCTTTACCCCTCAACCCACAACTCTACCCAAACCTACCACATCACCTCAACCACCCAAACTACCCATCCTAAAACCCAAGACTCAACCCAAAACCACTAAACCTAAGCCTACCCAACAACAACCAAGATCATCCCCTCAGCCTCCTAAACATCTCTCCTTTGAAGAAATAAAGGAGTTCAAGACGAGGCTCATTAACTGCACTACCTTGAGCAGTATCTCCTGTGAGGGAGAGCTTATCAACATCACCTATGTTGACAACTCTTCAAGCTCCCTCACCCTAGGCCAATTTCTTGAATTGCCTAGAGAAACCTTGGGCCAGTCTGCAAGACTTCTTGGTCTCAACTCCGATACCCTCAATGCTGAGGAGAAGAGGCTAAGAAGAAGACTGGTGACTCTACTGGATTCCAGGAAAGAGGACAGGATTTCTGGTCAATCTCCTGGACCTAGAAATGCAATAATCCAGTGGAGGTTCGATGAACCTTCTCACAACTTTGTTGTGGAAAGGGAGAATGGTGAAACCAACAGGCTCAATGCCACTTCTCTACTGCATCTCAGCAGATTTGATCTTGCTGAGCTTGCAGAGAAGCCATTCTCCAATCCCTCCAACTCTGAGACTGCTGCACACATCAGAAACCACATCAGCGGTCTCCACTTGGCTGAACGAAGTAGAAGAGCCAAGATTGAAGAAGAGTTGAAGCTAAAAAAAGTGGAAGACAAGGAAAGATCAACCACCAAAGGCACAGCCTTTCTACAGATGGTGGAAGGTCCTGAATTGGAACCAATAGTTCGATGGGAATATGACTATACTTCCCATCAACTAACTCTTTTCAGAGGGCCACAACAGAGGGTACACATAATCCAAGGTGACAGAATAGAGGTTCTGTCCACCAAAGATTTGTACAAGATTCTCAGCATCACAGCAGGAAAGAATGAAGACACTGATAAACTTCCTTGGTGCTGAGAGCTTTGAGAAGAAGAGAGAAGTGAAGTTTTGGTAGCATCAGCCTAGGGGGAGTTTGCTGGATCATGATAAGGCTGGTGCAACCAAATTCACTTCATAGTCACTTTTTGGTACTACATTAAAGGGCTTCCGAAGCCAAGCAAAAGATCTTCCAAGAGTCTAAGGAACAACAGCTGAAGACATCTTCCGAAGGCAAAAGCTGAAGTCAACTACTAAAGACAACAGCTGAAGCCAACAGCTGAAGATATCTACTGAAGGCAAAAGCTGAAGTCAACTACTGAAGACAACAGCTGAAGCCAACAGCTGAAGATATCTACTGAAGGCAAAAGCTGAAGTCAACTGCTGAAGACAACAGCTGAAGCCAACAGCTGAAGATATCTACTGAAGACAGTCTGAGCTTCCGAAGACAAAGTCTGATGAAAGAGCTGAAGACAAAGTCTGAGCTTCCGAAGACAAAGTCTGATGAAAGAGCTGAAGACAAAGTCTGCTTCCGAAGACAAAGAAGACTTCAAGCTTCAGAAGAAGCAGTCTTCCGAAGTATAAGTGCCTTCGGAAGAAGTTATCCTTCCGAAGCACTTTATCCTTCGGAAGACATTGCTATGTCCAGCAGATAAAAGTATGGTCCCTGACAGTCCGCTGCAGACCTCTGATACAGCATGGCATCTTCCTAAAGAGCCATGTTGTTGACCATACTTTATTCTACTGTTCACCTTTTTATGATAGTACATGTTACCAACTTTAGTTGGTGACAAAAGATAAGTCTGGGACATGTCCTGACTACCAACTCTCAGGCACAATGTCTAAAAGACCTCACCTAGAGTCTTGTAGTATAGATGTAAGGTTAGAGGTGTCCAGCTGGTATCAAAGTATATCCGGCTGTAGGTAGTATTATATATATCTTGTCCCTGTAACTCTTTAAGTAAGGGATTTGAGTCCAAGTGTCTTGTAATCCTTTGAGTTGAGAAGCAATATATAAAAGTACCTTGAAAATTTATCTGCTGTTAGATTTTCTTACTGCTTGTTACTTGTTATATTGTGATCAACTCTTCATAGACTGCTTGCCGAGTGTTGATTCACAGTGAGTTGAGAGAAAAACCACACGAAATCCGATCCTGCAACTATACTCAAATTAAAGATACTAAAAAGATCTATTTAATTATGTAATTTGTTTAAAAAATTAACAATATACAAAAAAGTTAAAAAGTTTTAAAAAAGGGGTGGAGTTTTTTAAAAATGGAGGGAAAATTTGAAAATTGAGGAAAAATCGTTACACCAGTGGTGTAACGCGGTGTAAAAGTTAGTTACACTGGTATAAGTGCTCGCTATATTAGAGTTAACGGGTTATCGTAATAAACAAGGGTTAACAAAGGAACCTTACCCTATATATATATACTAGCACGGTACCCGCGCGATGCGATAGGCGTAAAAAAGTTTAAAATCATTAAATAGTTCAAAAGATCATTAATGCATTAAAGTAATACACGAATAAACAAATATAACTTTTAAACATAAGAATTTAAGAAAAAAATTCGGTACTCATTTTATTCAATGGTGAAGTAATCTAATAAAGATGAGATCAATTTAATCGAAATGCTCGCACATCCGACTGATCTCGACTATGTTGTACATCCTCTACTCAACGGTAGCTGAAGCGTTCAAGGTGACTTTATAGTTGACTAAAGGACCTAGGTCCGCAAGACTACGAAATGTAATGATATAAGGATTTGTAGAAAGTACGCGTGACAAAATCTCAGTAATATTCCGATCAAGATTTGGCGATTAGAGCAGTGTTCCAACTTTGTTTCAAAATCATAAAAATACAGTTGTAAATATCTGGGTGTTCCAACCCCGGAGACTAATTGGTTAATTCTATGATAAATCCCTTTATGCGCATGAAAGGTATACACACCATCTCTCATATTGGTAAGTGTATCATCTAACGTGACACCCATCGAGGCGAAAAAACACTGGCGTTATAAGCTCGTATGTTCGCCCTAAACATTCTGCCAATTTCATTTTGCATCGTTAAGAGATTGTACAATTCAACATGGATTTCAATAGGTGCTAATTTCGTTTGACCATTAATGCAACAAAAGGTAGGGAATTCTTATTTAAATCGTTTTGCTGAACATTTCTGACATGGATTTGTTTCTTTAGTCTGAGATACTCTTTAGGTACATTGTCATAAACAAAATTATATGGATCCTCTTCTATGATCACATCTCGTACGGGTGGTTGGTCACTGAACGAAATCTGCGTAACATGTATAGCATTTGAAATATGTTGGATGTCATCTCTCTGTGCAACATAATATCTTCTATTAGCCTCCTTCGTCTTTCATGAAAACTACAATAATCACTCTCATTTGTCATTTGTAATATTTGACCAACACTGGGGTTTAAGGTAGTAAAAGGTATCATTTCACGTACTAGTAAAACATAATTGGTACAAATGGAGCATTTTGAGAGATACTGGTGGTGCAAACTTTTGTTGCTTTGTTGTTTAAAAAGTATCATATATTATATTCTTTCCATTTTGCAGGTCGTGACGTAGATGCAGTTGAGGACGAAACATCATTCTGATCTTTTTCGTAAAATATTAATAAATATTAATAATATCATAATTTTATTTACGTAAATTAGGATGTAATATTCGATGGAATACATTTACGTAAATTAGGATGGAATATTCGGTGGGATATTTATTTGAATCTTATTTAAGTAAAATATTGACAATTTGATCAAAATATTAATAAATATCATATTTTATTTATGTGAATTATAGATAATTTTTTTCAAAATCAAAATCAAAATCAAAATATTAATAAATATCATAATTTTATTTACATAAACTAGGATGGAATATTTGGTGGATACTTATTTGAATTTTATTTAAGTAAAATATTTGGTGGAGTTTGTTGCTAAAAATTAGGATAGAATTTTGATTGTAATTGATAGTTAGTATAGGGTTATTATGTAAATAATTGTAAGGGGATAATCCGTAAATAATAATATAATTACTATTTTACCCTTAAAATTGGTTGTATTTTATACATTTAGAGAAGTTATTGTTCTTACTTTTAGGGTATCTTAAAATACACCTCTTAAACTCTTTATATATAGTATGTATATATATATATATATATATATATATATATATATATATGTATATATATATATATATAGGATCAGGATCATTACAGAACCATTTTTAATTTTCAGAACCAGAAGAACCATTGATTTACATAAATGTAAATTATAAACCATTGATTTATATAGATGTAAGTTAAACCTGGTGATATTTAGTTATTTTTTATAGTTTATTATTCATGTCTGATATACACATATGTAAAACAGGTCAAATATTACCAGACTTAATATACATTTATGTAAATCAATGGTTCTGTAGTTCTGAAAATAAAAGTGGTTCTGTAATGATACTAACTGATATGATGATAATTAGTTGGATTCCCCGTGTATATTTTGTATAATAATTGCATTGTTTATGTTCGTTTTTATCCCGGAATTAGTTTCTATTGATCAATTGTGGGTTTTGTAGGATCCCGAGTATAAAAATAGCATTTTGGGGCTTAAACGAGTCTTAACGAGATGCCGGGATCGAACCGAGGAGTTTGGAATTAAAAGAATTAAAAAATATGAGTTTTGCTGCTCTCGCGCTACGCGCCAGCCGGAGGATGAACTCCTCGCGCTACGCGAGGGGTGGAAAAAGCTACGAAATTACCATTTTACCCCTCATTAACCCATGGATCTACCCGAGATGCCACCCGACTATTTTGTCGGGTTGCGAGGTACGTCGCGCCACGCGACAACATTTGGGAAACTCCTCGCGATACGCGACGGGTGCTAAAGTCGGCAAAGTTGTTTAAAACTCAAACCAAAACCCTAATTCGGGATACTGGAGATTATTGGACGATTTGGAGCGGCTGAGGACGATCATAGGCGATTTCCAGGAGCTTGGGAGCAAAGGATTGGAGATTTGGAGCTAGGAATTGAAGAATCGAAGACTTAATCGTCCGGTTTTTACGTTTCTCTTCTTAGTTTTCATTCCTTTGTAATCAATGACTTCTTTCATGACTTATACTTCTGCTTTGATCATGTTTAGAGGCTAAACTTCTGTAGCTACCTAGGTTTTGATGAATATACATTGTTTAACTTAGTATTCTTTCGGTTTTGGATTGTACTTGTGTTTAAAGCTAATGATAATGATTTGGTTTGCATGATCAATTGTGTACGTGTATTTAGATCTGTTCTTGTGATTGGTTTATTGCTTCACGTGTGTCTTGATGAATGTCTCTCATATAATGGATGCATGCTAGATCGTTTGCCTAGGGTTTGCGGTTTCTAGAGGATTTGGTAGACGTATTGAATCATTGAAGTGATTTATCTTGAATTGGACTAACTAAATATGCAACTAATCTTAATACTGTGAGGTTAATAGATTATCAGGTTGTCTTGTGTGATTGATTGCTAGGTTAGAGTCTCTGTGAGGAGTTCGGTCTAGTTTCCCTTTCATATCATAGTTTCCTGTGTCTGATTAGGCATTCCAGGTCTATCCCCTTACCTTTAGGTATTGTGACATTCGCGCTGTGAGATAGAGTGTCTTTCGGGTGTGTCGTTAGCTTAGTTGGAGAACCTGTGAGGGTAATCCACAAACCGGTGTTTTATCGGCTTATTAGGTCAATCTAGTTGCTTCCCTTGAAAATGTCGAGGTTTCTCTAGGTCCCTTTTTAGTTAGTATCTTCAGATCCCGGTTACACAAGTCTTTCCAAAACCGTTAGAAGAAAAGCCAAAACATGTATAGGATTCTTACCTAGGTAGTGTTTTCTTCTCCTGATTTAAATCTAGTCAATTCCTTGTTTTCTGTCCAGTCTTAGTTCTTTTAAAGTAATTTAAAACAAACCCCCATTTACTTTCATTTAGTATTTTTAGTCGAGTCTTAGGTAAGTTTAGTTTACGTTTTCCATACAGAAATCTTTGGGTTCGATAACTCGGACTTTAAAGCTATTCTGCAATTGACCGGTACACTGCCGGTTGTGTTGCGTAGGATCGAGTCTTAGTCTTAGTTTTATAAATTTAAAGCTTTTCAGTGTCTAGTTTAGAGTCAATTTTTGTTAGTTTTATTTAGGTAGTGTAGCACACATCAAAATTTTTGGCGCCGTTGCCGGGGATTTCTTGGCGATTGCGTTAAATAGACTTACTTGATTTAATTGCTATTTGTGCTAAGTGTTTTTAATTAGTTTGTTTTTAATTCTATTTGTTTTTATTTTATTTGTTTAAGTCAGTCTTACAGTTTTAATTTTGTGTTTTGCAGGTTTATGCCCCGCTTGAGATCACAAGGACCACCTCCGGATCAAGATTTGCAGCTTGCGTTGCCTGAATTTGAGGTTGGTACTTCTTCTCTTTCTGTTTTTGATTCTACACCTTTTCCTATAGCACTTTCTTCTACTTATTCTTCAGATTCTAGCCCACCTAGTTCACCACACACACATATGGCTGAGAATCAGACTGTTCATCAGCAAGCCACCAATGGCTTCACAGGAGTTAGCAATCCAATCACACTTCCTGCCATTGCTAATGATAACTCCTGGCAGATCCCATCCTACGTCATGACAGCTATCTCTAATAACTGTCAATTCCATGGACGCGAGGATGAGGACGCACCTGCACATATAGGTCGCTTAGAGCGAATTGGTAGAACTTTCAAGTTGCAGGGTGCGTCTGATGATGCTATTTTCTTACAGCTGTTTCCATTTTCACTTGCTGATAGAGCCGCCACTTGGCTCGAATCTCATGCAGCTGGTACTTTCACCACCTGGCCGGCTCTTCGTGAGCGTTTTCTTCATAAATATTTTCCGCCGGCCAAGGCATCTAGGCTTAGAGATGAGATACATTCGTTTAGGATGGAGCCCGATGAGCCTTACTATCGTGCTTGGGAGAGGTTTCAAAACCTCCTTAGTCGTTGCTCCCAGCATGGTTTGTCTGAATGGGCTTTGGTAGAAAAGTTTTACAATGGGTTGAATTATGAGACGAGAGCTAGGTTTGATACGTCTGCGGGTGGGCACTTAATGGGTAAGAAAAACGTGAATGAATGTAATGAAATGTTTGAGAGTTTTGTCCAAGCAGAACATGAGCAGCGATCTGGAAACAGGAATTCCAGTCCTGCCACTGGTACCTCATCCCGAGGAGTTCACCATGTCACCATGGATACTAGTGTGGCTGCTGCTCTTGATAGCCTAGTTCGTGAGGTTAGAGAGCTGAAAAAGAAGGTTGATAGGTGTGAGCTATGTAGAGGTGACCATGCCACTAGTGAGTGCCCTTTGATAGGTCAAGAGCAAGCCAGTTATGTAGGTAACAATTCTTATAACTCCGGTTGGAGAAATCAGAACAACTGGCGTTCTTCAGGTGCTCACCCAGGTTTCCAACAGGGTTCTAGTCAAAACCAGGGGCAGGGTAGTGGTCAGAATCAAGGTGTTAGTCAGGGTAATGGAGAGTTATGTAGGATAGAGAATCTGTTAACTCAATTAGTGGTCAAAGATGCAAAAACACAACAGATTCTAGCTGAGCATGATAATCTTCTGAAAAACCAACAGTCAGCTTTCCTAGATCTCCAGAGGACTGTAGGGATTATAGCTAGAAGGTTAGATGAGAGGCCCAAAGGTCAGTTGCCCGGTAATACGCAACAAAACCCAAATGCACATGTTAAAGCCATTACTACTAGGTCGGATAGGAGGTTAGATGAGGGTAGAACTCCTATAGTTGAGGAAGTTGTGTTTGAGAAAGATGAGAGAGAGGTAGTTGACAATCCCTCTGGGGATAAGGTTGTTAAGAAGACTAGTATGTCTGAGCATTCTCCTGAGATTGACCATGTTGGATCATGATAAGGCTGGTGCAACCAAATTCACTTCATAGTCATGTTTTTGGTGCTACATTGAAGGGCTTCCGAAGCCAAGCAAGAGATCTTCCGAAAGTCTGAAAGAGCTTCCGAAGACAAAGTGTGAGAGCTTCCGAAGACAAAGTCTGAAAGAGCTTCCGAAGACAAAGTCTGATGAAAGAGCTTCCGAAGACAAAGTCTGATGAATGAGCTGAAGACAAAGTCTGAGCTTCCGAAGACAAAGAAGACTCCAAGCCTCGGAAGAAGCAGTCTTCCGAAGTATAAGTGGCTTCGGAAGAAGTTATTCTTCCGAAGTATTTTATCCTTCGGAAGACATTGCTATGTCCAGCAGATAAAAGTATGGTCCCTGACAGTCCGCTGCAGACCTCTGATACAGCATGGCATCTTCCTAAAGAGCCATGTTGTTGACCATACTTTATTCTACTGTTCACCTTTTTATGATAGTACATGTTACCAACTGTAGTTGGTGACAAAAGGTAAGTCAGGGACATGTCCTGACCACCAACTTTCAGGCAAAATGTCTGAAAGACCTCACCTAGAGTCTTGTAGTATAGATGTAAGGTTAGAGGTGTCCAGCTGGTATCAAAGTATATCCGGCTGTAGGTAGTATTATATATATCTTCTCCCTGTAACTCTTTAGATAAGTGATTTGAGTCCAAGTGTCTTGTAATCCTTTGAGTTGAGAAGCAATATATAAAAGTACCTTGAAAATTTACCTGCTGTTAAATTTTCTTACTGCTTGTTACTTGTTATATTGTGATCAACTCTTCATAGACTGCTTGCCGAGTGTTGATTCACAGTGAGTTGAGAGAAAAACCACCCGAAATCTGATCCTGCAATTGGTATCAGAGCTCCAGGCTCTTGATTGTGAGATCTTACCATCCTAATCAACCTGTTTTTTTTTCCTCACCATAATCCACTCACTCAAATGGCTGCTCTCTCCAAGGCTGATATGGAAACTGGTACCTTGACCAAGTCCCCTATGATCACCCCTGAAGACTTTGACACATGGTGTATCAGGATGGAAGGCTTCATCAAGTGTCAAGACTCAAGGATGTGGGACTCCATTGTCAATGGTCCTTTCATACCAAGCACTACATCTGCCACTGGTAATCGCATCATTCCAAAAGATGTTGATGATTACTCAGAGGAAGATAGGAAGAGAAAGCTGGATCAAAGGGCTATGACTTGTCTCCAAACTGCTCTCCCCAACTCCGTCTACAGACGCTTCAAGAAGTGCAAGACTACTAAAGATCTATGGGAAGCTTTGAAGCTGATGTATGAGGGATCCAAGGAAACTCAAGAGAACAAGAAAGATCTCTTGAAGCAGCAGTTTGAGAACTTTACTTTCAAGGCTGGTGAGACCTTGACTCAACAATACTTCAGGTACGTTGAGCTAGTAGATACTCTGGCGGATATTGGAGTAGCTCTTGAGAACAGAGACATAGTTAGGAAGTTCATGTCCTCTCTTCCTAAACTATGGACTCACTACTGTGTTGTCATCAAGAGAACTTCGGACCTTAAGACTCTTCTCTCACAGAGTTGTATGGTATCCTAAGTGCATTTCAGATGGAGATGAACATGCAGAACTCCTCTGACCACTCCAATAACCAACAGAGTTCAGCCCTTCATGTGGTTGAAAGGGAAAGCATGGAACCACAACATCAGTTGCTATGCTACCCTGACAACTCACATACTGGACCCTTCATCACTCTACCTGAGACTCCAAAGTCTCAAAAGGTTCAACACAACTCCTTTCAGGATAGTTGTGCCTTTGTCTCTGGAAGTGGACACTCTGGTGATTTTCAATACTGCTTTGATGATCTTGAGTGCTTCAATCCAGATGATGTGGAGTACATGGACATTGTCCAGCAGATGGCTCTTTTAACCTACAGAGCGAAGAAGTTCTTCAAGAGAACTGGAAGGCGATTCCCTTAAAACCCAGTCAACAGCAAGTTTGGGTTTGATAAAAGCAAAGCAAGGTGCTACAACTGCAACCAACTTGGTCACTTTGCTAGGGAATGCAAGGCTCCCAAGAACAACCCGGGAACCCCACAGGCCTCCACACATCCCACTGCTCCCAAGCATGAAGAAAAGTCAACTGAAACAGCTGCTGTTGCTCAGGAAGTTGACTGGAGCTTCATGGTACAGGATGTGACTCCCGCTCAAGCACTCATGGCTGGAACAGATGATGATCAGGGACATCCATTTGACAAGAACAACAATATCTGGATTGTAGATAGTGGATGCTCCAGGCACATGATAGGGAACAGATCTCTCCTTCAACAATTCCAGAACTTTGATGGAGGGCCTGTCCAATTTGGAGGTGAGGCCGGAGGATATATTTCTGGCAGAGGAAGTATATCCAATGGCAGAATAAACATTGACAAAGTTCACTTTGTCAAACAGCTTGAACACAATCTGTTAAGTGTTTCTCAATTCTGTGATCAGAAGCATCAGATGCTTTTCACAGAACATGAGTGCATTATCCTCAAACCAGGGATGACAATTCCTCCGGAATTGGTGCTTCTCAGATCTCCCAGGAAAGGGGATATGTACAAGCTGGATATGAACAATGCTTCTCCTATGGGTGAAGTATCATGCTTTCTTTCCAAAGCTGATAGTGATGAGTCAACACTATGGCATAAACGCATGTGTCATGTGAATTTTAAAACAATGAATAAATTGGCTAAAAATAACTTGGTACATGGTTTGCCTAAAAAGGAATTTTTCTACAAAGATAACTGTGTTGCATGCCTGAAAGGGAAACAACACAGATCATCTCATAAATCCAAATGTGTTAACTCTATCACTACTCCATTACACTTATTGCACATGGATCTTTTTGGTCCCACAAGTATAATGAGCATTGGAAGGAAATCATACTGCCTTGTGATCGTTGATGATTTTACAAGATTTACATGGGTATTCTTTTTAAGAAGTAAAGATGAAACTGCTGAAACTTTAAAATCTTTTATTCTTAAAATAGAAAATCAAATTGATCACAAGGTTAAGATTATTAGAAGTGATCAAGGGACTGAGTTTAAGAACTTCGTTCTTGACTCATTCTGTGACTCAAAAGGGATTGCCAGACAATATAGTGCTCCCAGAACTCCTCAACAAAACGGTGTTGCTGAGAGGAGGAACAGGACACTTATTGAGGCTGCTCGGACCATGTTAGCTGATTCAAAGCTGCCTCTAACATTCTGGGCAGAGGCAGTCAGCACTGCATGCTATGTGCAGAACAGGGTTCTTGTAGTTAAGCCCCATGGAAAAACCCCTTATGAGTTATGGAACAAGAGGCCACCGTTCATTGGCTTTCTAAGGTCCTTTGGCTGCAGGTGTACCATACTTAACACAAAGGACAACTTGGCAAAGTTTGCTGAGAAGTCGGATGATGCTATCTTTATTGGATACTCTTCTAGCTCCAAAGCTTATAGAGTATACAATATTAAGAATCAACAATTTGAGGAGTCATCCAACATAGTTGTTAATGAGCACACTCCTTGTGTTAGGGGGAATGGACCTGAGTATATCTTTGATTTAGAATTGTTTCCAAACTATTCTAAACCATCTTGTGAGAATGTTTCAGCTGGAACAGGTGCTCAAAGTGATGCTGATGCTGATGCAGGTCAACTATATGAGCTTCCCAGACCTATTCCAAATTCTCCAAGAGCTGAAGGGCAACAAGCTTCAACTATTCACAGATCTGACAGTGTAACTATCTCCAGAAATAGTGAAGCTTCAACAAGTGAATCACTTGATCAACCTCAAAGTTCCTCAGGTGATCCACTACAACACCAGGTTGAGGGAAGTGGTATTCTGAAGGAACAGGCAACTGTTAATACTACTTCACAACCAACCATTGATGATGTTTCTCAATCATTCAATCAGTCCTCATTGAATGACTCTGAAACAGCAGTTGGACAGAGTGATCCAATTCCCGATCAGAATATGTCTAACCTAGACTTATCTCTGCAATTGGAAGTGATTCCTCGTCTTAGGATTCACAACACTCATCCAACTGAGAACATCATAGGGAATGTCTCTGAAGGTGTGAGAACAAGAGGACAAACTCATCATGGGAATGTCTGCTTGTACTCATGCTTCCTGTCTCAGATGGAACCAAAGAAGGTGGAAGATGCCTTAAAGGATAGTAGTTGGGTTGAATCGATGCAGGAGGAGCTGCTTCAATTCAAAAGACAAAAGGTCTGGAATCTATGCCCACTACCATCTGGTCAAGTACCCATAGGCACTAAATGGGTATTCAGGAACAAGAAAGATGATAGAGGCTTGATTATCAAGAACAAGGCAAGACTAGTAGTTCAAAGGTACACCCAGGAGGAAGGAATTGATTATACTGATGTCTTCGCACCTGTTGCAAGACTTGAGGCAGTTAGGATCTTCCTTGCTTATGCTGCATCCAAGAACTTCACAGTCTACCAACTTGATGTCAAGTGTGCTTTTCTATATGGGGATATAGATAGGGAAATCTATGTGTGTCAACCTCCAGGATTTGAAGACCCACAGCACCCAAACTATGTGTGCAAGCTGGACAAAGCTCTATATGGGTTGCACCAAGCACCTAGGCTGTGGTATGAGACCTTGTCTCAGTTTCTCCTGAAGAATGGATACACTAGAGGTACCATTGACAAGACTCTTTTCATCAGAAAGAGTGGAGAAGACATTTTGCTTGTACAAGTCTATGTTGATGACATCATATTTGGTTCTTCAAACGACCAAATGTGCAAAGACTTTGAAAGCATTATGAAGCAGAAGTTTGAGATGAGTTCCATGGGAAAAATGGACTTTTTCCTAGGAATCCAGGTGAAACAGATGAAGGAAGGGTTCTTCATAAGTCAATCTAAGTATGTCTCAGACATCTTAGAAAGATTTCAAATGCAGGACTGTAAACCAGCCAAGACACCCATACCCAGAAACCATAATCTTTGCCCTGACCTTGAGGGGGAGGATACTGATCAACATCAGTATAGAGCAATTATTGGTTCTCTGATGTATCTCACTGCAAGTAGACCAGATATCATGTTTGCCACATGCATTTGTGCAAGATATCAGGCTGCTCCAAAGGTGTCTCACCTAGCTGCTGCAAAGAGAATCCTCAGATACCTCAAAGGAGCACCTAAACTAGGTCTCTGGTATCCAAGAAATAGTGATTTCAATCTCTATGGATACTCTGACAGTGACTATGGTGGCTGCAACATTGACAAGAAATCAACATCAGGAGGATGTCAATTTCTTGGTGGAAGGATTATCTCATGGCAATGCAAGAAACAATCCTGTGTCTCTACATCAACTGCTGAAGCTGAATACATTGCTGCTGCTAGCTGCTGTGCTCAACTGCTATAGATTCAAAATCAGATGTTAGACTATGGGTTCAACTTCATGACTACTCCTATCCATATTGACAACAATAGTGCTATCTCCATTACTGAGAATCCGGTGAAGCACTCCAAGACAAAACACATTGATATCAGGTATCATTTCATTAGAGATATTCATGAGAAACAACTGATAAAATTAATCAAAGTTGACTCAAATGAACAATATGCTGATTTGTTCACAAAGGCGTTTGATGAACAAAGGTTTAAGTATCTTATATCAGCAATTGGGATGATAAACATTGAATAACTACCTCTTTTGAAGACCTTTTTAAATGAGTAATGTCTTGTGTCAATACAATTTAAGCCCTGTTGCAAAAGATCTTTAAATTATTCCAAGTATAAATTCCTTCCGAAGAGGAATTAACTCTTGGAAGATATTCTTGAATATCTTCCGAAGCCAAAATTCCTCATTGGAAATTTTCTTCTCGGAAGAGTTTTGGTCTCGGAAGAAGCGATTGATTCTATATCAGATCTACTTCCGAAACTTATACAACTCTCCATTCGGAAAGACAACTTTACCTTCGGAAGCAATGCCTGGCTTCGGAAGATAAAGTGCCTTCAAAGGACAATTTTACCTTCGGAAACAATACCAAGCTTCGGAAGATAAAATTGCCTTAGAAAGAAAATTACCTTCGGAAATGTTTTACCCTCGGAAGTAAAGATTTTTATATGTAACGGATATCTTTTGGGCCCCACTCTGTAAAAAGTAAAGATTTTGTTGATAATGTCAGATTATTTAAAATTATCCTTGCCGCCATCATCATTTCTCCGCCGTAAACCACCATACCACCCACAGTAACCCCAAAACAGTTACCCTATTACCACCACCATACCACTATTCACCCCTTTTTAAATAATCTTGACTTATCAATTTCATCTTCTTTTACCACTTTACAGCCCTAACTGTTCCCTTCACTGTCAAACCATAAATTTCACTCAAAATTTCAAGCTTACCTTTTCTCCAATGGCGCTAAACCCTCAGCACAACCAAGTCGCATTACTTGACTCGTCAAGGGATGCTGACTTCACCCAAATCATCACCTTTCTCACCGAATCCACCTATCTCACTGCACTCACAGTTAACCCAACCGTACACTCCAACCATATGTCAGAATTTTGGAGCAACGGAGAAACTACAGTGCTGAATGGGGTTCGAGTCCTGAGAACCAGAGTTTGTGGCCAAGAGTTGGTCATCAATGAACAGATCATCAGGGAGCATCTCGAGCTTCACGATGATGGGGCTCCTACTGAGTTCCCCAAGGAAGACTTGGAAGGCACCTATATCCTCATGGGATATGGAGGCGATGTCAGCAGGTCCACAGTATACAAGTTCAACTTCTCTTATCATTGGAAGTTCCTGCTGCACATTGTTTTGCACTGCCTCTCCAACAAATCAGGGGGTTGGGATCAAATCCCATATGAACTAGGATGCCTAGTTCATGGGTTGGTGAGAGGCCTCAGATTCAACTACTCACGATTCGTGTTGAACAACCTAATCGCCAATCTCAGCAGGGATACATTCTTCATGTATCCCCGATTTCTTCAACACATAATCAACTGTGAGATGGAACCAAGCAAGCTTGTCTGCGCAGCTGCTCTTCCTGTTCCACACATGAGGCCTACCATCTTCAAGACACTAAAGAAGATGTCCACCAACTTCACTGGACGGTATACTCCATTACCTCCAGAGATGACTGAGCGCATAGCTCCTGGTGACATCCCTGTTCTCCCCACAGGTGATGAACCCACACCAGCAACATCCACCACAATACCAAAACCTTCTTTACCCATCAAAGCCACATATCAGAGACGTCCCAAACGAACCCTTGTTCAATCTCCTCTGATTGAACAAGCTCCTTCTGTTCACACCCAAAGGACTAGAGTGGAATCATGGGCTCCCACTCAGTCCGAGGTCACACCATCCTTCATAATTGACCTCAATGTGGGTTTTGAGTCTCCACAGTCTCAAACCCCTGAGCCCGAACCCCAAGCCTTTAGCCCACAGGGTGAGTCTCTACACTCCCCTGTGTAGCCTTCTAGGGACAGCCCCACCATAGGCTCAATGCCTGTAGACATTGATCAAGGTCCCGAGTCAGTAGGACTAACCACCCTCTCTTTCACTGACCTTTTACTCCGAACTGATGAAGAGATTACATCTCTCCATGGCCATGAAGTTGATCTACAACACCCACTAAGAGATCAACAGAGCCAAGAGGGATCCCTTGTCTCTAACCCCATCAGAAGCCTGCTACTGAGGTGAGTCCCACTGATGTGGAGGGAACTCATGTAGACTCAGCTGCCACTACTCAGAGTCTCTCATTGAGCTCTCAGGACAGTGGTAACATAATTAGGACTGAGTCTACGGCAACTTTGCCTATTGACATCTCTGAAAGAGATGACTCTGAGCAAAGGAAACCAGGGTGCCAAGAAACCACATCTGGTGGTGAGAGTGAGCATACTAGGAATGTTATCTCATCTCCCCGTGATTCTTCCTATGAAGATGAGGGAAGTATGCAACTAACACTTCAGTACTTGCTTTCTAAGGTCTCCAACCTGGAATCACAGGTGAAGATCTTAGAATCAAGGACTGCCACTCAGCAACTTGAGATTAACTCTCTCAAGGCTCAACTAGCCGAGAAACAGACGGAGAGGTCTGTTAGGCATGTACCAATCCAAGTCTCAATGACTTCTTCCTCGAGCTCATCTAGCTCTCAAGATGATGCTACCAAAAAGGGGGAGAAAGTTCAGAGACAAACACCTATGGAACCACAGACCCAACTCATTTCCACCCAACAAATCATTACACCACCTGAGTCATCTCAATCCTTTCTGGAGATTGACTCAAGGATGCTTCAAGATCTCTACAGACTTTTCACAAAGTTTGTATTGAGATCATCCCTAGAACAGCCCAGCCCCGACACCACACTCGCATACTTTAGGGCTGAGGAGCTTCAAAGACTGACTGCACCTTCTACCACTGTGGAGGAAGTTGGTCAACCTAAGGTCTTCATGGAACCTGAGATTAGCTTCGAAGGGGAAATGGGGACTGATGGCCCAGCAACTAAAACAGATGGGACAGAATCTGCACCAGTCTCATCTTCCGAAGCTCTAGCTGAGGCTTCCGAAGTTTACATGGAAGCCTCGGAAGAACAAGACAAGTCTTCCGAGGCCGAAATAGAAGCTGCGGAAGGCTTATTTCAGATGTCCGAGGAACTGACCATCACAGATGTCATTGCTGAAATTGCATCTGAGGTGAGCAGGGAGGACATTTCTGATATACCTCCAACCCAAGCACCAGCTGAACTTCTCTCTCAATCACAACCCTCCATCCAAGAACCACCACAGTCAAGCACAATCAAAGACAAAGGCAAAAGAAAGTTGACTGCGGAAGAGCTTTAGGAGGAGGAGAAGATTGAGAAGGCCAAAAAGAAAGGTCGGTTTCCTACTGAGAAGCTGTTAGCTGCTAGTTCTAAGGCAGCTGCAGCCAATCAGGAAGAAATCAACCTAAAGAGAAGAACAGCACTCATTGACCAGCTCATCAGCCTAGGAGCTGTCAATGAGGAAATACCCTGCTACCACTAGAGGAGTTGGTGACTTTGGAGAGGTCAACCAGGCTACAACAAGAAAGGGAAGCCAGGTTGGCCTTGGAGAAGGCAGAAGAAGAGCAGAGGGAGGCAGCCCTGAAGCTGAGAGAGGAGAGGATCAAATTCCTACTCTCAAGAGGCTTCAGTCTTCCTGAACTGTCTCCACATGATGATGATATGATCCTGCTGCTCCACAACAAAGAGCAGGATCAAATGGAGAAGGAAAGGAAGAAGGCTGCTAGGGAGAAGTTGAAGGTGAAGAGGAAGAGGGAGGAAGAGAAGGAGGTCACTGCTGCCAAGAAGTCAACTGACAAAGCCTGGATGAAGGACTACCTCCGGGCTCATGGCTTCTCTGGTAGGCAGGTGGGGCCTATGTCCGAAAGGACACTCCAGCGGATAGTCAGTGAAATAAAGGCTGACATCCGTTTGGGGAAGAGAAGGGAGATGTATAGGAGGGTAAAGGGAACGGTCTCAACCCTAGCCACTCAACCACAGCCACAACCCACACCAGAACCAACCCTTTTTCCCATTAAACCCGAACCCACTGATGAAACCTTCACCCCTCAACCCACAACTCTACCCAAACCTACCACATCACCTCAACCACCCAAACTACCCATCCTAAAACCCAAGACTCAACCCAAAACCACTAAACCTAAGCCTACCCAACAACAACCAAGACCATCCCCTCAGCCTCCTAAACATCTCTCCTTTGAGGAAATAAAGGAGTTCAAGACGAGGCTCATTAACTGCACTACCTTGAGCAGTATCTCCTGTGAGGGAGAGCTTATCAACATCACCTATGTTGATAACTCTTCAAACTCCCTCACCCTAGGCAAATTTCTTGAATTGCCTAGAGACACCTTGGGCCAGGCTGCAAGACTTCTTGGTCTCAACTCCGATACCCTCAATGCTGAGGAGAAGAGACTAAGAAGAAGACTGGTGACTCTGCTGGATACCAGGAAAGAGGACAGGATTTCTGGTCAATCTCCTGGACCTAAAAATGCAATAATCCAGTGGAGGTTCGATGAACCTTCTCACAACTTTGTTGTGGAAAGGGAGAATGGTGAAACCAACAGGTTCAATGCCACTTCTCTACTGCATCTCAGTAGATTTGATCTTGCTGAGCTTGCAGAGAAGCCATTCTCCAATCCCTCCAACTCTGAGACTGCTGCACACATCAGAAACCACATCAGCGGTCTCCACTTGGCTGAACGAAGTAGAAGAGCCAAGATTGAAGAAGAGTTAAAGCTGAAAAGAGTGGAAGACAAGGAAAGATCAACCACCAAAGGCACAGCCTTTCTACAGATGGTGGAAGGTCCTGAATTGGAACCAATAGTTCGATGGGAATATGACTATACTTCCCATCAACTAACTCTTTTCAGAGGGCCACAACAGAGGGTACACATAATCCAAGGTGACAGAGTAGAGGTTCTGTCCACCAAAGATTTGTACAAGATTCTCAGCATCACAGCAGGAAAGAATGAAGATACTGATAAACACCTGCTTTCCTTGGTGCTGAGAGCTTTGAGAAGAAGAGAGAAGTGAAGTTTTGGTAGCATCAGCCTAGGGGGAGTTTGTTGGATCATGATAAGGCTGGTGCAACCAAATTCACTTCATAGTCATGTTTTTGGTGCTACATTGAAGGGCTTCCGAAGCCAAGCAAGAGATCTTCCGAAAGTCTGAAAGAGCTTCCGAAGACAAAGTGTGAGAGCTTCCGAAGACAAAGTCTGAAAGAGCTTCCGAAGACAAAGTCTGATGAAAGAGCTTCCGAAGACAAAGTCTGATGAATGAGCTGAAGACAAAGTCTGAGCTTCCGAAGACAAAGAAGACTCCAAGCCTCGGAAGAAGCAGTCTTCCGAAGTATAAGTGGCTTCGGAAGAAGTTATTCTTCCGAAGTATTATATCCTTCGGAAGACATTGCTATGTCCAGCAGATAAAAGTATGGTCCCTGACAGTCCGCTGCAGACCTCTGATACAGCATGGCATCTTCCTAAAGAGCCATGTTGTTGACCATACTTTATTCTACTGTTCACTTTTTTATGATAGTACATGTTACCAACTTTAGTTGGTGACAAAAGGTAAGTCAGGGACATGTCCTGACTACCAACTTTCAGGCAAAATGTCTGAAAGACCTCACCTAGAGTCTTGTAGTATAGATGTAAGGTTAGAGGTGTCCAGCTAGTATCAAAGTATATCCGGCTGTAGGTAGTATTATATATATCTTCTCCCTGTAACTCTTTAGATAAGTGATTTGAGTCCAAGTGTCTTGTAATCCTTTGAGTTGAGAAGCAATATATAAAAGTACCTTGAAAATTTACCTGCTGTTAAATTTTCTTACTGCTTGTTACTTGTTATATTGTGATCAACTCTTCATAGACTGCTTGCCGAGTGTTGATTCACAGTGAGTTGAGAGAAAAACCACCCGAAATCCGATCCTGCAGACCATTCCCGTCTCCCGTTTCCCGATAGGCTTAAGAATCAAAAGGAAAGGGATTACGGGCACTTTTTGGATTTGTTTAAACAATTGAAGGTCAATCTCCCGTTCATAGAGGTAATTAAGTGGATGCCTAGGTATGCTAAATTTTTGAAAGACCTTTTGAAGAATAAAAGCAAACTAGGTGAAATTTCGAGTGTTTCCTTGTCGGGTGAGTGTTCTGCGGTGGTCATGAACCAACTACCGGAGAAATTGGCAGATCCCGGGGTCTTCACAATCCCGTGTCTGTTTGGTAGTGAAGTTCAATGCCACGCATTGGCGGATTTAGGAGCTAGTATCAATCTTATGCCCTATTCCTTGTATGAGAAGCTAGGTTTAGGTGAGTTGAGCCCAACGCTCATGACACTTTCCCTTGCTGATAAATCTGTTAAGCATCCGTGGGGAATTATAGAGAATTTATTGGTTAAGGTTGATAAGTTTGTGTTCCCCGTGGACTTTGTAGTGTTAGACATGGAGGCTGATGAACGAGTTCCTATCATTCTAGGTAGACCCTTCTTGCGTACTGCTAAAGCTAACATTAATGTGTTTAAGGGCGAGATCACACTTCACGTGGGAGAGGAGAGTGTAGTGTTTGAGGTTGCCAAATCGATTAGGGGTCCTAGTATTCCGAAAGAGTCGGTGTCCTTGATCAATTCGTGTGAGGTGGATGATAGGATGATGGAGAATGAGAGAGTGTATTCGGTCGAGGAGGAGGATGAGTTAGATCGAGTGGTGGATGAGTTTATGCGAGTTTGTGAACAGGATGATGAGTTAGATAGAGTTGCTGAAGAGTTTTTGAGGGTATGTGAAAGTGATGATGAGTTAGTTAATTGTGAATTTGAAAAGTTTGTGGTTGAGGATAGCAAATCCCCAAGTGTGGGGATGTTAGAGTTTGATAGAGAACCGCCACCGTTAGCAAAACCCAAGTGTGGGGATTGTTGTGATTTGATTGATTCTGAATTTGGTGGTTTCTTGTTTAGTGGTGAGTTTGGATGTGAGGTTGTTAGTTTCGGGGGTGAGATGGGTCTTCATGATCCCCCATAAGTTGATCTGAGTGATGGTTTTTGGGTAGTGACCCGTTTGTAGAGTTTGTAGAGTTGGTTTTAGGTAGTTGGTGTCGGTTTTGTGTTTCGTGTGTTTTGTTTTCGTGTCTTGTTAAGTATTTGCAGGGAAACAATCTTATGGTTGCGATTTGACACATGACCGGGAGGCTACCAGGTAAGTTTTCCCACTTGGTTCATGTTAATAGAGGTAATAAAACGGTTGGGGCCAAAATTTGGCTAAGGCATGAAAAATTTCGTAATTTTCTGCAAAAAGTGCAACCTCGCGCTACGCGCCAGGCTGCTTGATTTTTTCTCGCGTAACGTGAGGAGTCTCGCGTATCGCTCCATGTTCATGCCTAATCCCTCGCGACACGCGAGGGATCCCAGAATTTTGAAATTTTTTTATTTTACCTAATTTTCACCATTTCACCCATTTTTCCACCATTTTCTACCTTCTACCATTATGTCATCCATTTTTCCACTTGTTTAAAGCAACTTGAATTTCAAACGTGTGTTTCTCTGTTTTGTGAGTCGTTTTTGTTTTTTTTTTATTGAGTCTGTTTGATGCTGTGTTTGCCTGTTAGTTGTTTGTTTTGCAGGTTTGGAATAATTCACCCGTACTCAATCTCCATTCGGGTGAATATATCCAACAATTTTATAAGGAGGCAACCAGTGATTCCTGATCGCGAATGAAATACTATACGATCAGAGGTTTTGGATTCAGACTCTGCACAGCTGCACACTGCTTATTACCAGCTAAGTCTTTTCCAAAACTCTTCTTTTTATTTATGTCTTTCTTTTAGTTTCCACATTGAGGACAATGTTTAATTTAAGTGTGGGGATAGGAAGACATGTGTCTTAGGTTAAATTTCATTGACTCATTCTTTTAATTTTTGCGTGTGTTTAGTTAGTTTTATTTTAGTGTGTCCTTAAAAAAAATAAATAAAATCAAAAAAATTAGAAAATGTCCCTGATTTTGATGTTTGCATATATTAAAAATGGAAAATGATAGGTAAAGTCAGGTGTCTGGTTTTCAACTACTATATGTATGAGATAATAAATAATTGAAAGCGTGTCTGATTTGGGATGCACGGGTAGGTCCAGCCGATTTTGAAGGGTTTTCATAGATGTATTCTAATCCATCTAATTAAATATTTAATTTACTATATGTGTTCTCACTAAATGGAAGTCGAAACTGTTGGAAGGTTGAAAAAGCACCACTGTAGGTTGATACCCGTTTGTATTTAAGATTAGCATAGTTGGCACACGTTATGTGGCGCCTTAGGATTCCATCTTAGTATTGCGTGAGTTTGAAAATGACAATTAGGTGCGAGAGGGCATTCAAAAACCTCTAGGCCAGTGCTTAATGATTGTGGCCTGAAGCTTATGTGCTTGACAGCTGGGATGGCGACTTGGCTGGCAACACCTCTGAGTTAGGGTCGTGATCCTGTTGTTTTTAAATCTTGCACAATTTTAAAAAAAAAATAGAAAAATATGAAAAGTTGCAAAAGAAGAACGAGTGCTGAAAAGAAAAATATTTATAGTGCAGCTTAGTTTCCATCAAAATAAGTTAGTTTTAAATACATGTGGGTATTGGGTTACAGTGGTAGAAAAATCATGGATTTTTATTTAGTCTATGCTTTGGAGATTTGATAACAGGAATAGATACCGACTTGTGAGAATTCATGATTAATAAAATAGAATACTTGAACTTAAATGCTATACTCTTGGGGACTTGGATGATCGGCGGTTGGGTTTAAATGGACAAATATACCTTGTGATCGCGGTTAACACGTTAGTAAATTTTAATAAGTAATTAGACTTAAATGTTGGAAATCAGATTTAAACTTGACAATGATTCCATTTGCATAAGTCTTTTTCAGGGACGAAAAAGAGGTAAGTGTGGGGATATTTGATATGATGATAATTAGTTGGATTCCCCGTGTATATTTTGTATAATAATTGCATTGTTTATGTTCGTTTTTATCCCGGAATTAGTTTCTATTGATCAATTGTGGGTTTTGTAGGATCCCGAGTATAAAAATAGCATTTTGGGGCTTAAACGAGTCTTAACGAGATGCCGGGATCGAGCCGAGGAGTTTGGAATTAAAAGAATTAAAAAATCTGAGTTTTGCTGCTCTCGCGCTACGCGCCAGCCGGAGGAAGAACTCCTCGCGCTACGCGAGGGGTGGAAAAAGCTGCGAAATTACCATTTTACCCCTCATTAACCCATGGATCTACCCGAGATGCCACCCGACTATTTTGTCGGGTTGCGAGGTACGTCGCGCCACGCGACAACATTTGGGAAACTCCTCGCGATACGCGACGGGTGCTAAAGTCGGCAAAGTTGTTTAAAACTCAAACCAAAACCCTAATTCGGGATACTGGAGATTATTGGACGATTTGGAGCGGCTGAGGACGATCATAGGCGATTTCCAGGAGCTTGGGAGCAAAGGATTGGAGATTTGGAGCTAGGAATTGAAGAATCGAAGACTTAATCGTCCCGGTTTTTACGTTTCTCTTCTTAGTTTTCATTCCTTTGTAATCAATGACTTCTTTCATGACTTATACTTCTGCTTTGATCATGTTTAGAGGCTAAACTTCTGTAGCTACCTAGGTTTTGATGAATATACATTGTTTAACTTAGTATTCTTTTGGTTTTTGGATTGTACTTGTGTTTAAAGCTAATGATAATGATTTGGTTTGCATGATCAATTGTGTACGTGTATTTAGATCTGTTCTTGTGATTGGTTTATTGCTTCATGTGTGTCTTGATGAATGTCTCTCATATAATGGATGCATGCTAGATCGTTTGCCTAAGGTTTGCGGTTTCTAGAGGATTTGGTAGACGTATTGAATCATTGAAGTGATTTATCTTGAATTGGACTAACTAAATATGCAACTAATCTTAATACTATGAGGTTAATAGATTATCAGGTTGTCTTGTGTGATTGATTGCTAGGTTAGAGTCTCTGTGAGGAGTTTGGTCTAGTTTCCCTTTCATATCATAGTTTCCTGAGTCTGATTAGGCATTCCAGGTCTATCCCCTTACCTTTAGGTATTGTGACATTCGCGCTGTGAGGTAGAGTGTCTTTCGGGTGTGTCGTTAGCTTAGTTGGAGAACCTGTGAGGGTAATCCACAAACCGGTGTTTTATCGGCTTATTAGGTCAATCTAGTTGCTTCCCTTGAAAATGTCGAGGTTTCTCTAGGTCCCTTTTTAGTTAGTATCTTTAGATCCCGGTTACACAAGTCTTTCCAAAACCGTTAGAAGAAAAGCCAAAACATGTATAGGATTCTTACCTAGGTAGTGTTTTCTTCTCCTGATTTAAATCTAGTCAATTCCTTGTTTTCTGTCCAGTCTTAGTTCTTTTAAAGTAATTTAAAACAAACCCCCCATTTACTTTCATTTAGTATTTTTAGTCGAGTCTTAGGTAAGTTTAGTTTACGTTCTCCATACAGAAATCTTTGGGTTCGATAACTCGGACTTTAAAGCTATTCTGCAATTGACCGGTACACTGCCGGTTGTGTTGCTTAGGATCGAGTCTTAGTCTTAGTTTTATAAATTTAAAGCTTTTCGGTGTCTAGTTTAGAGTCAATTTTTGTTAGTTTTATTTAGGTAGTCTAGCACACATCACTAACCCTATAGATATATATATATATATATATATATATATATATATATATATATATATATATATATATATGGCATATGAGATCGTGCAAGTTTGTAAATCAAATATTGTAATAACTTTTTTGTAAAATAACTATTAGATGTGAACCTGTCTATTATAGGGGAGGTGTTAAACTCTATAAGTCTTGATTTTGACAATTCATACGTTAGTATTCACTCGTAATTTTGATTAAAATTTACATTGATATCTCGGTTTTTAAATTATCCACATTAAAAATTTAATAAAATAAGCACGTCGCAATGAAAAACTAGAATTCAATAAAACAATGTATTTAAAAAATCATAATAAAATTATTTAAAAAAATTGGAACCCTAAAGCAACTTTACCGGATTGCATATATGTGCTTCAATTACATTTTTACAAAAACCTACATTTTAAATGAAATTTACACCCATAGCATAGTTAAAATAAGCAAGTCACAACCTCGCATTCAAAATTAAATAAAATTGTATATTTTAAAAGTTATAAAAGCTAAATATAATATATAAAAATATGAGTAAGTAATGTGCCAAAAGGTAGTTGGAAAAAATACAAAAGTACTAGGTATAATTTAAGGGGTAATTATAGTTAAACATGAGAGATCATATCTTAACGTAGTGTTTAAATCACTTGTACATTAGTGCTTAAAGCACCTCCACCGATCATTTTATTTTATAAATTATATATCTATATCTAATAAAAGAAATATATATTGTCGCTTGTCGCTCTTCTGTTCATCTTTAGGTTTATTTTGCCGCTTAAACCCCAAGGGTTTGTTTTGTCTATTTGTCTGATACGCAGACCCTATTTTGCTATCCTACCCATTTCTAATATCTAATTTGTTTCTTTAACACTAAATCTTTATTGTTGTGTATCGTATATTCGTATCCATATCGTCTTCCTCACCATCACGATGCAACCATCCCTCTACGAAGAAGCCTTTCGATTTCAAGTTGTCACTTCCTGATGTGTTCTTAATTCCAATCGATTTGTAAACTTCTTTCTCACCCTGCTAAACATCAGTGCTTGCTTCTAATGTTACGTTTTGTGTTTCTTCTTGCTCAACCGCTAGAAACTGTGTGTATGGCTACGTAGGGTTTCGCCCTTACTTCTTTGTTTGTCCTCCATTCACCGGTGTTTAAGTACACTTTCTGAGCCTTATGCTGTTGGATTTGAAGATGATGTTCGATTAGAAAAACATTTATTTGAATATTAGAACCTTCAAGATAGTTTACTTTGTTAAACCAAAATGTAAGAATAATAAAGCATCATGTTTTTCATAGAATCATCTATACAAGTGGCTTTGTTTTAAATAAAATCTAATTATTCTACACGTAGATAAACTTATGTTACTAGCTTATATTGTTGGTGAGGCACTAGATTCTTAATTTCATATTCTATACAATGTTGTTGGCCATAAGACTAAAGCAATTATGTTGTTAAAAAACTAGAGTTAGTCACGGTTTTGGTTTTAGTTCATGTGATTTGATGATTTTAATCATTTTCATCTAATATTTTAAAAATACCCAATTTAATCATAGTTATTTAGGATCTTTCACAATCAATACAAACCCTTTATCTCCATCCAATTCTTTTATATTTTTTAATACCCTTGACTAAAATTGTGACTATAATACAAACTAGTTATTTCTCCCGCGCGTTGCCGCGTGAGCTTGATACAATTACTCGTCCTCATCCATCATCATCGACTCATAGATGTTACCGGCCCATAGTGAATCCACAAAGGTGAAAACAAACCATCGCCATCGAGAGGGCGTGGTGACAGCTATATCGCCGCCACCTACACAAACCAGACCAACTAAATAGCAACAGCAATAACCATAGCAACATCGTCTGAGACGAATCTTGATTCGTCATCATCGACAAGTAAAAAAAGGGCGGTCTCAGACGGATCCTCGTCCATCATCATCGACCCATAGATGTTACCGGCTGTTCAATGTATATCTCATAACTAACGGGAATGGTTAAACTTAAGTACCTGAATCAACCAGACGACATTCTCACTGTACAATTCATTATTCACGATCCAACTTGCCAAATTGTCCCACTCATTTTACTTCATCCCATATATAGATATTCTGTACTCAGCCATCTATTAAGGAATATAGGTTAAGATAATCACTTTGTAGCAGGATAAAAGATGTGCCAACAATGTCAACACTTAGATGTAAGGAAACGACTGTGTTATTGCATTAGCACCATTGTATCTTTTAGAAATGAAAGGAAAACAAAATTTAAACAGAAAAGGAATGAAATAACATGCAATAATACAGAATCATCCTCATATGTAGACCCGTTAAATGTTTCAGAACCTTTTTTTCTCAAAGATCATGTCAAAACTCACTTGATATTTACTTGCATCAAGATCTTCAAACACTTGTTTTGTCAGCTCAGCAAGGAAACGACCTGAAAAAAATAGTAAGCATGAGTGATGAGTCAATAGTTAATACATAAGGCACAGACCCATTCAAATTTAAGTTAGTAAAGATTACCCAGAATCAGATTATCTTGTTTTAAGAAAATCTCCCGTAGCCTACTCTGACCATAGGGATTGTACTTCAGATTGAATTTTCAAAACGATGAAAAGTGCTCTTGTCGGCATGCAAGATGAAACAAATAATGCTCCAACTTTAAATTGTAAATAAAAAAAAGAAAGTTACAGAAACATTGAAGGGTATTGATAGAGCAGAAGAGATTTCTTGAATCAGCTCTTTTGCTTCTTCTTTATAACCCTATGAAGAAAAAGAACAATTGTTCAGGGACTAAAGAGTCATCTTTTAAACATAATTAAAATTCTATTTACCTTTAACTTTAGATGTCCAGGTTCATTACAGGGCACAGGACTGACATTAAGCAAAATGGCCAAATCTTCCATTTTTACCCTCTCCATTTCACAGTTATGGTGAGATGGCCATGACTCGATTTTTGAAAGACAATTTCTAACACCTTCTACCCAATTTTGAGCTTGAACCAAGTTGTTCGCCACTTCTCTAACCTATTTTCAATCACGCTATGATATAAATGATGACTTTTCAACCAAATATATAAATGGTAAGTAATCAGACTTTAATCTTACTGGGTCCATTTCAGAACCAGCCCAAAGAAACTGTTCGGCTTCTTTCAAGGTAAGGGAATACGCGTGTAACGCCCCGAAATTTCCCGAAGACAAGCCATGTAATAATAATGGGCTTTTAAGGGATTAATTTAAGAAATAAGGATAAATTGGTGGGCTATGGACCAAATTAGCCTTAATGGGCTATGTGTTGGTGGGTTTAAGGGCCCTAATCAGCCCTTAAACAATGCATGATCAGATTCATTTCAACATTATCAACCCTAGCCACCAAATTCATAGAGAGAGAAAGTAGAGAGAGAAAGTGGTGAAATCACAAGATTTGAAGCTTCTAAGATCAAGGGATTGAAGATCTGGGTGTTTGTGCATCAAATCTCAAAGAAAGGAGCAACAAACAAGGTAAGAATCGACCTCTAAACCTCTCTGTTGATCAAACCCGGATTCTAGGGTTTTGGGGTTTTAAAAGTCTAAAAGAAACACATAAAGGTCGAATTTTTACGTATGAAAATGTGTAAAAATGCCAGAAATGGTTTCATGGAAGGTAAACCAAAGATTTGGACGTAAAAAGTTAAGATTTTAGATTAAAAACGGGCTGGTTCGTCATTGATATGCATCCAGCGAAACTGTGCCCCGATCCAGCGAAACTGTGCACTCATCCAGCGAAACTATGCAGCGAAACTAAGAGAAGTTCCAGCGAAACTACAGTTTCGCTGGGGCGAAACTACTGTTTCGCTGATATGTTCGCCAGTGCCCAGGTTGACCCATAGATATTGCGAAACTAGGAAATTCCAACGAAAGTTGGGCGCTCAAGGCAGCGAATCTGTCCAACGAAACTGGCAGAAATGCTGCCCAGCGAAACTGTCAGCGAAACTGTCAGCGAAACTGGCAGCGAAACTGCCAGCGAAACTATGAGCAAATTATGAAGAAAATGATGTTTTTGTGTATTAACTTTCGTGCAGCCAGAGCATTCGGACCATAGCTTAAGTAACTTAGGATTTAAGCTATTTGCTAAGTTCAGGTGAGTTCTAGACCCCCTTATTTAAACGTTTTTCCATGTTTTTGGGGGCTATTATGCATAGTAAACATAAGGTTTTCAAGGTAAGGATTTCAAGTTATTTTAACAAGAAAATACATTTTTCTAAAGCCCGGCCCCAGCCAGGGGCGTTGCCCCTTGGACCCCACTAGGGGCTGCTGCCCCTAGGACCCCGCTATCAGGGGCTGCCGCCCCCGAACCCCCGCTGTCCCGCGGAGGGTCGGTTACGTGTTATGATGACTAGTACTTGGTATGTTGTGTACTTAATAATTTACGTACTATATATTAAGTGAAAGATAACATTAATGAGAAGTGGAACTTAATGAATGTTACCCCCGGGCCCATATGATGATGAAAAGTCTTGCAAGCACTATGATAGACTTCACTTATGTGAGTCTGATGTATGATGATGGATCCGTATTCATGAGCAGGCTACGTGCCTTGCAGTGTGGATCAACTGTCGGGGGTTAGCTACCGTTTTCATGTGTACCGACAGGGATTGGCATTTGTTGTCAATCAACATGGAGCTCTTGCTTTGTGCAATCTCATTTATGCTAAAGTGGAAGATATTAATGAATGAAAGATAATGAACATGCTTATTATGATGAAATGTATGTATTACGTACGCGTGGTCATTATATAAAAGACAAAGTTATATTTACTATTTACTCAAAACTAGAACTCACTCAGCGTAGCTGACTTTTTATGCATAATAGTGGACAGGTAAGCGCTGATGCTGAGGATGGCACCACGAAGCTACTTGGGGAGATATGGATGGCAGTCCTGTTAATGAAGTCTTTATTGTAATTGATGAACAAGAAATATGTTTTGATTACGTTTAAGGGACAAATGTATGAGTACAATGGGGTTTCTAAGTTTTAAATGAATGTTTAATTATTTTCCGCTGCAATGTTTTGTTATTAAACTGGTTTTATGCTATGAATTGCCAACTGTGAGGCTTCCCGGGAACGGGGCCTTACAACGCGTCACTTGAATATGGCATCTGAAGGATTTTACAAGATCTCAGGAGCCATTCTTGAGCAAGTTGTTTGATCGTAACATGGGCACCTTTAACCTACGTATAATAATAAAAACACAGTCAAGTGGAAAGTAGCATTATACTTTCACCAATATTGCAATATGCAGACATCTTTGAACACATAATTTGAACTACGATTTTCATGATTTGAAAAACTGGTAATTTTAGTTAGAATTCAAACCTTTTTCGATAAAAAGGTAGTCTCATTGGTACACGTCAGATGCTTTCTTGTGTTTCTCTTTTCAATGATATCCTCAGAATTCTATGGCTCCGTCTTAATTATTAATTCATTTAATTCTGCAAGTGTGTGACGATAGTGAAAATGGCGTTTGCAGGGCTTGCATTCGCACAGGTTTTCCCAATGTTGTATGTATAATACAAATAATTAGTCATACAGAATTAAGGGCCAATGGTCCATCGATTATATATGCAGACAGCAGATATATATATGGTAAATTACTAAATTAGGTTATTTCAATTTGGAATATAAATCACTTTACCTCCAGACAGACAAAAGCGGAAGGCCTGCAGCTGCAACCGACAGCCGACAGATACAAGAACTGCTGACATATGACGCATGTTGCATCCTATAAAACATTGTCCATAATTTTCATGAAATACATAATTTTTGCTTGATAATGTTAAAAATTATATTCCAAAAAAAGAAAAAAAAAGACACTGAAACCTCAAGTTACCTTTTCAAGACCAACATAATTTGGGTGCTTTCGAGGGGCCATGGGAGAAGAACGAATGATGTCATTTTTCCAAAGCCTTTCTCTCAAACTCTTTTCTTTATTGTACACACGAAGCAATTCGTTTTTCAAGTAAGGTAATGCATTGCTATCAAAATCATTCTGTAAATAGTAGGCAAAATACAATAACAATAATAAGCATCTAGAACATGTCCATAAGACCTGTAGCTGAAATTGTTGCCATTTAAGCAAACAAAAAACACAAGAAATCACAAACAGAAAAGAAATGTTAATATTGGAAAATAAATTATCACCTCACAACATCATCAACAATTACACAAAAGTATAAAAATGATATTTAATCAGACGATATAAGAGTACAGATTCATGTAACAAACTTCTGACCTTCGTTTGTTACCATAATTAGAAATATAAAAAATAAACTAAAAATAAATATAAAAGATTGAGACCTGGACTACCACAGAAAGCATCTCTTCATGAGACAAGACAGCAGGTCTGCGATAATGCTGATAAAGTTCTGCCCCAAAACCACCATAAGGTAACCAATCAGCTGGTGCAAAATTGACAGCTTCTGCACAATTTAAACCTGCCAAAACCAAATATTATCTCACTAAATACAAGTACAAAGTGCAGGATCGATTATGGGTGGTTTTTCTCTCAACTCACTGTGAACAACACTCAGCAAGTAGTCTATGAAGAGTTGATCACAATATAACAAGTAACAAGCAGTAAGAAAATTAACACAGCAGGTAAATTTTCAAGGTACTTTTATATATTGCTTCTCAACTCAAAGGATTACAAGACTCTTGGACTCAAATCACTTATCTAATGAGTTACATGGAGAAGATATATATAATACTACCTACAGCCAGATATACTTTGATACCAGCTGGACACCTCTAACCTTACATCTATGCTACAAGACTCTAGGTGAGGTCTTTCAGACATTTTGCCTGAGAGTTGGTAGTCAGGACATGTCCCTGACTTACCTTTTGTCACCAACTAAGGTTGGTAACATGTACTATCATAAAAAGGTGAACAGTAGAATAAAGTATGGTCAACAACATGGCTCTTTAGGAAGATGTCATGCTGTATCAGAGGTCTGCAGCGGACTGTCAGGGACCATACTTATATCTACTGGACATAGCAATGTCTTCCGAAGGATAAAGTACTTCGGAAGAATAACTTCTTCCGAAGCCACTTATACTTCGGAAGACTGCTTCTTCCGAGGCTTGGAGTCTTCTTTGTCTTTGGAAGCAGACTTTGTCTTCAGCTCTTTCATCAGACTTTGTCTTCGGAAGCTCAGACTTTGTCTTCAGCTTTTTCATCAGACTTTGTCTTCGGAAGCTCAGACTTTGTCTTCGGAAGATGGTCTTCAGCTGGTGGCTTTAGCTGTTGTCTTCAGCAGTTGACTTCAGCTTTTGCCTTCAGTAGATATCTTCAGCTGTTCCTCAGACTCTCGGAAGATCTCTTGCTTGGCTTCGGAAGCCCTTCAATGTAGCACCAAAAGTGACTATGAAGTGGTTTTGGTTGCACCAGCCTTATCATGATCCAACAAACTCCCCCTAAGCTGATGCTACCAAAACTTCACTTCTCTCTTCTTCTCAAAGCTCTCAGCACCAAGGAAAGTAAGTGTTTATCAGTGTCTTTATTCTTTCCTGCTGTGGTGCTCAGAATGTTGTACAGATCCTTGGTGGACAGAACCTCTACTCTGTCACCTTGGAATATGTGTACCCTCTATTGTGGCCCTCTGAAAAGAGTTAGTTGATGGGAAGTATAGTCATATTCCTATCGAACTATTGGTTCCAATTCAGGACCTTCCACCATCTGTAGAAAGGCTGTGCCTTTGGTGGTTGGTCTTTCCTTGTTTTCCACTCCTTTCAACTTCAACTCTTCTTCAATCTTGGCTCTTCTACTTCGTTCAGCCAAGTGGAGACCGCTGATATGGTTTCTGATGTGTGCAGCAGTCTCAGAGTTGGAGGGATTGGAGAATGGCTTCTCTGCAAGCTCAGCAAGATCAAATCTGCTGAGATGCAGTAGAGAAGTGGCATTAAGCCTGTTGGTTTCACCATTCTCCCTTTCCACAATAAAGTTGTGAGAAGGTTCATCGAACCTCCACTGGATTATAGCATTTCTAGGTCCAGGAGATTGACCAGAAATCTTGTCCTCTTTCCTGGTATCCAGCAGAGTCACCAGTCTCCTTCTTAATCTCTTCTCCTCAGCATTGAGGGTATCGGAGTTGAGACCAAAAGTCTTGCAGCCTGGCCCAAAGTGTCTCTAGGCAACTCAAGAAATTGGCCTAGGGTGAGGGAGTTTGAAGAGTTATCAACATAGGTGATGTTAATAAGCTCTCCCTCACAGGAGATGCTGCTCAAAGTGGTGCAGTTGATGAGCCGTGTCTTGAACTCCTTTATTTCCTCAAAGGAGAGATGTTGAGGAGGCTGAGGGGATGGTCTTGGTTTTTGTTGGGTAGGCTTAGGTTTAGTGGTTTTGGGTTGTGTCTTGGGTTTTAGGATGGGTAGTTTGGGTGGTTGAGGTGATGTGGTAGGTTTGGGTAGAGTTGTGGGTTGAGGGGTGAAGGTTTCATCAGTGGGTTCTGTTTTGATGGGAAAAGGGGTTGGTTCTGGTGTGGGTTGTGGCTGGGGTTGAGTGGCTGGGGTTGAGACCGTTCCCTGTACCCTCCTGTACATCTCCATTCTCTTCCTGAAATGGATTTCAGCTTTGATTTCACTGACTATCCTGCTGGAGTGTCCTTTCGGACATAGGTCCCACCTGCCTACCAGAGAAGCCATGAGCCCGGAGATAGTCCTTCATCCAGGCTTTGTGAGATAGTCCTTCATCCAGGCTTTGTCATTGGACTTCTTGGTGGCAGTGACCTCCTTCTCTTCCTCCCTCCTCTTCCTCTCCCTCAGCTTCTCCCTAGCAGCCTTCTTCCTTTCCTTCTCCATTTGATCCTGCTCTTTATTGTGGAGTAGCAGGATCATGTCATTGTCATGTGGAGATAGTTCAGGAAGGCTGAAGCCTCTTGAGAGTAGGAATTTGACCCTATCCTCTCTCAGCTTCAGGGCTGCTTCTCTTTTTTCTTCTTCTTCCCTCTCCAAGGCCAACCTGGCTTCTTTTTCTTGTTGTAGCCTAGTTGACCTTTCCAAAGTCACCAACTCCTCTAGTGGTAGCAGGAGTATCTCCTCATTGGCAGCTCCTAGACTGATGAGCTGGTCAATGAGTGCTGTTCTTCTCCTTTGGTTGATTTCTTCCTGATTGGCTGCAGCTGCCTTAGAACTAGCAGCTAGCATCTTTTCAGTAGGAAATCTGCCTTTCTTTTGGAGCTTCTCAATTCTCTCCTCCTCCTAAAGCTCTTCTGCAGTCAATTTTCTTTTTCCTTTGTCTTTGGCGGTGCTTGACTGTGGTGGTTCTTGGATGGAGGGTTGTGATTGAGAGAGAAGTTCAGCTGGTGTTTGGGTTGGAGGAATGTCAGAAATGTCCTCCCTGCTCACCTCAGATGCTATTTCAGCAATAACATCTGTGATAGTCAGTTCCTCGGACATCTGAAATAAGCCTTCCGCAGCTTCTATTTCGGCTTCGGAAGATTTTTCTTGTTCTTCCGAGGCTTCCATGTAGGCTTCGAAAGCTTCAGCTTGAGCTTCGGAAGATGAGACAGCTGCAAGTTCTGTCCCAACTGTTTCAGTTGCTGGGCCATCAGTCCCCATTTCCCCTTCGAAGCTAATCTCAGGTTCCATGTGGACCTTAGGTTGACCAACTTCTTCCACAGTGGTAGAAGGTGCAGTCAGTCTTTGAAGCTCCTCAGCCCCAAAGTATATAAGTGTGGTGTCGGGGCTGGGCTGTTCTAGGGATGATCTCAATACAAACTTTGTGAAAAGTCTGTAGAGATCTTGAAGCATATTTGAGTCAATCTCTAGAAAGGATTGAGATGACTCAGGTAGTGTGATGAGTTGGGAAGTAAGGGATTGGGTCTGTGGTTCCTCAGATATTTGTCTCTGAACTTTCTCCCCCTTTTTGGTAGCATCATCTTGAGAGCTAGATGAGCTAGAGGAAGAAGTCATTGAGACCTGAATTGGTACATGCCTAACAGACCTCTCCGTCTGTTTCTCAGCTAGTTTAGCCTTGAGGTTATTAATCTCAAGTTGCTGAGTGGCAGTCCTTGATTCTAAGATCCTCACCTGTGATTCCAGTTTGGAGACCTTAGAAAGCAAGTACTGAAGTGTTAGTTGCATACTTCCCTCATCTTCATGAGAAGAATCACAGGGAGATGAGATAACATACCTAGTATGCTCACTCTCACCACCAGATGTGGCTTCTTGGCACCCTGGTTTCCTTTGCTCAGAGTCATCTCTTTCAGAGACGTCTATGGGCAAAGTTGCCGTAGACTCAGTCCTAATTATGTTACCACTGTCCTGAGAGCTCAAAGAGAGACTCTAAGTAGTGGCAGCTGAGTCTACATGAGTCCCCTCTACATCAGTGGGACTCACCTCAGTAACTGGCTTCTGATGGGGGCTAGAGACAAGGGTTCCCTCCTGGCTCTGTTGATCTTTCAGAGGGTGTTGTAGATCAACTTCATGGCCATGGAGAGATGTAATCTCTTCACCAGTGCGGAGTAAAAGGTCAGTGAAAGAGAGGGTGGTTAGTCCTACTGACCCGGGACCTAGATCAATGTCTACAGGCATTGAGCCTATGGTGGGGCTGTCCCTAGAAGGCTGCACAGGAGAGTGTAGAGACTCACCCTGTGGGCTTAAGGCTTGGGGTTCGGGCTCAGGGGTTTGAGACTGAGGAGGCTCAAAACCCACATTAAGGTCAATTGTGAAGGATGGGTGACCTCGGACTGAGTGGGAGCCCATGATTCCACTCTAGCCCTTTGGGTGTGAACAGGAGGAGCTTGTTCAATCAGAGTAGATTGAACAAGGGTTCGTTTTGGACGTCTCTGGTAGGTAGCTTTGATGGGTAAAGAAGGTTTTGGCATTATGGTGGATGTTGCTGGTGTGGGTTCATCACCTGTGGGGATAACAGGGATGTCACCTGGAGCTATGCGCTCAGTCATCTCTGGAGGTAGTGGAGTGTACCTTCTAGTGAAGTTGGCGGACATTTTCTTCAGTATCTTAAAGATGGTAGGTCTCACTTGTGGAACAGTAAGAGCAGCTACGCAGACAAGCTTGCTTGGTTCCATCTCACAGTTGATTATGTGTTGAATAAATCGGGGATACATGAAGAATGTATCCCTGCTCAGATTTCCGATAAGGTTGGTCAACACAAATCGTGAGTAGTTGAAGCGAAGACCTCTCACCAACCCATGAACTAGGCATCCTAGTTCATATGGGATTTGATCCCAACCCCCTGATTTGTTGGAGAGGCAATGCTGGATAATATGCAGCAGGAACTTCCAATGGTAAGAGAAATTAAACTTGTACACGGTTGATCTGCTGACATCTCCTCCATATCACATGAGGATATAGGTGCCTTCCAAGTCTTCTTTGAGGAACTAGTAGGAGCCCCATCATCATGAAGCTCGAGATGCTCCCTGATGAGCTGTTCAGTGATGACCAACTCTTGGCCACAAATGCGGGTTCTCAGGACTCGAACCCCATTCTGAACTGCAGTTTGACCGTTGCTCCAGAATTCGGACATATGGTTGGAGTATACGGATGGGTTAACAGTTAGTGCAGTGAGGTATGTGGATTCGGTAAGAAAGATGATGATTTGGGTGAAGTCGACATCCCTTGACGAATCAAGTAATGCGACTTGGTTGTGCTGAGGGTTTAGCGCCATTCAAGAGAAGGTAAGCTTGAAATTTGGGTGAAATTACAAGTTTGACAGTGAAGGGAATAATTAGGGCTGTAAAGTGGTAAAAGAAGATGAAATGGATCAGTCAAGATTATTTAAAAGGGGTTGAATTGTGGTAGTGGCGGTAATAGGGTAACTGTTTGGGGTTACTGTGGGTGGTATGGAGGTTTACGGCGGAGAAATGATAGTGGCGGCAAGGATAATTTTAAATAATCTGACCATCATGGGCAAAATCTTTACTTTTTACAGAGTGGGGCCCAAAAGATATCCGTTACATATAAAAACCTTTACTTCCGAGGGTAAAACATTTTCGAAGGTAATTTTCTTCCGAAGGCAATTTCTCTTCCGAAGCACGATATTGCTTCCGAAGGTAAAATTGTCCTTTGAAAGCACTTTATCTTCCGAAGCAAGGCATTGCTTCTGAAGGTAAAGTTGTCTTTCCGAATGGAGAGTTGTGTAAGTTTTAGAAGTAGATCTGATGTAAGATCAATCGCTTCTTCCGAGACCCAAAACTCTTCCGAGAAGAAAATTTCCATTGAGGAATTTGGCTTCGGAAGATATTCAAGAATATCTTCCGAGAGTTAATTCCTCATCGGAAGGAATTTACACTTAGAGTAATTTAAAGATCTTTTGTAACAGGGCTTAAATTGTATTGACACAAGACTTTACATTTAAAAAGGTTTTCAAAAGAGGTAGTTATTCAATGTTTATCATCCCAATTGCTGATATAAGATACTTAAATCTTTGTTCATCAAATGCCTTCATGAACAAATCAGCATATTGTTCATTTGAGTCAACTTTGATTAACTTTATCAGCTGTTTCTCATGAATATCTCTAATGAAATGATACCTGATATCAATGTGCTTTGTCTTGGAGTGCTTCACCGGATTCTCAGTAATGGAGATAGCACTGTTGTTGTCAATATGGATAGGAGTAGTCATGAAGTTGAATCCATAGTCTAACATCTGATTTTGAATCCATAGCAGTTGAGCACAGCAGCTAGCAGCAGCAATGTATTTAGCTTCAGCAGTTGATGTAGAGACACAGGATTGTTTCTTGCATTGCCATGAGATAATCCTTCCACCAAGAAATTGACATCCTCCTGATGTTGATTTCTTGTCAATGTTGCAGCCACCATAGTCGCTGTCAGAGTATCCATAGAGATTGAAATCACTATTTCTTGGATACCAGAGACCTAGTTTAGGTGCTCCTTTAAGGTATCTGAGGATTCTCTTTGCAGCAGCTAGGTGAGACACCTTTGGAGAAGCCTGATATCTTGCACAAATGCATGTGGCAAACATGATATCTGGTCTACTAGCAGTAAGATACATCAGAGAACCAATGCTTGCTCTATACTGATGTTGATCAGTATCCTCCCCCTCAAGGTCAGGGCAAAGATTATGGTTTCTGGGTATGGGTGTCTTTGCTGGTTTACAATCCTTCATTTCAAATCTATCTAAGATGTCTGAGACATACTTAGATTGACTTATGAAGAACCCTTCCTTCATCTGTTTCACCTGAATTCCAAGGAAAAAGTCCATTTTTCTCATGGAACTCATCTCAAACTTCTGCTTCATTATGCTTTCAAAGTCCTTGCACATTTGGTCGTTTGAAGAACCAAATATGATGTCATCAACGTAGACTTGTACAAGCAAAATGTCTTCTCCACTCTTTCTGATGAAAAGAGTCTTGTCGATGGTACCTCTAGTGTATCCATTCTTCAGGAGAAACTGAGACAAGGTCTCATACCACAGCCTAGGTGCTTGGTGCAGCCCATATAGAGCTTTATCCAGTTTGCACACGTAGTTGGGGTGCTGTGGGTCTTCAAATCCTGGAGGTTGACATACATAGATTTCCCTATCTATATCCCCATATAGAAAAACACACTTGACATCAAGTTGGTAGACTGTGAAGTTCTTGGATGCAGCATAAGCAAGGAAGATCCTAACTGCCTCAAGTCTTGCAACAGGTGCAAAGACATCAGTATAATCGATTCCTTCCTTCTGGGTGTATCCTTGAACTACTAGTCTTGCCTTATTCTTGATATCAAGCCTCTATCATCTTTCTTGTTCCTGAACACCCATTTAGTGCCTATGGGTACTTGACCAGATGGTAGTGGGCATAGATTCCAGACCTTTTGTCTTCTGAATTGAAGCAGCTCCTCCTGCATTGATTCCACCCAACTACTATCCTTTAAGGCATATTCTACCTTCTTTGGTTCCATCTGAGACAAGAAGCATGAGTACAAGCAGACATTCCCATGATGAGTTTGTCCTCTTGTTCTCACACCCTCAGAGATATTCCCTATGATGTTCTCAGTTGGATGAGTGTTGTGAATCCTAAGAAGAGGAATCACTTCCAGTTGCAGTGATAAGTCTAAGTTAGACATATTCTGATCAGGAACTGGATCACTCTGTCCAACTGCTGTTTCAAAGTCATTCAATGAGGACTGATTGAATGATTGAGAAACATCATCAATGGTTGGTTGTGAAGTAGGATTAACAGTTGCCTGTTCCTTCAGAATACTACTTCCCTCAACCTGGTGTTGTAATGGATCACCTGAAGAACTTTGAGGTTGATCAAGTGATTCACTTGTTGAAGCTTCATTAGTCCTGGAGATAGTTACACTATCAGATCTGTGAATGGTTGAAGCTTGTTGCCTTTCAGCTCTTGGAGAATTTGGAAGAGGTCTGGGAAGCTCAAACAGTTGACTTGCATCAGCATCAGCATCAGCATTCTCTTGAGCACCTGTTCCAGCTGAAACATTCTCACAAGATGGTTTAGAATAGTTTGGAAACAATTCTAAATCAAAGATATACTCAGGTCCATTCCCCCTAACACAAGGAGTGTGCTCATTAACAACTATATTGGATGATTCCTCAAATTGTTGATTCTTGATATTGTATACTCTATAAGCTTTAGAGCTAGAAGAGTATCCAATAAAGATAGCATCATCCGACTTCTCAGCAAACTTTGCTAAGTTGTCCTTTGTGTTAAGTATGGTACACCTGCAGCCAAAGGACCTTAGAAAGCCAATGAACGGTGGCCTCTTGTTCCATAACTCATAAGGGGTTTTTCCATGGGGCTTAACTACAAGTACCCTGTTCTGCACATAGCATGCAGTGCTGACTGCCTCTGCCCAGAATGTTAGAGGTAGCTTTGAATCAGCTAACATGGTCCGAGCAGCCTCAATAAGTGTCCTGTTCCTCCTCTCAGCAACACCGTTTTGTTGAGGAGTTTTGGGAGCACTGTATTGTCTGGCAATCCCTTTTGAGTCACAGAATGAGTCAAGAATGAAGTTCTTAAACTCAGTCCCTTGATCACTTCTAATGATCTTAACCTTGTGATCAATTTGATTTTCTATTTTAAGAATAAAAGATTTTAAAGTTTCAGCAGTTTCATCTTTACTTCTTAAAAAGAATACCCATGTAAATCTTGTAAAATTATCAACTATCACAAGGCAGTATGATTTCCTTCCAATGCTCATTATACTTGTGGGTCCAAAGAGATCCATGTGCAATAAGTGTAATGGAGTAGTGATAGAGTTAACACATTTGGATTTATGAGATGATCTGTGTTGTTTCCCTTTCAGGCATGCAACACAGTTATCTTTGCAGAAACATTCCTTTTTAGGCAAACCATGTACCAAGTTATTTTTAGCCAATTTATTCATTGTTTTAAAATTCACATGACACATGCGTTTATGCCATAGTGTTGACTCATCACTATCAGCTTTGGAAAGAAAGCATGATACTTCACCCATAGGAGAAGCATTGTTCATATCCAGCTTGTACATATCCCCTTTCCTGGAGATCTAAGAAGCACCAATTCCGGAGGAATTGTCATCCCTGGTTTGAGGATAATGCACTCATGTTCTGTGAAGAGCATCTGATGCTTCTGGTCACAGAATTGAGAAACACTTAACAGATTGTGTTCAAGCTGTTTGACAAAGTGAACTTTGTCAATGTTTATTCTGCCATTGGATATACTTCCTCTGCCAGAAATATATCCTTCGGCCTCACCTCCAAATGGACAGGCCCTCCATCAAAGTTCTGGAATTGTTGAAGGAGAGATCTGTTCCCTGTCATGTACCTGGAGCATCCACTATCTACAATCCAGACATTGTTGTTCTTGTCAAATGGACGTCCCTGCACATAAGATGAGATGGTTAGTTTTGTTTGGAAGCCCAAGCCTTGCTGGTCTTGGGCTCTTCCAAAGATAGTGACATAATTGAACCAAAAGATATGCATTGGGGTTCAATAGAGGTCATTGTTGAAGAAGAGGTTTGGGCTGCAGCATCTTCCTTGATCTTCCAATCCATCCCTTGGTTGATCTTTGAAGATGAGCTTGTTGAAGCTTGTGCAGCATGGCCTTCTTCCGAAGCTTCTTTCTATTCGGAAGAAGCCTTCACCACCTTTTCTTCCGAAGTAGTCTTCTTCTGAGATGGTTTCAAGGGAGCCTTCTTGTTCTTCTGAACCTTAAAAGATTTGGCTTCCGAAGCCATTTTCCCTTCGGAAGAAGTAGTTTCTTCCGAAAGCAACTTGGCTTCCGAGACCAACTTTCCCTTTTTCATCATTTGGACCTTTTGAAGTGGTCCAACTGAGAAACCTTCTCTGACTCCTTCTTTTCTAACATTATTTGCATAATGTGTGCTTGCTGGATTGTAGTAACAATCTTTAGCCATGTGGTTGTGCAGACCACACATTATGCAGGCAATGTTAGTCTTCTGGGAACTTACAGGTTGCTGTTTCTTGGGTTTGTTCTCTTCATCAGCAACTTTCCCTTTCAACTTCTGATCCTTCAGTAGGACAGGAGTGCTGGTATTACACTCCTTTCCTGAGTCAGAAGTACCTACCACTTGAAATCCGGCAGAAATGAAGACATCCTTTTGCTTTGGGTCGATCTTAAGCTTGGACTCTGCAACCTTCTTGGCAGTCCTTCTAGTAGCTTTAGCTCTGCTTCTTCTTGCCTTGGTGGTTAGGATTTGGTCTTCACAGGTGGAGATGAGTGTATCCTCCTGTTTCTCCCCTGTGGTGGCTACTATTTTTGCCTCATCCTTTAGTTCCAATGGAGAAGGGTCAGCAGTTGGAACCTCTTGCTCTTCAGTACCACATCTAGGTAGTCTAATAGACTCATAAGAGTGTGGTGGAGCTATTTCATTGGTTCCCAACCCTTCTTTGTTTTGATAAAACATTTTGGAATGAGAGGTTGATGCAAGAATAGTTTGGAAGCTTTGCTCAGCAATAGCTTGCTTCCTGGCCTGAGCCTTAGCTGTGACCAACTGGGCTTGAACCTCAGATAGTTTGGATATCAGATCTTTAATTTGAGTCTTATAATTAGTCTTTTCATGTTTTAAAAGAGACACAGTTTTCTCTAACTCCTCAATTTTCTTTTGATAGTCAGATTCAGCTCTCTTAAAATCAGATTTTAGCACATTTAAAGACTCAACCTCAGATCTGATTTCCGAAATGTAATCCTTATAAAGTTGAACTTTAGCAATACAGGTAGCAGTAAAAAGATGTTCATATACCTGATCATCATCTGTTCCGGCCATGAGTGCCTGAGCAGGAGTCACATCCTGTATCATGAAGCTCCAGTCAACTTCTTGAGCCACAGCAGCTGTTTCAGTTGACTTCTCTTCATGCTTTGAAGCAGTGGGATGTGTGGAGGCCTGTGGGGTTCCCGGGTTGTTCTTGGGAGCCTTGCATTCCCTAGCAAAGTGACCAAGTTGGTTGCAGTTGTAACACTTTGCTTTGCTTTTGTCAAACCCAAACCTGCTGTTGACTGGGTTTTGAGGGAATTGCCTTCCAGTTCTCTTGAAGAACTTCTTCGCTCTGTAAGTTAAAAGAGCCATTTGCTGGACAATATCCATATACTCCACATCATCTGGACTGAAGCACTCAAGATCATCAAAGCAGTATTGAAAATCACCAGAGTGTCCACTTCCAGAGACAAAGGCACAACTATCATGAGAGGAGTTGTGTTGAACCTTTTGAGACTTTGGAGTCTCAGGTAGAGTAATGTAAGGTCCGTTGTGTGAGTTGTCAGGGTAACACAGCAACTGATGTTGTGGTTCCGTGATTTCCCTTTCAACAACATGAAGGGCTGAACTCAGTTGGTTATTGGAGTGACCAGAGGAGTTCTGCATGTTCATCTCCATCTGGAATGCACTTAGGATACCATACAACTCTGTCAGAGTAAGAGTCTTAAGGTCCGAAGTTCTCTTGATTACAACACAGTAATATATCCATAGTTTAGGAAGGGAAGACATGAACTTCCTAACTATGTCTCTATTCTCAAGAGCTACTCCAATATCCTCCAGAGTATCTACTAGCTCAACATACCTGAAGTATTGTTGAGTCAAGGTCTCACCAGCCTTAAAAGTAAAGTTCTCAAACTGCTGCTTCAAGAGATCCTTCTTGTTCTCTTGGGTTTCCTTGGATCCTTCATACATCAGCTTCAGTGCTTCCCATAAATCTTTAGCAGTTTTGCACTTCTTGAAGCGTCTGTAGACGGAGTTAGGGAGAGCAGTTTGGAGAGAAGTCATAGACCTTTGATCCAGCTCTATTCTCTTCCTGTCTTCTTCTGAGTAATCATCAACATCTTTTGGAATGATACGATTACCAGTGGTAGAAGTGGTGCTTGGTATGAAAGGACTATTGATAATGGAGTCCCACATCCTTGAATTTTGACACTTGATAAAGCCTTCCATTCTGATACACCATGTGTCAAAGTCTTCAGGGGTGATCAGTGGGGACTTGGTCATGGTACCGGTTTCCATATCAGCCTCGGAGAGAGCAGCCATTTGAGTGAGTGGTTTGTAGTGAGGAGTAAAAAACAGGTTGATTTGGATGGTAAGATCTCATAATCAAGAGCCTGGAGCTCTGATACCAATTGCAGGATCGATTATGGGTGGTTTTTCTCTCAACTCACTGTGAACAACACTCAGCGAGTAGTCTATGAAGAGTTGATCACAATATAACAAGTAACAAGCAGTAAGAAAATTAACACAGCAAGTAAATTTTCAAGGTACTTTTATATATTGCTTCTCAACTCAAAGGATTACAAGACTCTTGGAATCAAATCACTTATCTAATGAGCTACATGGAGAAGATATATATAATACTACCTACAGCCGGATATACTTTGATACCAGCTGGACACCTCTAACCTTACATCTATGCTACAAGACTCTAGGTGAGGTCTTTTAGACATTTTGCCTGAGAGTTGGTAGTCAGGACATATCCCTGACTTACCTTTTGTCACCAACTAAGGTTGGTAACATGTACTATCATAAAAAGGTGAACAGTAGAATAAAGTATGGTCAACAACATGGCTCTTTAGGAAGATGTCATGCTGTATCAGAGGTCTGCAGCGGACTGTCAGGGACCATACTTATATCTACTGGACATAGCAATGTCTTCCGAAGGATAAAGTACTTCGGAAGAATAACTTCTTCCGAAGCCACTTATACTTCGGAAGACTGCTTCTTCCGAGGCTTGGAGTCTTCTTTGTCTTCGGAAGCAGACTTTGTCTTCAGCTCTTTCGTCAGAATTTGTCTTCGGAAGGTCAGACTTTGTCTTCAGCTCTTTCATCAGACTTTGTCTTCGGAAGCTCAGACTTTGTCTTCGGAAGATGGTCTTCAGCTGTTGGCTTCAGCTGTTGTCTTCAGCAGTTGACTTCAGCTTTTGCCTTCAGTAGATATCTTCAGCTGTTGTTCCTCAGACTCTCGGAAGATCTCTTGCTTGGCTTCGTAAGCCCTTCAATGTAGCACCAAAAGTGACTATGATGTGGTTTTGGTTGCACCAGCCTTATCATGATCCAACACAAAGTATAAGATTTTTTATTGAAATAAATTTTATAGTGCATATTAGGCTCACCAAAGTTGAAACCTCCATGATAAGATCTAGGGAAGGTATGACAAAATTCCTAGGTTCCTGGAAGAGGCATATAAAAAAATAAAGTTAAATACAACATAAGTTAAAGAACAGGACCAACAGCGTTGTACTGTTTGACATGTAATTCCAAACCAACAGCGTTGTACTGTTTGACATGTAATTCCGAATAAAGGATATCTAAATATGTGAAGAAGCCATTCATAATGTATCAACACAATGGATTAGTATTTATTAAGTTATTGTAAGCATACAAATTATTTATTCGGTATTCAGCCTACCTTGTCCACACGATTACGTGGTCTTTTACGTATATACATATATATACATACGCATACAGGTTATTTATGGAACTTCAAATCATACATCTAAAAGTTATTTAAGTACTTATGACTCAAACGGGTCAAATAACAAAAATAAGAAAATAGTTAAAATCGGTCAATTTGGTTTTATATTTCATCTCATGTAGCGATGCATCATATTTGAATGCTAACAAAACCATGTGCATCATATCATCTTTATCTAAGGAATTAAGTTGTGAAACATGTAGATGAAAACCTAGCTTAATAGTTACTAATTACAACAGGTTGTATCTATATGCATATGGATTTAGAAACTGAAAAATCTTGCATTCAATTGTTGGATGAAATGAAATGAATGTAATAGAATCAGTGAGACCCTTGATTATGGTGTTCAATTGACCTATGGCTATGGGAACAGAACATGTCATTTAAATTGTAATATTTATATACTAAATCTGAAATAAATAACATCCAAGATACAAAAATTCCTTGGACAAATTTGATGAGAGCATGTGAAGTTCAAGTTCAAACCAATTAACCACTACTGAAAACCAATTACCTAAATGCAGCGGATAAATGCATCTGATGAAAAAAATATGAACTCCGTTTTTCCTAACTACTCAAACAGTCGATCAAACTTTTCAAGATCCCAAAGTACCCCGCGCCTGTGGTCGATTAACTCACATGACTAACTGAGCACTAAGCACATCCACTACTGAAAATCAATTACCTATATCTCCCATTTTACTCACTTCTCTAGAAACCAATTGTACTTTTCCAGGTCTAAATATCATCCCTTACATATTTCTTCTACTGTGCACTCCAGAGGGCGATTAACTTAAACGACTTAAGATCATTAAACACATCTTAATTTGGAAAAGCACCAGTAATATACTATTAAAAACCATACAACTTAAGTCCACATATAGATCTATCAATAAACTCATCAGTATACAGTTTTTCAGCTTTTAAGTAATCAACCAAATCCTCCTGAGCTATATCACAAACAAAAAAGCTTAGAACACCATAACCTAATTTCTAATTCTAAGTCCCCATACATAACACCGTATCTGATAGATAATCAACAAATTATTCGTCAATCGTAAACCGCATCAAATCGTTCACAACACAGCATCAAACACCAAATCAACACCAATGAACAAAAACTAACACGATTACCGACATAAAGACGCAGAATACATCAAATCTGACACAGAAAACAGCTAAATCGGCCACATGGAGCTTGTTGAAGGTTTCCGACCACTTCTTCACGGGGTCGGAGAAGCGGTGGTGCATCTTCAGAGTGAAGACGCTTGCATAGCAGTGTTTGATGAAATTGTTGCCCCAAATCGCAAGAAAAGTGATGAAGAAGACGAAGAAAGATTGCATTTTTAGTGAATTGAAGTGGTGTTGTCATTTAGTTGGAGGAATGATTACCTTTTTGTCATGCTCCCAGAAGAAAGAAATTGGTCTTTAGTAATCCTTACGTTTGCGTTCCATATTACATCTTTACCAACAGGCCAACTTGGAGGAGCTTTATAATCTCATGGAGGATGAACCAAACAGTCTTCTTGGTATTTCGATAATTCACAATGTCGATCAAGCTCTTCACCATCCTTAAACCCTGCTAAAAGATTAGCAGACACATTGTACCAAGGAACATAATGTTCTCTTTCTTTGCCACAAATCCCAACCTCATTCAGATTACTATCCCCATATGATAAACTTGTTAACTCCAAATAATCACTTGCTGTTTGCTCTTTCAGTCTCTTATAGTTTGTATAAATGTCTGATTTTATACTAAAAGAGACGGATTCGAAGGTGGTAAACGAAGATGTACGTAACAATACAATTACTGCAAGAACACTAACAAAACACAGAAGCAACCAACTCCATGGCGGTCTAGGGCCGAAGATCAAAGAAAGCTTATGAAACAAAGGTCTTCTCATATCTAAATGGTGCAATCTGCTTCCAAATAGCCAGTATCAAACTAATGCTCAACCTCAAGCTAACGTTATATACGAAAACCTCAGCCTCTCATGACATCAAACCTCATAGAATTATGATATAGAGAACAGTGCAACTTTTTAGGCAAACATCATGTCAGAAACCAGTGAAATTTCCCTAAACCAAGCAATCAATGCAACAGAAACAGATCGAGCAAACCTCTTTCCAAATTGAGTAACCAAATGTCTGCAGAATTATCTTCAGATCAACCTGAAATCGTCGACGAAGGCCCAAATTACAACTTAAATCCACATCATTACCATCAAGTCATCAACAAACAAAAAATCACACACAATTACACAATTTACATCAAATTCGTCACAAAATCACCACGGATCTGATCCGCACAAACGTAATAAGCAACCAACCGACAGAACACACAAATGCAACCAAAAAATAATTGAATACAAACTCCAATAAGTGAATAACCACCACATTCGCTAGGGTTTTGAGCAAATTACCAGTTCGTCGAGTGTAGATTTGGCTCAAAACTGCAAAAACAATAAAGGTGAACAACAGCGCCGCCTGTCCGCACCTCCTCCTCCGCCGGTCACATCTTTCTCGTCAACTCCACTGTCGCTCGCTTTACAAATGGAGCAATTGTTGGACCCACTGATGGTGCTGATGCTCAAATCGACTGATGGTGCTGATGCTCAAATCGACTGATGGTGCTGATGCTCAAATCGGTTCTTGGTGATTCAACCCCACTGTCGCTAGCTTTACAAGTGGAGCAATTGTTGGACCCACTGATGGTGCTGATGCTCAAATTGACTGATGGTGCTGATGCTCAAATCGGTTCTGGGTGATTCTCGAGCTCCTCTTTCTCGAAGTCGGGTGCTTTGGGGGTGAATAGGGTTTTGTTGGTACGGTGATGGTGCTGATGCTCAAATCCACTGATGGTGCTGATGCTCAAATCCACTGATGGTGCTGATGCTCAAATCGGTTCTGGGTGATTCTCGAGCTCCTCTTTCTCGAAGTCGGGTGCTTTGGGGGTGATTAGGGTTTTGTTGGTACGGTGGCACTGTAGCCACCGACCAAAGTCTTTAATAAGTATTATAATATATCACATTTATAATATTTAATTTTGATTTAATACATATTTATGTATAAGATATAATAACAAATAATATAAATCCCACTCTACCATGGTTTACCAAACTTAACCTATCCCATTTCATCAGTGACTAAACCACCTCCATGGCTAGTGACCTCCACCACCACCAACTGCCTTCTTCACCAAGCTTACCCACTCCTCTACCCTAGCCTAGATTCATCGTCATCCCTACCCTAGTTGCGTCTCTTTCATCATATGGGATGGGTGACAATCTTAGACTATGGTTGGTTTAGATTCTATGTAGATTTTAAGAGTAAGGTAGTAAGACTGTTAGAGCAACAATATGCTATTAGACCGAAGTTTTTGTTATTTTAAAATATTTTCAAGTAATAACAATTAAATATGTTTAGATGCTAGTGTCGGATAGATTATGAATCCTAGACATGAAAACCTGGCAGACTAAGTTTCCCGGCCATGAAGTTAACCTTGCGACAAATTACTAAACATATGCTATTAGACCGAAGCTTTTGTGCTTTAATAGTATTTTGAAGGTTTTAGTGAGTTTTAGTGTCTTAAGACACTATTTAAATATAATATCATATTATAATAGAATCTGTTTTATTTTTTAAGAAACTTAGGTGGACTCGTAGGAATAAAAATAAGCTTGTTTGATGACATATTCACAAGTTTATGAAACATTAGAGAAAAACGAGTTAAACACATAAATTAATTATAATAATAAAATCAAACTTACAAACTAAGTTTGAAATACGTGACTAACCAATGCAAATCCCAAATCGACAAGGAAAGAAAGAAAGGACTCTTAGGAGACTCTAAAAATAGAAAATTAGAATTGAGCTTAGATTATCAGTCTTAACAGGAACGCTCTAATGTTGAGAATACGTATCCACCATACCCCTTTGGGTGTTATTAATAGACGTTTTTGAAGCGTATGCAGCGGAAACTCTATATCAAATTGTCGTAGATAATTTCTAAATATATCCTCATTTAAGTTTATGTTTAGTTGTTATTTTTGTTAGGATTATTTTCGAAAAGGAGCACGAGCATAAAAGAAATGTCCGGGATGTACCAATTAGTAAGGGTTGTGCCACAGTCTTGGAATAGGGCATGTGAAAGTGCATGGATAATGCCAACATAGAGAAAAAGATAACGAATTATCCTTGAGATAGTTATTATCTAGACTATAGCCTAAACAATATTATTTTGTCCATATGATAAAACCAGATAGTTGTGAGCCTGTGTAAACAATTTCACTAACTTGATTGAGGTGAGTTCTTTTAAATTGTTTCTAAAACGAGATATGATGTGATGTTTTGTTAATTGGTAATAATTGTAAGTTGACTATGTATAGCATCTATGATGGTGGCAGTGCTTAATAAGATGTTTCATGGCTGATTGTATAATTTTAATTTAGCCAATGTATTTTGTATAGATAACTTGGTTATGTAAGCGTGATGTGCGTTAGTTTATATATTTTTTGTATGAAAATTCACATAGTTTAATTTAATAAAAGAAATGATTATTATCTTTACACTAACTATACACAAAATAGACAAGTGCACCTATAACATAGTAATATAGTTTTAGATAAGAATTAAGTATCGATCCGTAGACACAATGGCTTTTAATGCTAACCAGTTATCACTATCTAACAAAACAATTGTGTTTAGATTTGTAAATATTGAAATTAACTTAAAGCGATTAGCAAGTTAATCTAATAAATTCATGGTGAGATCCTTTTTTACACATGATACATGAAAGTAGCGTAACCACCCTTCAAGGATATCTAGACATATAACTTATCAGAAAGCTATAAAGATAATCACACAATAGCCACCTAAAGTTATATCATCAGGTACTAATAGTACAATTATGTTAATCTTAAATATAAACTAAACTCTCGTTAGGGTTATTTAATTCCTCAAATCTTTGAAAAGTTAACACGATAAACACATGACGGTGTTCATTTGTTTGCCTTCCATAATGACTTACCAAGTCATGACATTATGTTTGTTGTTTAGGACAATGTTGCACCCGCTTGACCTCTAGTCGTATGGGTGGGATTTGTCAAGCCAAGTAGTACTAGCCAATATTTATCGCTAATTAACCTTAATTAACAATCTGAAATAGTAAGATCTCTCAATAGTAAAATTACACTATGTAACATGTAATACACAATCTTATAAAGTAAAGTGTTTTAAGTATGTTTTCTTCACCAAAAAAGAGTACAAAAAAGTGGAGTAGTGAACTCACCTCAAGCGTATACAAAACTAGTATATAATGCTAAAAAGAAGACGACTAGTCACAAGCTACCTTTAAATATCCAATCAATCCCATTGATTCATGAGTACATGAAGGAGGCGTTGGTTTATAAACTCTAAATATCCAATCAATCCATTGATTCATGTGTTTTAGCAAAGTTGACTAAGTTTGTCCCAGTTTCACCAAGTTAGACTCGATGGCCTGTTGGTGATACGTTCAGTAAAATCATATTTATTTATGGTTAACAAGTCAGTCATTTATGAGTTTAGTTAAATACATTCAACTATCACACATAATAAATTATATGATATAATATACCGGTTAATGTGATAAAAATACAAGGTATTGATTTATGGCACTCAGGAAAATCACCGAATAACAAGCACGGATCAGAACTTAAATTTTTTTTTTTTTATAATTGATCTTATATATGTTTTGAATCCAATTATAAAAATCAATCCCTATTAAATGATTAACGGTTGTTTGGCAATGTTGTATTGAACCATTACGAGACATGACTGAATAATAGATAACCTTTGAATTATTTATGTTGTGTTCCCCAGTTTATTAAATGAAATAAAAGAAAAGAAATGAAATGAAAGGAAATTAACGAGAGAAAAAAAATGAATAGAAAGAAAATGAAGGATAGAAAAGAAATAAAGAGAAAGGAAAAGACATTTTAAATTTCTGTGTTCTAGAGTTCGTAGGAAATGAAAAGAAAGTAATAATTTTATATGTTTCATTTCTTTTCTTTCCAATTCCTTTCATTTCGGACGGAAAGTTAGAAGGGAAAATTATTAAAAATTTTTCTTTCATTTCTTTCCATTTCCTTCCTTTAAAAAACTAGGGAACACAGTTTTTCTGTTTACTTCCATTTCTCTTCTTAAAAAAAATCGGGAACACAATTATTTTTTACTTCCATTTATTTCCTTACATTTCTCTCTGTAAATGAGACTCGGGAACACGGTGTTAGTGTGTTTTTTTAAAATTTATCAATTAGGAGACTACCAAACACAGTTTAGCTTAAAACAATTCAAATGTAACCTCTTTATTGAGTCTCCTGGTCAACTTGTGGAAAAACAAAATTGTCACATTCATGGAAAAATTGGGGGCCGGCAATAAACAAAAGCAAGGCCTCTATGTTTTTGGTAATATTCAATAGGAGGAAAATTGGAAAAAAATTAAAAATATAAGAAATAATTCGTTGAAAACATGGAAATCGCGAAGGAATATATTTATATCCGTAAGAAATTGCCTGTTAGGTTTAGGTTTAGAATGCCAAAAAAAAAACTTGAATTCTATATTGATATCACAAGTGGAAATATCGTTCTTCTAATATGAGATAAAAGTACAACTTTTATCTCATCACGTAGGGTACACAAGCTTTCTATCCACATTAACCCCACAAAAGATAAAAGATTATTTATTAAAATAGACCTGGCTTTAAATAGATGTTTTCAAACAACTAGTTTAGTAAATTCCAATAACTATGCTGGTAATTAAGAAGACTGGTGCGAGTAGACTATGAATTAGTCATGTACAACAAGCAAAAAGGAGCTCCTTAACATAGAAACTTATGTGTATAAACAAAATTTATTTGGTACATCCATAATTGTTGTAACAATAAATAAATTAAATGACAAATTGACTTGTTTTATATAAATAAATGAAGCATGAGGTTCTTCTAGCATTGTTGAAACAAATTTTTTAATCTAACTCTTTATAACTCATACTATCTATTATATCATTGTTAATAGTCTTTTTTTTGTGACGTTGTAAACCGTAAGCAGGACTTTAAAAGCTTCAGCTTCAAAAAGTTTCTTTGAGTAGATGTCACCGTTACTGGAATAATCAACAACCTCTACATGCTATTACTTAATCGGAAAAACAATCAACCTTTTCCAAACATCCTAAAATATTTGTTGGTTTGGTAGTTTGAACAGCTAATAACGTGTCAAATAGTTTTAACTATATAAAGTTTATTAGCATTGACTTTTAATCGTGCACCATACTTGTGTGCAAAAGTTTGAGGTTTTCTTTGAATAAACCTATCTAGAGTCTCAAGTAACAACGTTCTTATATCTACATCTATTTTCCTATTTGTATATTTTTTTAACTATGAAATAGTTTTGCATAATTTCTGAAAATTATATAAGAATAACCTAACCAAATAAGTTTCAAACATTCAAACTAACTCTAATAATCTAAATTTAGATCAATTTAATTATTATAATAAACATCCAGTTACAACTTCATTAGTAACATTAACAAACTTATGTTTTTCTACGAGTTTAACATAATCAACAAACCTAACAAAAACAAAGAATTTAAACAAACTTATGTTAAGTTGCACATATAAAAGGTGAGACTCCTTTGTAAAGAAAAGAAAACATACAAGGACATAAACAAAAACCGAGTAGTAGAGAGGTGCCAACATGTTCTACATATGAGGGTTTTAACTTTTCTTTTATTATTTTCACATAAATTAGCTTTTTCTTAGTTTTTATTAGAGTAAATTACAAATTGTGTCCTTTATTAATATATAAAATTATTTGGTATATCCTTTAGTTTTAATAATTACATACGATGTCCTTTTATTAAAAGATTTACACAAATATTGTCGTTTACACTAACTATTATCTAAATGTACAGTTAACTCAGTTATGTGTCACCTCACATGGGGGTATTTTTATCATTTTTTTCATGTCTAATATATTAAAAATTTAATAAAAAATAAAATTTTAATGAAAAAAGAAAATTAAAAAACCGTTAGATAAGTCGAGGAAATCAAGCACTCTTGGTATGTTCATTCGACTAATCGTCAAAACTTTTAATTACAACAACCTCCGATAACATTTACTAAAGTAAGAAGTTTAAGTTACAAATCATTTAAAAGGTCGAGAAATCAACAATAAACACAAAAATACACGTAAATACTTTATAAACTACTAACACCAACAAATAATAAAAAACCAATAAAGAACCCAAACTTGGAGATTAACTGTGATTCTTTGAATTGTTTATATAATTGCAAAAGCAAAAAAATGAAATATAATTCGCTCGTTAATCGCATAACAACATAAGCCAGAAATTCAAAGAGCAACGGAATACAAAAAGTGAATTAAGGATTTTAATCTTACTATCATTGTTTGTTCGAGTTCAAGGGTTTTCAATGATGTGTGAGATGTTATAGGTGGTGAAGATGACCGGTATTGGGATATCAAATAGAGAGGATGATGGATTTAATGGTATTGAACGTAAAAGGAACGCATGTTCATTGACTTACCCATTGGTCCGATATCTTTTGATTTTATTTTTCATATTAAATAATTAAAATTTTTATTTGTTTAATATATTAGATGTGGAAAGAAAATGACAAAAATACATCTCATGTAAGTGATACATAACTGAGTTAACTATATATTTAACTAAAAGTTAATGTAAAGGACAATAGTTGTGGACATATTTAAAAAAAGAACATTAAATGTAATTAATATAACTAAAGGACATATCATGTAATTTCGTGTATTAATAAAGGACATAATTTGTAATTTACTCATTTGATTAAGTAGACTATAGTGGGCCCTTGTGGTAATCTAGCCTCTTAACCAGTGTTGTTAGGACCGGATCGGACCGGCCGTCCAACCGGGGATCGGGTAGGTGGCCGGTCCGGTTCACTATGGATCGTTTTTGTAAGGTCAAACCGTCCGTTTCGTCCCGAACCGGTGGTCGGACTGGGAAACCGGACCGGATTAAAACGGATTTTTGTCTTTTTTCTTTGATTTTAATGGGTAAAAACGGGGTGTTGAATCATAAATTAGTATGTTGAATATACAAATATAGTTAAGTTTTATATAACTATAAAATATATATATAAATCATATATAAATTACTTATATTTAATTATATATATAACTATATATATAATCTATACTAATAAATAAAAATAAATCCGGACACTTGTCACCCTTTTAGGCCGACTAATAATTGATTTTCCCGCTTCTCTATCCTTTTAATTATAAATGCTATAATAACTATTTATTAATTAATAAGTATACGTAATTAAAATTTTAAATATTTGAACTTTAAATTTTCAAATGTGTAATATATGGGTTTATTCAATCCGTATAATACATAATATTTAAGACATAACTTTTTATATTATAAAACATGTAACAGTAAATTCATTTAGTCCGTATATCACACGGGATTGTAACCTAGTATACTATATATATAATTATGACGTTATCTGGCTCTTAAATCCGGTCCGATCACCAAACCAGTTAGGCATCCAGTTCGACGTCCGATACGGTTCTGAAAACATTGTTCTTAACCTTGTAAATTGGATTAAAATCAGCTTCTCTTCTGTTAAATAGCCAAGTTGTTAAATTAGTTTTCATTTCTTTAACACTTAATTACTTTCGTAACAACATATTTTTTTTCCGAGATTTCGACTTAGCGTTGCATCCTGTACATTTTTTATTTATGTTCTCACATAAATGTTATACCTTCTCTTTTTTTTATTCTTTTGTTTACTTTTTCTTCATTTTTAGAACTCGTGCTTTTTTTTCCAATTTTTTTTAATTATTTTATTTTAAGTTTTGTAATTCTTATTTATCTGTGTATTTAACTTTTTATTTCTATTCTTGGTTTTACTTTTTATTTTGTAATTTTTATTTTAATTTGTTTTTAAGTCTTTATAATTAGTTGTATACATATTTTATTTACTTTAATGCTCAATACCCAAGTACGTTTACAAGATAAACATGACGTCCTTTTGAAATTACCTTTCCTCTTTTTGAATATCTCTCACTTAAGTTTCGAAGCTTATTTTATCCACGTTCTCCTATAAGTGTTATGCAAGTTCAACATACCGCAAAGCGCCAGCTTTAAATTCCATAAACCCTTTGTATATAAATCGAAGAGTTTGAAGGGATTGAGGACATAACTTGAATCGAAGAAGCTTGAATCTCGTGATACAACATAGAGTCTTGTTAAACAATACCACACATCAAAATTTGACTTTTGAAAATAATTTGCAGTTTAATTAAGGAAAACCTTGGTGAATTGATTTTAGTATTTAGTCAGTCCTCCATTGGAATAACGACAAGTGCACATACATGAAACGGTTATATCCATATACTTAGGATTGAAGCTCTAGAAATTTTTATGGGAACGTCAACATTGTAAGTAACCATAAAGCCATCAAGAAAAAATTATGAAATTAATGTATTTTGATAAGTATTCTGATAAATATTCTGATATGTATTTTGATAAATATTCTGCCTTGATTCTTGTAAAAAGTAAACAATTTGTTGAAGTGTTAAAATTATATAATTATATATGAGCTTTCAATTCAAAATTTTAGTTTTTAATGTTGTTATGTTTTATTTTGAGGTTTGGCTGAATTTGTCAAGCTTAGAAAGACGAAGGGCTAAATTTTTATACTGTTGTGGTAAAAGGGACTAAAATTTTGCCATAAGACTCTTTTTTATGCGTTTGGTTACTTGATAAACAAGTCTTACTTCCATTTTTGTAATCATCCGACCTCCATAAACAAGTCTTCCGTAACACCTCGTAAATTTTCGTTAAACCAAAAGTTAACTTTGTTAAGTTTTATAAAGACTTGTTATGCGAGATAATTAATTTGTTGGTTAACAAATTATTTAATTTCTGTAACACCTCGTAAATTTTCGTTAAACCAAAAGTTAACTTTGTTAAGTTTTATAAAGACTTGTCATGCGAGATAATTAATTTGTTGGTTAACAAATTAATTTAATAATAATAATAATAATAATAATAATAATAATAATAATAATAATAATAATAATAAAGTCCAGGGGTTATTCTGTCATTTTTGAAACTTTAAAAGAAGTTTAAGACATAAAATAATAAGTGGTGTAAACCTCAGGGACCAAAGGTGTAATTTGGTTTTAAAAACCATCACCACCGTCGACCACCTGCCGGCCACATCTCCAGCCAACTCCGGCGACCCCCCAACACACAAAACTAATCGGTTTTTGACCAAATTAAACACCCCGACATTATCACATGCGTGATTCGAACCTGTGCCCACTGTAAATTGAATATTCGAGTGCGATTATCACCAAATCCACTCACCTCACTTTCGGCCGACCACCCACCTTCATCGCGCACTTAAACCGCAACAATAATCAAAATAATCGCGCACTATCGAATTTTTAATCATTTCTAATCTGTATTTATACTCAATTGCATCTGAAACGTAATGAAAACACACCATCGATTCCTTCTCTAATCCGCGACCTGCAACTTAATCAAAACCCCTCTCCCGAATGTTTTAAACCAAAATCAACATAGGGTTTTGCATCAAAATCATCACGCGAAGCTGTCCACGAAGTTAATTTGATTATCTCGCTCGCTTGCACATCAATCGAACTTGGTCTCAGTCACGGGTTGTTCATAATCTATTCACCTCCAATCCATCATCAATTCAGGTAATTAAACACACCATAATACTCGGTTTAACATGGGAAAACAAAGCCCCAACATTAATTTGATTATTAACTTCGAATTCGTGTTCAATTTGATCGAAATCGAATTAGGGTTCTTGAATTTGGGGGAAATGGGTTAAGAAGGTTTAAAATCATTTGGAACCAAGTTTAATCGCGGCTGGATGCCTTGGTTCACTGGTATGTGTGCGGGTGTGCGAGTTGGAGGTCCCGGGTTCGACCCCGGCTACCAACAACTATTTTTTTAAAGCTTTTTAACCTTTAAAAAATATGTAAAAATTTCTAAAAATCATAAAAATAAGTTTTATAAACTTTCCTTATTTAAAATGTTACATAAATATTTTCTGTAAATTTATTTTATTGAAAAACCTTAACAATTTTTATAAAATATTATCTACAAATATTATGAATAATTATTTTTATAAAAATGGACACTATATTGTGTTTAATTATGGATTAACCATGAAAATTGTAGAAATTATACATCTTGTAATTTCACAAATTATTTACAAATGTAATTGTATGTTATTTCTTATAAAATATATTTTAATTAATGGTATAGATTAATATCTTATTATTAATCGAAATACTATTTTTTTAATTATCCTTGGATAATTATAAATTACATAATTGAACCACGTCATTCTTATATTTAATATCATTCCGAAATATTAAAACATACATATATAATCCTTCTAAAGGAATCATAATGTAAATAAATAATTTGTAAACTTAATACTTATTAAAAACCTCATAATTCTATCAAAACCTTAATCCTCAATTTAACGTTAATCGTATTACCAAACTTAAATCTTGTAACATATATACATCTACTTGGGTGCGTGTCGCGCGTCAAACCGAACCGACCCGAATCCGACCAAATGTATTTATTCGCGTTGAACACATTTTAAAATCTTAATTACAATTAATAATAGGTGTTGATCTTGTTTGATCGTGCATTGCAATCATTCTTTGAAGCTCTTGTTCATTTCATTACATCAGTTCAAGGTAAGTTTACAGCCCCACTTTTACTTTATACTATTTTTAGGGGAGAGAAACATGCTGCTTTCATAAACGTTACATTACATTGGGTTTTTGTGATACTGCATATACTTGATACTATGTTTGTATACTTTGCCCTTCGGACCGTTAATATGTAAGTAGCGAGGTGATTGTTAGTAGATCTACTGGGATTGACATACCCCGCCCGGGCTAGTCGCTAGCTGGTCAAACGGGTGAACGGTTATCCTGTTTTACTGTGTTGTGGTGGGGAATCCACAGCCGGGGCCTACTTTATTATTTGATTACATGTCAGCTCGGTCGCGACTTCATACACATAGTGATCATTATGGACTAGCTACCCATTATATGCTTTGATTACAAAATCCGGGAATTTCATTACTGATACTTACTGTTTTCTGATAAACCTGTGAACTCACCAGTCTTGTGCTGACTTTTGCATGTTTTCTCTCAGGACATTAATGTGGCACGTTTAGGAGCACAGCATCCACTGCATGTCATTCCGCGTTCATCCCAAACTGTTTTCAAGATATAATTTCATGTACTTTACATAAATTGGATTGGACGCATTTTTGCGTGTTCCAAAACCGTTGTTAAATGTTTTCCTGTTTTCGCTTCCGCAATACTTAAATATATTTGGTTTGTTTCATTAAAATTAAGCAACTTATATGATTTGTAATTATCGAGCCGTTTGATGTAATTGAATCTGAGATCCTGGTTATGTCACACGCCTGACGGTAAAACCCCGTACGTGGAAATTGAGGGTGTGACAGATTGGTATCAGAGCATTAGTTATAGCGAACGAAAATGAACTTTGCATCTCATTTGCATTGCATTTTAGACTATAGCTGGATTTGCATTAGTTACACACACATAGATTATTAAGCTGTGTTTACTTAATTTGCTTGCCTGAAAACTTTTGCTTTAACATATCCCTGTGAGCTTACGACTACAGGGATGGTGACTCTGAGTTGCTATGGGTCACGGGAAGGGTTACTTACGAATTTCCTGAACTTTTGGTTACCTGAGAACTTTTGCTTTAACATATCCCTGTGAGCTTATGACTACAGGGATGGTGGCTCCGAGTTGCTGTGAGTCACGGGAGGGGTTACCTATGAATTTCCTGAACCTTACTAATCCTTTCGTATACTTTGATTGATCGACCCCGATATAATACTTACATATTTGGTACTCCTATCGTTGATGACCACTGTACCTGACAATTTGGAGCACTCGACCTAGACTATAACCTAAGAACCTTCATGTAGAATGCATACTAAGGTTTGTGTGCATTTGATATCACCTAAATGTTCTTCATGATTTGTGTGACACGTAGACACCTGTATTCTTGATTTCCTGGCAAAAGGCCTTCGGGCTAAGGCAAGCATGTCGTATAAATCTCATTGCGAGACCAGTTATGCTTACCTGGGGATTTCTGGGATGAGTGATAAACTATGGTCAATACACAAGTCTATAAGGCAAATGGGTCAAGTATATTAAGTCTATGGATTTAATATTACATGTATGTTCCTCTATGCTTATTTCTTGTCTCTATACCTGATTCTATACATATGTGCTTGCTATCTGATCATCCTGAGGAAGACACTATTACTCTTAGTCTTTCTCCATCGGATACCTTTATACTAGAACTTTACGTTTGTATGCGCATAACATCATATCATTAGGTCGAGATACCTAAACAGAAGGGAACTTCGATGATCACGCGTAGCGTCGATCTCGGATACTAAATCCGACCCTAACATGGTTATGCGAGAAATCCTGAAAGTATGAAGGATAGGTAGCTATTATTAGACATATTATGCTTATGTGCTTAGAGTTTACTTGCTATTACATACTACTATTGGAATGACTAGTGGCTCATGGACATGAGGGCATTACATGATTTGTGCTTGATGAATCTGGATGATACTATGATGTTAACTTGGGGTAGGTGAAGCTAAGGGTGAACATGCAAGGCAAATTACCATTACGGGTGCACACGTAATTGCAATTCGCCATGCATGAGAAGTCTGGCTAATCTTACCATGAGATAACGATCATGAGTATTACAAGTTTCTATTCTATACCCTAGGGTGCTAGGGTCATAATTCGAGTAAGACCTTGTTAAGGGTAACAAAACATTACTAACACTTGCTATTACTTAAGTCTTGTCCTACTTAGAGTCTTCATGGTATTTCCAATCATGACATTAATTTTATCTTTTAAGAGACATTCCTCCACTTAGCATTTCAGTAACTAAGGAACTGATTGAATGCTTAGAATGAAAGTGGACTACAGGAAGTGTAGAAGAGTGATAATACTCTCTACACATACATTACGTTATTCTTTGGGATGATGCTAAGGAAAATTAGGATGTCGTGTAAGAGGTTTAAGTGTCATTCAAGGTATATCGTGGATGTGGTGGGAACGCTGTGAGAAACCCTATATATAAGCATCACCGGTATACTAAGAATGTGCTTAAACTGGGCTACGTGATGATCTTGATGGACCGAAGTATGGGTTATTAGTACTTGATGAATGGAAATCATACGTGTATCTTAAAGTGACCAAGGTTTACATGTTTACTAAAGTTTACATGTTTACACCTTTCCATGATTAGAAGATGCCGCCTCGAAGAGTCACATGTAGTATGCATAATGGGATTATATGTACAACAATATACATGTGAATACTTTAAGTGCATTATTGGTTATGATTACATCGCCTGTCTTACAAACTATCTATGGTATACTTATTTAAGAACGTTGTGGGCATTATATCACATATTAGTACTTTGAGAAGACACTCAATAATCACACCCTATTATTATTTGTTTGACTTACATTTTGTTTGGATTAATAAGGGCCTTATAAGAACTCTCTTAAGGACTTATGTTGTTAACCCAATTTTTATTCCATGCGTCTGTCGATGTCGCATTTGCTATATGCGCCCTTATTCACAACTTGTTGGGTTGAGTCTTGAAAGACAAAAACGCCGGCTAATACGACACCAGTAGACAAGAGACGTGACATACTCTAATAATACTACTTCATCGGATTTTAGATTATTGTACATAGATTCCTTCGATCGCTCCTTGATCAAGTGAATTCCTTCTCAATCGTTTCCTTTGTACAACTTCGGTTAATTAACTCTTCGTGAATAACCATATCTTTGATACTCAAATCATGGATAACACTCTGTACTTGACAAGATTATCGGGAATTAAACAAATTGACTGTTAAGAACCGATACCCCCTTCCCAGGATCGACGATCTTTTCGATCAGTTGCAGGGAACAATGTACCCCTCAAAGATCGATCTTCGATCAGGCTATCATCAATTGAGGGTTCGTGAAGATGACATACCGAAAATATTGTTTAGAACTCGATATGGACACTATGAGTTCTTAGTCATGCCATTCGGGTTGACCAACGCACCAGCTGTCTTTATGGATTTGATGAATCAAGTATGCCACGTGTTCACTACAGGGCAAGGCACTAACCTGGTGGAACACCCAGGTTCAAGCTAGAGGAAGAGAATCTACGATGCAAATGACTTGAGATGAATTCAAAGCCTTGGTGATTGAGTACTATTACCTAAGGAATGAAATGCAAAAGTTAGAATTGTAATTCTAAAATCGTGTAATGGTAGGGTTAGGTCGTGCTCTTTATACTGACAAACTCCATGAATTGACAAAGCTGATGTCATACCTTATGACATTAGACCAAATAGAATTAAGAAGGACACTGGGAAAATCTAGTGAGTAGTAGAAAGAAGTTAGAGGGTCGAACAAGCAATCTAGCGGTAGGGTAGACAAGAATGCCAATGTTGTGAACCTAGTTATGTTGGTTAATACGATTAAGCTAACATACGTTAAACGGGGACATTAAGAAGGTGGGAGTTCCGACCATTACCATAAGTGTGCCCTAGGTCAATTAGGACCCCAGGACAAGTTAGAAACAATCAGAATTAGGAAATGGCTATAGCTAGAAAGTAAGAACAGTTAAATTATGGAAATAAAGGTCATATAAATCAAGATAATACATCACGCGGTCATACATTTACGACTGAAGTAAGTCACATTAGACAAGACCAAATATTGTTACATGCACGTACCTTATCATTAGTAACTACACATCTATTTGATACCAGGGTTGATAATAGCTTTGATTCTTCTGGAATATTCTTTAACTTAACATTAACCCTAGTTGCTTAGAAATTATTTACTCGGTTGAAATGACCAATGGTAATAATTAGAGGTTACACAAAAGTACACGAAGATCATGTCTTTGACATACACTTAATACCGTATGAATTGGTTATCAAAACATGAAACCAAGATAGACCATCAGGAGAAGGTGATTCATCGGAAGCCTCTAGAATTCAATGTGGGAGATCACGTTTGACTCAAAGTCTCTCCCTGGAAAGGGATTGTACGATTTGGAAAGAAAGTGTATTGCGGATGAATCATTTGTTGTTCCATTAGAAGAACTGGAAATCGATGAACAGCTTCGTTTCATTGAAGAACCAGTAGAGATTATGGATCGAGAAGTCAAAACACTAAAGTGTAGCAAAATTCCCATTGTGCGCGTTAGATGGAACTCTAAGCGAGGTCCAGAATTCACCTGGGAACGCGAGGACCAGATGAAATCCAAATATCCGTATTTGTTCGCGGATACAACTTCAGGACCTAACTCCAGCTGAATTTCGGGACGAAATTCTCTTAACTGGGGGATACTGTAACACCTCGTAAATTTTCGTTAAACCAAAAGTTAACTTTGTTGAGTTTATAAAGACTTGTTATACGAGATAATTAATTTGTTGGTTAACAAATTAATTTAATAATAATAATAATAATAATAATAATTATAATTATAATAAAGTCCAGGGGTTATTCTGTCATTTTGAAACTTTAAAAGAAGTTTAAGACATAAAATAATAAGTGGTGTAAACCTCAGGGACCAAAGGCGTAATTTGGTTTTAAAAACCATCACCACCATCGACCACCCGCCGGCCACATCTCCGGCCAACTCCGGCGACCCCCCAACACACAAAACTAATCGGTTTTTGACCAAATTAAACACCCCGACATTATCACATGCGTGATTCGAACCTGTGCCCACTGTAAATTGAATATTCGAGTGCGATTATCACCAAATCCACTCACCTCACTTTCGGCCGACCACCCACCTTCATCGCGCACTAAAACCGCAACAATAATCAAAATAATCGCGCACTATCGAATTTTTAATCATTTCTAATCTGTATTTATACTCAATTGCATCTGAAACGTAATGAAAAAACACCATCGATTCCTTCTCTAATCCGCGACCTGCAACTTAATCAAAACCCCTCTCCCGAATGTTTTAAACCAAAATAAACATAGGGTTTTGCATCAAAATCATCACGCGAAGCTGTCCACGAAATTAATTTGATTATCTCGCTCGTTTGCACATCAATCGAACTCTGTCTCAGTCGCGGGTTGTTCAAAATCTATTCACCTCCAATCCATCATCAATTCGGGTAATTAAACACACCATAATACTCGGTTTAACATGGGGAAACAAAGCCCCAACATTAATTTGATTATTAACTTCGAATTCGTGTTCAATTTGATCGAAATCGAATTAGGGTTCTTGAATTTGGGGGAAATGGGTTAAGAAGGTTTAAAATCATTTAGAACCAAGTTTAATCGAGGCTGGATGCCTTGGTTCACTGGTATGTGTGTGGGTGTGCGAGTTGGAGGTCCCGGGTTCGAACCCGGCTACCTACAACTATTTTTCTAAAGCTTTTTGACCTTTAAAAAATATGTAAAAATTTCTAAAAATCATAAAAATAAGTTTTATAAACTTTCCTTATTTAAAATGTTACATAAATAATTTCTGTAAATTTATTTTATTGAAAAACCTTAATAATTTTTATAAAATATTATCTACAAATATGATGAATAATTATTTTTATAAAAATGGACCCTATATTGTGTTTAATTATGGATTAACCATGAAAATTGTAGAAATTATACATCTTGTAATTTCACAAATTATTTACAAATGTAATTGTATGTTATTTCTTATAAAATATATTTTAATTAATAGTATAGATTAATATCTTATTATTAATCGAAATACTATTTTTCTTAATTATCCTTGGATAATTATAAATTACATAATTGAACCACGTCATTCTTATATTTAATATCATTCCGAAATATCAAAACATACATATATAATCCTTCTAAAGGAATCATAATGTAAATAAATAATTTGTAAACTTAATACTTATTAAAAACCTCATAATTCTATCAAAACCTTAATTCTTGATTTAACGTTAATCGTATTACCAAACTTAAATCTTGTAACATATATACATCTACTTGGGTGCGTGTCGCGCGTCAAACCGAACCGACCCGAATCCGACCAAATGTATTTATTCGCGTTGAACACATTTTAAAAACTTAATTACAATTAATAATAGGAGTTGATCTTGTTTGATCGTGCATTGCCATCATTCTTTGAAGCTCTTGTTCATTTCATTACATCAGTTCAAGGTGAGTTTACAGCCCTACTTTTACTTTATACTATTTTTGGGGGGAGAGAAACATGTTGTTTTCATAAACGTTACATTACATTGGGTTTTTGTGATACTGCATATACTTGATACTATGTTTGTGTACTTTGCCCTTCGGACCGTTAATATGCAAGTAGCGAGGTGATTGTTAGTAGATCTACTGGGATTGACATACCCCGCCCGGGCTAGTCGCGCTAGCTGGTCAAACGGGTGAACGGTTATCGTGTTTTACTGTGTTGTGGTGGGGAATCCACACCCGGGGCCTACTTTATTATTTGATTACATGTCATCTCGGTCGCGACTTCATACACATAGTGATCATTATGGACTAGCTACCCATTATATGCTTTGATTACAAAATCCGAGAATTTCATTACTGATACTTACTATTTTCTGATAAACCTGTGAACTCACCAGTCTTGTGCTGACTTTTGCATGTTTTCTCTCAGGACATTAATATGGCACGTTTAGGAGCACAGCATCCACTGCATGTCATTCCGCGTTCATCCCAAACTGTTTTCAAGATATAATTTCATGTACTTTACATAAATTGGATTGGACGCATATTTGCGTGTTCCAAGACCGTTATTAAATGTTTTCCTGTTTTCGCTTCCGCAATACTTAATTATATTTGGTTTGTTTCATTAAAATTAAGCAACTTATATGATTCGTAATTATCGAGTCGTTTGATGTAACTGATGCTTATCTGAGATCCTGGTTATGTCACACGCCTGACGGTAAAACCCCATACGTGGAAATTGAGGGTGTGACATCTTCCATACTTGATCGTGGCATTCTATCGTTACTTATATCACATACTTGTTGGAAATTTACAAGTTGTAAATGTGCAAGTTGGCATGTTTACTTTTTGTCCCACATTGGTGGGGGAAAACAACTTTAAGTGACTTATAAGGGGCTTTCTCTTATGTGTCACCAATATGGTAGTTGGGCCAAGTGAGGGGCTAAGCACACACGCGTGTTGAGCTGAGACGGACATGTGAGCTCGTGAATGGGCATGTTTGAGGCGCGTTTGCACTTTTTTAAGGAGCTTTTACTTTTAGCTAAGGCTCAGAGGCTTACGGATAGAATCGAAAAACCAACTATGAGATAAATACGATGGATAGAGTTGATTAATCAGCAGTTCAGGTTATCTGCATAACCGAATTCATGAATTGGTGGGGTCGACCCATCCCCGGTTTTTTTCATTATTGGTTACGGTTTTATTTTATAAATATGGAGCTCCTGGTTCGAGTTTAAGCATCCCAAATTTTGTTAAGGAGCTTTTACTTTTAGCTAAGGCTCAGAGGCTTATGGATAGAATCGAAAAACCAACTATGAGATAAATACGATGGATAGAGTTGATCAATCAGCAGTTCAGGTTATCTGCGTAACCGAATTCACGAATTGGTGGGGTTAACCCATCCCCAGTTTTTTTCATTATTGGTTACGGTTTTATTTTATAAATATGGAGCTCCTGGTTCGAGTTTAAGCATCCCAAAAACTACAGTTTTTCTCTGCTACACGTTTCTCTACATTTGTTTCTTCTCAAATCTTCACGTTGATTTGGTTGCATTGCTATTGGAACACCGAATTTATTCTGCATTAACTCCTGGGAGTTTACGTTGTAGCTTACAGCAAATAAAGTGCGTAAAATCCTTTAAAGACAGGAATTCATTTCGTGCAGTTCAACATTCGAAGAACATTATAGAACAGGTTGGTTTTATAATTTTGTGTGTCTTTTAATTCGTCCAATAACGAGACACTCTCCTTCTACCTTTCTTATAATCAGTTTCGGTCATGAATGATCAAACTGATTTGACCAATAATATGGTAACAATTATTAACAATTAATTAATTTCTATTTGGTCTGATCTCTTTTCTACAATCTTAAATAATCTCACATTATTCAATAATGTATTAATAATATGCATTAATTTATGTATTAGTTAAAGAAGTTTATTAAATGAGGGGTAAAATAGAAATATTTATATTAAACACTTGTACCTAATGTTTAATACATTGTATTAGGTGTATTAACTTTTTTTAGAAATTACATTTGTATCATAAAGTTTTGTTTTATATAGTAGTAGATTTTTATAATTTAGTTTTGTAAAACAACAATAAGAGAAAAGAGTTTTACACACTATTCAATTTTTATAATATGAATAAGAATAGTTTAAGGAACTATCCTATTTAAAAAAACATACTAGAATTGAACAATTCTCATGACTAGGTGTAAAATTGATCGAGAAAAAGAATGAGTGAGAGAGAGAGAGAGAGAGAGAGAGAACAGTGGAGGCAAGTAGGAGTAGGAGGGAATGAGTTGAATACTCGATTGATCCAACAAATGAAAAAAAATCGTGAAGCATGTTTTTCATGAAATGAAAAAACAATATAAATGTTGGTTTTAGCGGAAATGCAATCATTTGAAGCGACAGTCTAGCTGGGCTGAGTGGTAATGGATTTAAATACTCCCAACTATTGGGTATTGGCCGCTGCCACCCCCAAGTATCATTTTGGCGAATATAACTCCCAAGTAAACACTGAGGTGTCTGTATCACCAGTCGTCTGTCATAACCCTAACGACGTTAACTTTTTGATGATGTGGCACGCATACGTGTACAGGCTTCGCTTGTGTGGCAGCTGACGTGGTTAATGTTGTGTATGTTTGCGACAAGTCAACCGGGTATAAATACCCCTTTCCATCATCACTTTCACCATTTCTCCCCTTTCCATCATCACCGATGAAGCAACCCTAGTTCCATCGCACCCCCTTCACTGATCAAATCAACTATAATTCCATCCTTCTCCCTCCATCACTACAACTCCATTGTTGATCTAATGAGTTCATCTACTTCTGTGTCCAGTCATAGCAAAAACCCTAAATTTATTAGGTCGATTTGGAAGGTAATGTTTACTGCCATCACGAAGCTCTTGCTGTCCTTCGAATTGCTGGACCAAAGAGTGTTTGAAAGGGTCAGCCATTTTATGGTTGTAGTCAATGGCCTGTATGTATTTCACTTTCACTTGATTTTTGGTTTAAAGTTCATAGCTTCGTTCGTTCCCTCTTATAGATCGCTTTCTGTACACTCCTCTCATAAACGATATTCCACTTGTTAATACATATGGTGTTATCTTGTTGTTCAGATATCTAATTGTAAGTTTTTTCTATAGAGAGAGGACTTGGAGTTCATGTACAAAGAACAATCCAACACCTGCTTGACTGTTTAAGAGATGAGGATGAAGAATTTGGTTTTGCAGAATTTGATGCTTGTTGATGAAAACAAAAGGTTAAAGAAGGTGACAAGTGAGAAAGAGTCCAAGTGGAAGAAGTCATGGCTGATGACTCTGTTAGCTGCAGTTGTGTTGTTTGTTTATTTGGCTAAGTAGTTGTAGTGTGTTTAAACAGCAGTGAATGAGTTTGTATTTTGTATGTTGAACACTTATCTTCTATTATGTAATGTGTTTTGTTGGAATGGAAATTAGACTTTGGAAATTATAGTATGACCATCATTGACAAAGATCTAAACTACATATAATAAGCTAACATCATTTACATAATACATATTAATTCATTAAACTTCGTTGTTTACCAATCCATCATTGTTACAAACGTCCAACCTTGATGTCAAACATCATAACCAAAATGCAGTACTATATGACCCATACAAAAGACCCATAATGTCAAACATCATAACCAAAATGCAGTACTATATGACCCATACAAGAGACCCATAAAAGCATTGCATGTTCATTAAACGTCACAAACAAATCTAAGCTAAATTGCCTTTCCCCTTTTGTCTTTTTGCAATCAACCTTTGGGAAGCTCTTTGACTTGAAGCTTGTTGACTTGATTTCTGACTTGATTGACTAACTCCAACATTAGGAAGCTGGTCTGGCTGCTGGTTTTGTTTTCTCCCTCGTGGCCTCCCCTTTTGTGTTTTTGAACCAAGTGGAACTATAACAACATTAATCAACAGTTAGTCTAAATCATCAACATGTACAAGTACAACATTACATCAAATAGTTTTATGATCTTACCTCCCATCTGTTTGTCACTCTCTCTACACTTCCTCTTATTATGATCACTCGCACCACAAATCCCACATGTCATTTTAATCCCATGCTTTGTCAATTTTCCAGGTCTTTTGGGGTCTTCATGAGGATCCCTCTTTCTATTCTTCTTAGGCCTACCAGGTTGTGCCTTAACTAGTGGTGCATCCATTGGATACTCAACCTTTAGCCAATACTTCTCACTTGGCAGTGGAGGGATTGAATACTCATAAGCTTTCATGTACGTTTATTTATGGTAACACTCATCAACAAAATCTTCTGCTCCCTTGTTTAAAAAACCAGCAACAGCAAAAACATGTGTACATGGATATCCCCTTAAATCCCATTTCCTACAGGTGCATATTTTTTTCACCAGATCTACATACACATCATCAAATTCTCTAACTTGAAGAACATGGTAACTAGATGGAAAAATCTCACATCTATAGGATGTTTCCTTTGAATATTCTAATTTCTCTTGAACTTTAGGGCAAATGAATACATCGTTTCTTTCCATTTCTAACCTTTTGGTTACTAGCCTACTCATCACTTGTATCCTAATATCCTCTAACATGTGTATGATATGTTTTGATCTTGCATTAATAATAAAACCATTAAAGGTTTCTGCCATGTTATTCACAATAACATCACACTTTGTATGAGTTTTCAGATAGCACCTGTTGAAACACTTTGGATTCTGTTTAAGCAAAGACTCCACTGCTTCAGGATTCACAGCTTTCATCTCCTCTATAGCCTGAGTGTAGTCTGCCTCACTATATGCCCTTGCAGCTTTCCAGAATAACTCCTTTAGTTCTTCATCCTTGTATGTCTTGTGCCAGTTTGCATATATATGCCTAGCACAGTTTCTGTGCTCTGCCTTAGGCCATATCAAAGCAACAGCATTCAACAGACCCTACAATATTGAAAGATTAGACACAAATCTTATTTAAGCAAAGGTTAAACTAGAAAAGATTAGAATACCTTATGTTGATCACTAATGAATGTCCAATCTTCCCCTTCATCAGTAACACCTAAGCACTTCTTTAACTCACCAATAAACCACTCCCAACTATCATTATTCTCCCCATCTACTACTGCCCATGCTAATGGAAACATTTGCTCATTAGCATCTGTAAGGATTCCTATAAGTCTGATGCGGCCAAAACACTATTGTAAGAACTGTCTATGGATCATAACAACTAAAGAAGACTTCATCAGCTGAAGACAAAGTCTGAAGACGAAGTCTGAAGACGAAGTCTGAAGACGAAACCTGAAGACAAAGTCTGAAGACAAAGTCTGAAGACAAAGTCTGAAGACAAAAGTTGAAGACAAAGTCTGAAGACAAGAGCTGAAGACAAAGTCTGAAGAACAAGAGCTGAAGACAAAGTCTGAAGAACAAGAGCTGAAGACAAAGTCTGAACATAATGTTCTTCCGTAGATATTCTAACTCAAACACAAGTTATGCATCCGTATATCTCCTGCGGAAAACCAACTCCTACGGAAAGCCAACTCTGTAAGGATCAAATCTGATGCAGCCAAAGTACTGTCTTCCTGCATGCTGCACAGAACATGAAGTAGAAATGCTACGGAAGTTTTACACCACTTTAGAAATATTGTGTAAAATCTTCCGAAGCCAAGACCAATATCTTCTGAAGCCAGAAATGAAGTCTTCCGAAGCTTCAAAGACAAAGTCTTCCGAAGCCAAGGAACCAAGATAGATTCTTCCGAAGACTTTTATCATACATGCTTTTATATGGTGTACTTTTTCTGTAAAGCTGAACCACTTTCCCGCTTCCCACTCTGGTTGGTCACCAACTTGCATGAGTTGCTAAAAAGGTCCATGCTTTAGGAAAACTGTACATTAAGGTCTTGGGTCAAACCTTTCTACTTTATGTACTTTTATCCTTTTTGTAATACATTAGGATGTGAGCTATGGCATGTCATAGTCACTAGCCAAAAGGCAATCTGCCTTATGACTCTACATGGATTGTGTTGTCTAGTTCATGTATCCAGCTGGCCTTCAAAGTATGGCCGTCTGTAGGTTGTAGTATATAGTGTCTCAGGTCTTGCAACAAATGTATGCATGCTGAATACTTGTAACTTTGAACTTGAGAAGCAATATACAACATCCTTGAAAACCAACCACTTGTATTGTTATCTTGTTCTGTTTTTCTAAGTTTACTTGTGTTCTTAGCATCACCATAACCGGTTCCCCATTTGATTTGTTAAGTGTTCTAATACACTCTCCTCATTGTGTTGTTGTGTTGTAAGTGCTAACCCTTCTACAGGTCTTGCATTTGGTATCAGAGCATCCAGGCTCTTGATATAAGATCTCACCATCTTAAGATCCCTTACACACAAAAAATACTTAACAACTCAAATGACAGCTCTTTCTAAAGCTGATATGGAAACTGGTACTATGACCAAGTCCCTACTGATCACTTCTGAAGACTTTGACACATGCTGAACAAGAATGGAAGGCTTCATCAAGTGTCAAGATTCAAGGATGTGGGACTCAGTAATCAATGGTCCCTTCATACCAAGCACTACTTCTACTACTGGTAATTGTATCATCCCAAAAGATGTAGATGATTACTCAGAAGAAGATTGTTGGATCATGATAAGGCTGGTGCAACCAAATTCACTTCATAGTCACTTTTGGTACTACATTAAAGGGCTTCCGAAGCCAAGCAAGAGATCTTCCGAGAGTCTAAGGAACAACAGCTGAAGACATCTTCCGAAGGCAAAAGCTGAAGTCAACTACTGAAGACAACAACTGAAGCCAACAGCTGAAGATATCTTCCGAAGACAAAGTCTGATGAAAGAGCTGAAGACAAAGTCTGAAAGCTTCCGAAGACAAAGTCTGATGAAAGAGCTGAAGACAAAGTCTGAAAGCTTCCGAAGACAAAGTCTGATGAAAGAGCTGAAGACAAAGTCTGAAAGCTTCCGAAGACAAAGTCTGATGAAAGAGCTGAAGACAAAGTCTGCTTCCGAAGACAAAGAAGACTCCAAGCTTCGGAAGAAGCAGTCTTCCGAAGTATAAGTGCCTTCGGAAGAAGTTGTTCTTCCGAAGCACTTTATCCTTTGGAACACATTGCTATGTCCAGCAGATAAAAGTATGGTCCCTGACAGTCCGCTGCAGACCTCTGATACAGCATGGCATCTTCCTAAAGAGCCATGTTGTTGACCATACTTTATTCTACTGTTCACCTTTTTATGATAGTACATGTTACCAACTTTAGTTGGTGACAAAAGGTAAGTCAGGGACATGTCCTGACTACCAACTTTCAGGAAAAATGTCTGAAAGACCTCACCTAGAGTCTTGTAGTATAGATGTAAGGTTAGAGGTGTCCAGCTGGTATCAAAGTATATCCGGCTGTAGGTAGTATTATATATATCTTCTCCCTGTAACTCTTTAGATAAGTGATTTGAGTCCAAGTGTCTTGTAATCCTTTGAGTTGAGAAGCAATATATAAAAGTACCTTGAAAATTTACTTGCTGTGTTAATTTTCTTACTGCTAGTTACTTGTTATATTGTGATCAACTCTTCATAGACTGCTTGCCGAGTGTTGATTCACAGTGAGTTGAGAGAAAAACCACCCGAAATCCGATCCTGCAATTGGTATCAGAGCATCAGGCTCTTGATTGTGAGATCTTACCATCCTAATCAACCTGTTTTTCACTCCTCACCATAATCCACTCACTCAAATGGCTGCTCTCTCCAAGGCTGATATGGAAACTGGTACCTTGACCAAGTCCCCTATGATCACCCCTGAAGACTTTGACACATGGTGTATCAGGATGGAAGGCTTCATCAAGTGTCAAGACTCAAGGATGTGGGACTCCATTGTCAATGGTCCGTTCATACCAAGCACTACATCTGCCACTGGTAATCGCATCATTCCAAAAGATGTTGATGATTACTCAGAGGAAGATAGGAAGAGAATAGAGCTGGATCAAAGGGCTATGACTTGTCTCCAAACTGCTCTCCCCAACTCCGTCTATAGACGCTTCAAGAAGTGCAAGACTGCTAAAGATTTATGGGAAGCTTTGAAGCTGATGTATGAGGGATCCAAGGAAACTCAAGAGAACAAGAAAGATCTCTTGAAGCAGCAGTTTGAGAACTTTACCTTCAAGGCTGGTGAGACCTTGACTCAACAATACTTCAGGTATGTTGAGCTAGTAGATACTCTGGCGGATATTGGAGTAGCTCTTGAGAACAGAGACATAGTTAGGAAGTTCATGTCCTCTCTTCCTAAACTATGGACTCACTACTGTGTTGTCATCAAGAGAACTTCGGACCTTAAGACTCTTTCTCTTACAGAGTTGTATGGTATCCTAAGTGCATTTCAGATGGAGATGAACATGCAGAACTCCTCTGACCACTCCAATAACCAACAGAGTTCAGCCCTTCACGTGGTTGAAAGGGAAAGCATGGAACCACAACATCAGTTGCTATGCTACCCTGACAACTCACATACTGGACCCTTCATCACTCTACCTGAGACTCTAAAGTCTCAAAAGGTTCAACACAACTCCTTTCAGGATAGTTGTGCCTTTGTCTCTGGAAGTGGACACTCTGGTGATTTTCAATACTGCTTTGATGATCTTGAGTGCTTCAATCCAGATGATGTGGAGTACATGGACATTGTCCAGCAGATGGCTCTTTTAACTTACAGAGCGAAGAAGTTCTTCAAGAGAACTGGAAGGCAATTCCCTCAAAACCCAGTCAACAGCAAGTTTGGGTTTGATAAGAGCAAAGCAAGGTGCTACAACTGCAACCAACTTGGTCACTTTGCTAGGGAATGCAAGGCTCCCAAGAACAACCCGGGAACCCCACAGGCCTCCACACATCCCACTGCTCCCAAGCATGAAGAAAAGTCAACTGAAACAGCTGCTGTTGCTCAGGAAGTTGACTGGAGCTTCATGGTACAGGATGTGACTCCCGCTCAAGCACTCATGGCCGGAACAGATGATGATCAGGTATATGAACATCTTTGTACTGCTGCCTGTATTGCTAAATTTAAATTGTATAAGGATTACATTTCGGAAATCAGATCTGAGGTTGAGTCTTTAAATGTGCTAAAATCTGACTTTAAAAGAGCTGAATCTGACTATCAAAAGAAAATTGATGAGTTAGAGAAAACTGTGTCTCTTTTGAAACATGAAAAGACTAACTACAAGACTCAAATCAAAGATCTGATCTCCAAACTTTCTGAAGTTCAAGCCCAGTTAGTCACAGCTGAGGCTCAGGCCAGGAAGCAAGCTATTGCTGAGCAAAGCTTCCAAACTATTCTTGCATCAACCTCTCATTCCAAAATGTTTTATCAAAACAAAGAAGGGTTGGGAACCAGTGAAATAGCTCCACCACACTCTTATGAGTCTATTAGACTACCTAGATGTGGTACTGAAGAGCAAGAGGTTCCAACTACTGACCCTTATTCATTGGAACTAGAGGATGAAGTAACAATAGTGGCCTCCACAGGGGAGAAACAGGAGGATACACCCATCTCAACCTGTGATGACCAAATCCTGACCACCAAGGCAAGAAGAAGCAGAGCTAAAGCTGCTAGAAGGACTGCTAAGAAGGTTGCAGAGTCCAAGCTTAAGTTTGACCCTAAGCAAAAGGGTGTCTTCATTTCTGCCGGGTTTCAAGTGGTAGGTACTCCTGATTCAGGAAAGGAGTGTAGTACCAGCACTCCTGTCCTACTGAAGGATCAGAAGTCAAAAGGGAAAGTTGCTGATGAAGAGAAGAAACCCAAGAAACAGCAACCTGCAAGTTCCCAGAAGACAAACATTGCATGCATAATGTGTGGACTGCACAATCACATGGCTAAAGATTGTTACTACAATCCAGCAAGCACACATTATGCAAATAATGTTAGAAAAGAAGTAGTCAGAGAAGGTTTCTCAGTTGGACCACTTCAAAAGGTCCAAATGATGAAAAAGGGAAAGTTGGTCTCGGAAGCCAAGTTGCTTTCGGAAGAAGCTGCTTCTTCCGAAGGGAAAATGGCTTCGGAAGCCAAACCTTCTAAGGTTCGGAAGAACAAGAAGGCTCCCTTGAAACCATCTCAGAAGAAGACTACTTCGGAAGAAAAGGTGGTGAAGGCTTCTTCCGAAAAGAGAGAAGCTTCGGAAGAAGACCATGCTGCAAAAGCTTCAACAAGCTCATCCTCAAAGATCAACCAAAGGATGGATTGGAAGATCAAGGAAGATGCTGCAGCCCAAACCTCTTCTTCAACAATGACCTCTATTGAACCCCATTGCATATCTTTTGGTTCAATTATGTCACTATCTTTGGAAGAGCCCGAGACCTGCAAGGCTTGGGCTTCCAAACAAAACTAACCATCTCATCTTATGTGCAGGGACATCCATTTGACAAGAACAACAATATCTGGATTGTAGATAGTGGATGCTCCAGGCACATGACAGGGAACAGATCTCTCCTTCAACAATTTCAGAACTTTGATGGAGGGCCTGTCCAATTTGGAGGTGAGGCCGGAGGATATATTTCTGGCAGAGGAAGTATATCCAATGGCAAAATAAACATTGACAAAGTTCACTTTGTCAAACAGCTTGAACACAATCTGTTAAGTGTTTCTCAATTCTGTGATCAGAAGCATCAGATGCTTTTCACAGAACATGAGTGCATTATCCTCAAACCAGGGATGACAATTCCTCCGAAATTGGTGCTTCTCAGATCTCCCAGGAAAGGGGATATGTACAAGCTGGATATGAACAATGCTTCTCCTATGGGTGAAGTATCATGCTTTCTTTCCAAAGCTGATAGTGATGAGTCAACACTATGGCATAAACGCATGTGTCATGTGAATTTTAAAACAATGAATAAATTGGCTAAAAATAACTTGGTACATGGTTTGCCTAAAAAGGAATTTTTCTGCAAAGATAACTGTGTTGCATGCCTGAAAGGGAAACAACACAGATCATCTCATAAATCCAAGTGTGTTAACTCTATCACTACTCCATTACACTTATTGCACATGGATCTTTTTGGTCCCACAAGTATAATGAGCATTGGAAGGAAATCATACTGCCTTATGATCGTTGATGATTTTACAAGATTTACATGGGTATTCTTTTTAAGAAGTAAAGATGAAACTGCTGAAACTTTAAAATCTTTTATTCTTAAAATAGAAAATCAAATTGATCACAAGGTTAAGATTATTAGAAGTGATCAAGGGACTGAGTTTAAGAACTTCGTTCTTGACTCATTCTGTGACTCAAAAGGGATTGCCAGACAATATAGTGCTCCCAGAACTCCTCAACAAAATGGTGTTGCTGAGAGGAGGAACAGGACACTTATTGAGGCTGCTCGGACCATGTTAGCTGATTCAAAGCTGCCTCTAACATTCTGGGCAGAGGCAGTCAGCACTGCATGCTATGTGCAGAACAGGGTTCTTGTAGTTAAGCCCCATGGAAAAACCCCTTATGAGTTATGGAACAAGAGGCCACCGTTCATTGGCTTTCTAAGGTCCTTTGGCTGCAGGTGTACCATACTTAACACAAAGGACAACTTGGCAAAGTTTGCTGAGAAGTCGGATGATGCTATCTTTATTGGATACTCTTCTAGCTCTAAAGCTTATAGAGTATACAATATTAAGAATCAACAATTTGAGGAGTCATCCAACATAGTTGTTAATGAGCACACTCCTTGTGTTAGGGGGAATGGACCTGAGTATATCTTTGATTTAGAATTGTTTCCAAACTATTCTAAACCATCTTGTGAGAATGTTTCAGCTGGAACAGGTGCTCAAAGTGATGCTGATGCTGATGCAGGTCAACTATATGAGCTTCCCAGACCTATTCCAAATTCTCCAAGAGCTGAAGGGCAACAAGCTTCAACTATTCACAGATCTGACAGTGTAACTATCTCCAGAAATAGTGAAGCTTCAACAAGTGAATCACTTGATCAACCTCAAAGTTCCTCAGGTGATCCAATATAACACCAGGTTGAGGGAAGTGGTATTCTGAAGGAACAGGCAACTGTTAATACTACTTCACAACCAACCATTGATGATGTTTCTCAATCATTCAATCAGTCCTCATTGAATGACTCTGAAACAGCAGTTGGACAGAGTGATCCAGTTCCTGATCAGAATATGTCTAACCTAGACTTATCTCTGCAATTGGAAGTGATTCCTCGTCTTAGGATTCACAACACTCATCCAACTGAGAACATCATAGGGAATGTCTCTGAGGGCGTGAGAACAAGAGGACAAACTCATCATGGGAATGTCTGCTTGTACTCATGCTTCATGTCTCAGATGGAACCAAAGAAGGTAGAAGATGCCTTAAAGGATAGTAGTTGGGTTGAATCGATGTAGGAGGAGCTGCTTCAATTCAAAAGACAAAAGGTCTGGAATCTATGCCCACTACCATCTGGTCAAGTACCCATAGGCACTAAATGGGTATTCAGGAACAAGAAAGATGATAGAGGCTTGATTATCAAGAACAAGGCAAGACTAGTAGTTCAAGGGTACACCCAGGAGGAAGGAATAGATTATACTGATGTCTTTGCACCAGTTGCAAGACTTGAGGCAGTTAGGATCTTCCTTGCTTATGCTGCATCCAAGAACTTCACAGTCTACCAACTTGATGTCAAGTGTGCTTTTCTATATGGGGATATAGATAGGGAAATCTATGTGTGTCAACCTCCAGGATTTGAAGACCCACAGCACCCCAACTATGTGTGCAAGCTGGACAAAGCTCTATATGGGCTGCACCAAGCACCTAGGCTGTGGTATGAGACCTTGTCTCAGTTTCTCCTGAAGAATGGATACACTAGAGGTACCATTGACAAGACTCTTTTCATCAGAAAGAGTGGAGAAGACATTTTGCTTGTACAAGTCTATGTTGATGACATCATATTTGGTTCTTCAATCGACCAAATGTGCAAAGACTTTGAAAGCATTATGAAGCAGAAGTTTGAGATGAGTTCAATGGGAAAAATGGACTTTTTCCTAGGAATCCAGGTGAAACAAATGAAGGAAGGGTTCTTCATAAGTCAATCTAAGTATGTCTCAGACATCTTAGAAAGATTTGAAATGAAGGATTGTAAACCAGCCAAGACACCCATACCCAGAAACCATAATCTTTGCCCTGACCTTGAGGGGGAGGATACTGATCAACATCAGTATAGAGCAATTATTGGTTCTCTGATGTATCTCACTGCAAGTAGACCAGATATCATGTTTGCCACATGCATTTGTGCAAGATATCAGGCTGCTCCAAAGGTGTCTCACCTAGCTGCTGCAAAGAGAATCCTCAGATACCTCAAAGGAGCACCTAAACTAGGTCTCTGGTATCCAAGAAATAGTGATTTCAATCTCTATGGATACTCTGACAGTGACTATGGTGGCTGTAACATTGACAAGAAATCAACATCAGGAGGATGTCAATTTCTTAGTGGAAGGATTATCTCATGGCAATGCAAGAAACAATCCTGTGTCTCTACGTCAACTGCTGAAGCTGAATACATTGCTGCTGCTAGCTGCTGTGCTCAACTGCTATGGATTCAAAATCAGATGTTAGACTATGGGTTCAACTTCATGACTACTCCTATCCATATTGACAACAACAGTGCTATCTCCATTACTGAGAATCCGGTGAAGCACTCCAAGACAAAACACATTGATATCAGGTATCATTTCATTAGAGATATTCATGAGAAACAGCTGATAAAGTTAATCAAAGTTGAATCAAATGAACAATATGCTGATTTGTTCACAAAGGCGTTTGATGAACAAAGGTTTAAGTATCTCATATCAACAATTGGGATGATAAACATTGAATAACTACCTCTTTTGAAGACCTTTTTTAAATGAGTAATGTCTTGTGTCAATACAATTTAAGCCCTGTTGCAAAAGATCTTTAAATTATTCCAAGTATAAATTCCTTCCGAAGAGGAATCAACTCTCGGAAGATATTCTTGAATATCTTCCGAAGCCAAAATTCCTCATTGGAAATTTTCTTCTCGGAAGAGTTTTTGGTCTCGGAAGAAGCGATTGATTCTATATCAGATCTACTTCCGAAACTTATACAACTCTCCATTCGGAAAGACAACTTTACCTTCGGAAGCAATGCCTGGCTTCGGAAGATAAAGTGCCTTCAAAGGACAATTTTATCTTCGGAAACAATTCCAAGCTTCGGAAGATAAAATTGCCTTAGAAAGAAAATTACCTTCGGAAATGTTTTACCCTAGGAAGTAAAGATTTTTATATGTAACGGATATCTTTTGGGCCCCACTCTGTAAAAAGTAAAGATTTAGTTGATAATGTCAGATTATTTAAAATTATCCTTGCCGCCATCATCATTTCTCCGCCGTAAACCACCATACCACCCACAGTAACCTCAAAACAGTTACCCTATTACCACCACCATACCACTATTCACCCCTTTTTAAATAATCTTGACTTATCAATTTCATCTTCTTTTACCACTTTACAGCCCAAATTGTTCCCTTCACTGTCAAACCAAAAAATTTCACTCAAAATTTCAAGCTTACCTTTTCTCCAATGGCGCTAAACCCTCAGCACAACCAAGTCGCATTACTTGACTCGTCAAGGGATGCTGACTTCACCCAAATCATCACCTTTCTCACCGAATCCACCTACCTCACTGCACTCACAGTTAACCCAACCGTATACTCCAACCATATGTCAGAATTTTGGAGCAACGGAGAAACTACAGTGCTGAATGGGGTTCGAGTCCTGAGAACCAGAGTTTGTGGCCAAGAGTTGGTCATCAATGAACAGATCATCAGGGAGCATCTCGAGCTTCACGATGATGGGGCTCCTACTGAGTTCCCCAAGGAAGACTTGGAAGGCACCTATATCCTCATGGGATATGGAGGCGATGTCAGCAGGTCCACAGTATACAAGTTCAATTTCTCTTACCATTGGAAGTTCCTGCTGCACATTGTTTTGCACTGCCTCTCCAACAAATCAGGGGGTTGGGATCAAATCCCATATGAACTAGGATGCCTAGTTCATGGGTTGGTGAGAGGCCTCAGATTCAACTACTCACGATTCGTGTTGAACAACCTAATCGCCAATCTCAGCAGGGATACATTCTTCATGTATCCCCGATTTCTTCAACACATAATCAACTGTGAGATGGAACCAAGCAAGCTTGTCTGCGCAGCTGCTCTTCCTGTTCCACACATGAGGCCTACCATCTTCAAGACACTGAAGAAGATGTCCACCAACTTCACTGGACGGTACACTCCATTACCTCCAGCGATGACTGAGCGCATAGCTCCTGGTGACATCCCTGTTCTCCCCACAGGTGATGAACCCACACCAGCAACATCCACCATAATACCAAAACCTTCTTTACCCATCAAAGCCACATATCAGAGACGCCCCAAACGAACCCTTGTTCAATCTACTCTGATTGAACAAGCTCCTTCTGTTCACACCCAAAGGACTAGAGTGGAATCATGGGCTCCCACTCAGTCCGAGGTCACACCATCCTTCACAATTGACCTCAATGTGGGTTTTGAGTCTCCTCAGTCTCAAACCCCTGAGCCCGAACCCCAAGCCTTTAGCCCATAGGGTGAGTCTCTACACTCCCCTGTGCAGCCTTCTAGGGACAGCCCCACCATAGGCTCAATGCCTGTAGACATTGATCAAGGTCCCGGGTCAGTAGGACTAACCACCCTCTCTTTCACTGACCTTTTGCTCCGAACTGATGAAGAGATTACATCTCTCCATGGCCATGAAGTTGATCTACAACACCCACTGAGAGATCAACCGAGTCAAGAGGGATCCCTTGTCTCTAGCCCCCATCAGAAGCCTGCTACTGAGGTGAGTCCCACTGATGTGGAGGGGACTCATGTAGACTCAGCTGCCACTACTCAGAGTCTCTCATTGAGCTCTCAGGACAGTGGTAACATAATTAGGACTGAGTCTACGGCAACTTTGCCTATTGACATCTCTGAAAGAGATGACTCTAAGCAAGGGAAACCAGGGTGCCAAGAAACCACATCTGGTGGTGAGAGTGAACATACTAGGTATGTTATCTCATCTCCCCATGATTCTTCTTATGAAGATGAGGGAAGTATGCAACTAACACTTCAGTACTTGCTCTCTAAGGTCTCCAACCTGGAATCACAGGTGAAGATCTTAGAATCAAGGACTGCCACTCAGCAACTTGAGATTAACTCTCTCAAGGCTCAACTAGCTGAGAAACAGATGGAGAGGTCTGTTAGGCATGTACCAATCCAGGTCTCAATGACTTCTTCCTCTAGCTCATCTAGCTCTCAAGATGATGCTACCAAAAAGGGGGAGAAAGTTCAGAGACAAACACCTATGGAACCACAGACCCAACTCATTTCCACCCAACAAATCATTACACCACCTGAGTCATCTCAATCCTTTCTGGAGATTGACTCAAGGATTCTTCAAGATCTCTACAGACTTTTCACAAAGTTTGTATTGAGATCATCCCTAGAACAGCCCAGCCCCGACACCACACTTGCATACTTTGGGGCTGAGGAGCTTCAAAGACTAACTGCACCTTCTACCACTGTGGAGGAAGTTGGTCAACCTAAGGTCTTCATGGAACCTGAGATTAGCTTCGAAGGGGAAATGGGGACTGATGGCCCAGCAACTAAAACCGATGGGACAGAATCTGCAGTAGTCTCATCTTCCGAAGCTCTAGCTGAGGCTTCCGAAGTTTACATGGAAGCCTCGGAAGAACAAGACAAGTCTTCCGAGGCCGAAATAGAAGCTGCGGAAGGCCTATTTCAGATGTCCGAGGAACTGACCATCACAGATCTTATTGCTGAAATTGCATCTGAGGTGAGCAGGGAGGACATTTCTGATATACCTCCAACCCAAGCACCAGCTGAACTTCTCTCTCAATCACAACCCTCCATCCAAGAACCACCGCAGTCAAGCACAATCAAAGACAAAGGTAAAAGAAAGTTGACTGCGGAAGAGCTTCAGGAGGAGGAGAAGATTGAGAAAGCCAAAAAGAAAGGTCGGTTTCCTACTGAGAAGCTGTTAGCTGCCAGTTCTAAGGCAGCTGCAGCCAATCAAGAAGAAATCAACCTAAAGAGAAGAACAGCACTCATTGACCAGCTCATCAGCCTAGGAGCTGTCAATGAGGAAATACTCCTGCTACCACTAGAGGAGTTGGTGACTTTGGAGAGGTCAACCAGGCTACAACAAGAAAGGGAAGCCAGGTTGGCCTTGGAGAAGGCAGAAGAAGAGCAGAGGGAGGCAGCCCTGAAGCTGAGAGAGGAGAGGATCAAATTCCTACTCTCAAGAGGCTTCAGTCTTCCTGAACTGTCTCCACATGATGATGATATGATCCTGCTGCTCCACAACAAAGAGCAGGATCAAATGGAGAAGGAAAGGAAGAAGGCTGCTAGGGAGAAGTTAAAGGTGAAGAGGAAGAGGGAGGAAGAGAAGGAGGTCACTGCTGCCAAAAAGTCAACTGATAAAGCCTGGATGAAGGACTACCTCCGGGCTCATGGCTTCTCTGGTAGGCAGGTGGGACCTATGTCCGAAAGGACACTCCAGCGGATAGTCAGTGAAATAAAGGCTGACATCCGTTTGGGGAAGAGAAGGGAGATGTATAGGAGGGTAAAGGGAACGGTCTCAACCCCAGCCACTCAACCACAGCCACAACCCACACCAGAACCAACCCCTTTTCCCATTAAACCCGAACCCACTGATGAAACCTTCACCCCTCAACCCACAACTCTACCCAAACCTACCACATCACCTCAACCACCCAAACTACCCATCCTAAAACCCAAAACTCAACCCAAAACCACTAAACCTAAGCCTACCCAACAACAACCAAGACAATCCCCTCAGCCTCCTAAACATCTCTCCCTTGAGGAGATTAAGGAGTTCAAGACAAGGCTCATCAATTGCACTACTTTGAGCAGCATCTCCTGTGAGGGAGAAGTTATCAACATCACCTATGTTGATAACTCTTCAAGCTCCCTCACCCTAGGCAAATTTCTTGAATTGCCTAGAGACACTTTGGGCCAGGCTGCAAGACTTCTTGGTCTCAACTCCGATACCCTCAATGCTGAGGAGAAGAGGCTAAGAAGAAGACTGGTGACTCTGCTGGATACCAGGAAAGAGGATAGGATTTCTGGTCAATCTCCTGGACCTAGAAATGCAATAATCCAGTGGAGGTTCGATGAACCTTCTCACAACTTTGTTGTGGAAAGGGAGAATGGTGAAACCAACAGGCTCAATGCCACTTCTCTACTGCATCTCAGCAGATTTGATCTTGCTGAGCTTGCAGAGAAGCCATTCTCCAATCCCTCCAACTCTGAGACTGCTGCACACATCAGAAACCACATCAGCGGTCTCCACTTGGCTGAACGAAGTAGAAGAGCCAAGATTGAAGAAGAGTTGAAGCTGAAAAGAGTGGAAGACAAGGAAAGATCAACCACCAAAGGCACAGCCTTTCTACAGATGGTGGAAGGTCCTGAATTGGAACCAATAGTTCGATGGGAATATGACTATACTTCCCATCAACTAACTCTTTTCAGAGGGCCACAACAGAGGGTACACATAATCCAAGGTGACAGAGTACAGGTTCTGTCCACCAAAGATTTGTACAAGATTCTCAGCATCACAGCAGGAAAGAATGAAGACACTGATAAACACCTGCTCTCCTTGGTGCTGAGAGCTTTGAGAAGAAGAGGGAAGTGAAGTTTTGGTAGCATCAGCCTAGGGGGAGTTTGTTGGATCATGATAAGGCTGGTGCAACCAAATTCACTTCATAGTCACTTTTGGTACTACATTAAAGAGCTTCCGAAGCCAAGCAAGAGATCTTCCGAGAGTCTAAGGAACAACAGCTGAAGACATCTTCCGAAGGCAAAAGCTGAAATCAACTACTGAAGACAACAACTGAAGCCAACAGCTGAAGATATCTTCCGAAGACAAAGTCTGATGAAAGAGCTGAAGACAAAGTCTGAAAGCTTCCGAAGACAAAGTCTGATGAAAGAGCTGAAGACAAAGTCTGAAAGCTTCCGAAGACAAAGTCTGATGAAAGAGCTGAAGACAAAGTCTGAAAGCTTCCGAAGACAAAGTCTGATGAAAGAGCTGAAGACAAAGTCTGCTTCCGAAGACAAAGAAGACCCAAGCTTCGGAAGAAGCAGTCTTCCGAAGTATAAGTGCCTTCGGAAGAAGTTGTTCTTCCAAAGCACTTTATCCTTCGGAAGACATTGCTATGTCCAGCAGATAAAAGTATGGTCCCTGACAGTCCGCTGCAGACCTCTGATACAGCATGGCATCTTCCTAAAGAGCCATGTTGTTGACCATACTTTATTCTACTATTCACCTTTTTATGATAGTACATGTTACCAACTTTAGTTGGTGACAAAAGGTAAGTCAGGGACATGTCCTGACTACCAACTCTCAGGCAAAATGTCTGAAAGACCTCACCTAGAGTCTTGTAGCATAGATGTAAGGTTAGAGGTGTCCAGCTGGTATCAAAGTATATCCGGCTGTAGGTAGTATTATATATATCTTCTCCATGTAGCTCATTAGATAAGTGATTTGATTCCAAGAGTCTTGTAATCCTTTGAGTTGAGAAGCAATATATAAAAGTACCTTGAAAATTTACTTGCTGTGTTAATTTTCTTACTGCTAGTTACTTGTTATATTGTGATCAACTCTTCATAGACTGCTTGCCGAGTGTTGATTCACAGTGAGTTGAGAGAAAAAACACCCGAAATCCGATCCTGCAAAGATAGAAAGAGAATAGAGCTTGATCAAAGGGCCATGACTTGTCTGCAAACTGCTCTTCCAAACTCCATCTACAGAGGCTTCAAGAAGTGTAAGACAGCTAAAGATATATGGGAAGCACTGAAGCTCATGTATGAAGGATCCAAGGAAACTAAAGAGAACAAGAAGGATCTCTTAAAGCAGCAGTTTGAAAACTTCACTTTTAAGGCTGGTGAGACACTGACTCAACAATACTTCAGGTATGTTGAGATAGTGGACACTCTAGTGGATATTGGAGTGACTCTTGAGAACAGGGACATAGTAAGGAAGTTCATGTCTTCTCTTCCTAAACTATGGACACATTATTGTGTTGTGATCAAGAGAACTTCGGACCTTAAAACTCTTACTCTTACAGAGTTGTATGGTATCCTGAGTGCATTCCAGATGGAGATGAACATGCAAAATTCCTCTGGTAACTCTAATAACCAACTGAGTTCAGCTCTTCATGTGAATGAAAGGGAAAGCATTGAACCATAACATCAGTTGTTATGCTACCCTGACAACTTACAAAAGGGGCCTTTTATCACCCTTCCAAAGACACCAAGAGAAAGCTACACTCAAGGAAGTCCCTTCCAAGAGACAAGTTCTTCTCATGCCTTTGTCTCAGCTGATGAAACCTCTGGCAACCTTCTTTTCACTCTTGAAGACTTGGACTGTATCCATCCAGATGATCTGGAGTATATAGAGATAGTTCAGTAAATGGCTCTTCTCACTCATAGGGCCAACAAGTTCTACAAGAGGATTGGGAGAAGATTTCCAAGCAATACATCCAGTGGAAAGTTTGGGCTGGACAAAAGCAAGATAAAGTGCTACAACTGTAACCAGATGGGGCATTTTGCAAGAGAGTGTAAGGCACCAAGAAAAAATGGTGGCCAGACACAAACCAGACCAAACTACACTAAGAAAGTTCACCAGAATGAGAACCCAAAGCAGCAGGCTGCAGTTGCTGTGAAGAGGGAGGCTTTGACTGGAGCTTTCAGATAGATGATGCATATCCAAACCAATCTCTCATGGCAGACCATGATGAAACCAAGGTATTAGAAAATCTTTGCTCTTCTGAATGCATTGCTAAAGTAAATAGATACAGGTCATATAACTTAGAGCTGAGATCTGACCTCGAGTCCTTAAACATCTTGAAAGTTGATTTTAAAAGAGCTGAAAATGACTATAAACTTACAATAGAAGATTTAGAGAAAACAATTTCAACTCTTAAGCATGAGCTAACAAATTACAGGACTTAGATCAAAGATCTCATAGCTAAGTTAACTGAATGCCAAGCCGAGCTTGTGATCAGCAAAGCTAAGGCAGAAAACTGTGTTCTTGAAGAAGAAACCTTCAAGAACATAATATCCTCATCCTTGCATGCAAAAGTGTATTATCAAAACAAGCAGGGACTGGGATCTAGTGAAATAGCTCCTCCACACACCATCTTGTTTGTAAGATCTCCTAGGTGTGGAACTTGTGAAGATGAGCTTCCCTTTATAGATCCTTTGACTGAAGAGGATGAAGAGGAAATGGTGAAGAATGACTTTGGTTTAAGTGAAGAAAAGCGTTCTGAAAAGGGTCACCATTCCTCTGAGGAGAGTAAAGCTGTTGGGATGACCAAGTCAAGAAGAAAGAACTTGATCAGGAAAGCCAAAAGAAAATCAAGGAAGGTTCAAGAGATCAAGGCCACTTTTGACTCTAAGCAGAAACAAGTTTTTATCTCTGCAGGGTTTGAAGTGGTTAAGACTGATGACATGAACTCTGGTTCATATGCAACTCATCCTAGTAACAAGAAGAAGACTGATCTGTTGTGTGTTACTGCCACACAACCTGGACCATCCAACTCCATGAACAGTTCTCAACCCAAAAGAACTGTCTCAGCTCCTGCAAAGGTGAAGGTGGAAAAGGGATGTGACCAAAGTCAGTCCTCTTCTATGAAGATGACTCTTGGAAAAAAGAAACCGAAGTGTGTCATGTGTGAGAGTACTTCTCATTTGGCCAAGGATTGTCCATATAATCCTAAAGGTACTCTTCACATGATAAACAAAGAGAATTCCAAGAATTCCAAGAAGAACTTAGCTTCGGAAGGAAAATCTGTTTCCTTCGGAAGTTCCAAAATAAAGAAGAAGGCAAGTGGAAAACTGCCTTCGGAAGAAAATTTGGTCTCGGAAGAAAGGAATGCTTCCGAAGTACTGAAGCTTGCTGCAGTAAAGGCAAGTTCTTCCAAAGGACCAGTCATCAAAACTTTCGAACTCTTAAAAGCTTCCGAAGTATTGAAGGTCAAGTCTGAACTTCCAAAGGTGGTGTGGAAGTCAAAGAAAGGCCAAAAGACTAAAGGTTCTTCATCAATAACATCACAAGATCCTCAAAGCACAACTATAGGATCTATTACTGTTGCATTGTCTTCAACCATTTTAAATGAGCCCAAGACCAGTGAGGCTTGGGTTTCCAAATGTAACTAGCTATCTCTTTGTGCAGGAACAGCTACAGACAAACAAAAATGTATGGATCATTGACAGTGGTTGTTCCAGGCACATGACAGGCAATAGGTCACTACTCTAAAAGTTTGAAAGAATTGATGGAGGACCAGTTGCTTTTGGAGGAGATGCAGGTGGTTACATTACTGGGAGGGGCAAGGTCATAAATGGTAAGCTCAGTATTGACAAGGTAAACTTTGTCAAGGAGCATGGATACAATCTTTTGAGTGTATCTTAATTTTGTGATCAGAGTCATAACATGTTGTTTACTGAGCATGAGTGCATTGTTCTCAAAGCCCGGGGTGGTCATTCCTCATGAGCACATCCTACTTAGAGTCCCCAGGAAAGGGAACATGTACAAGATGGATTTACAAGAAACATCTCCCTCAGGAGAAGTTTCATGCTTTCTATCTAAAGCAAATAGTGAAGAGTCTTTCCTTTGGAATAAAAGAATGTGCCATGTAAACTTTAACAACATGAATAAATTAATTAAGAATGATTTGGTAACTGGAATACCAAAAAGAGAGTTTACAAGTGATGATCATTGTGTTGCATGCCTGAAAGGGAAGCAACACAAGGTATCTCACAAGCCTAAGGAAAGAAATTCCATTACTACACCCCTACACTTGTTATATATGGATCTCTTTGGCCCCACCAGTGTAATGAGTTTAGAAAAGACATCTTACTGTTTGGTAATCATAGATGATTTTACAAGATTCACATGGGTCTTCTTCCTTAGAACTAAGAATGAGACCCCTGAGACTCTGAAGAATATCATCTTAAAGATTGAGAATCAATGTGATCACAAGGTCAAAACCATAAGATGTGATCAAGAAACTGAGTTCAAGAATCAAATACTTGATACATTTTGTGATGAAAAGGGCATTACAAGACAATATAGTGCTCCCAGGACTCCTCAGCAAAATGGAATTGCTGAGAGGAGAAACAAGACACTAATTGAAGCTGCAAGAACTATGTTGTCTGACTCTAAACTCCCCATCACCTTCTGGGCAGAGGCAGTCAACACTGCCTGCTATGTGCAAAACAGAGTTTTAGTAGTTAAGACACATGGTAAGACTCCCTATGAACTTTGGCATAAGAGGAAACCTTTCATTGGTTTTCTCAGGTCATTTGGATGTCCTTGCACCATCTTGAATACCAAAGATCATATTGCCAAGTTTGCTGAGAAATCAGATGATGGACACTTCATTAGATACTCTTCTCAAGCTAAAGCTTAAAGAGTATACAATCTCAGAACTAGAGTAGTTGAGGAGTCAGCCAATGTGACTTTCAATGAACACACTCCCAGTGTGAAAGGTTCTGGTCCGGATTGGCTGTTTGATCTTGACTTAGTTACCAACTGTTTTAACAAATCTTATGAGCATGTTTCAGGATCCACAGATATATTGCCTACAGGTGATCCTGATTCAATATTTGAGCTAAGAAGATCTTCAAGCAACATATCTCCAGCTCTAGTGGTAACTAATCCTGCAAATGAAGCTTCTACCAGTACATCAATGACAATCCCGCTGATACATCTGAGTTGCCTTCATCTTCTAGTTTTGAGGCACAAAACTCAAATGTAGGAACTTCAAATGTTGGAGAACATGGTGGTGGTGACAGTGATCAGAAATTTCTTGATGCTGAGAACCATCCCATCGAAGAAAATCTCAGTGATGTCACACACTCATTGGATCAAGTTAATCTTGATAAGTGTGATACTGTAGAGGGTGAATCCTCCTTACCAGATTAGAATTTCTCCAATTTGGATCTGTCTAAACAACTTACTGTGATCCCTCAGCTAAGGATCCATAAGTCTCACCCCTCTACAAACATCATTGGAGATGTTGGTAGTGGTGTAAGAATAAGGTGGTGTTTGTTTTTTAAGAAAACCCTTCCCCACCTCTTCATCTGCGCGCCCGCAGACGCGGGAAGAGGTTTTGAGTGCGCAGACTGTTTGTTTTTTGGAAGACGTTTCATTAAAAAACGTCTGCACGAGGTCTTCTTGGTGCAGACATGGACTAGTGTCTTCAGACAGGAAGACATTTCATCAAACCTCTTCTTCAAAAAAAACCTATAATTTTCTCCTCTCCAATACTTTTCTCCTCTCCACAGCCTCCACATCCTCCCCAAATATCTCCCCTCACCGGCGGCTACCTCCCTCACCGGCGGCCTCCCTCACCGGAGGCGACCTCCCTCACCGGCGGCGACATCGTCGGCCTCCCCCCACCGACGACATCGGCGGCCTCCCCCACCGACGACATCAGCGGCCTCCCCTCCTAGCAAAATGGGTTTCGAAGACAACCCATTAGCCGATCGTCGGTCGGAATCGAAAATCCGACGGTGGAGGAGCTCGTTTCTTAGCTCCGATCATCGTTCTTCTCACTCGAGTTTCAATACGTAGCCAAAACATTGAAGGACCATGAACAGCGTATGAAAGAGGAGAAAAGCTTGCTGATTTCGGAGAATCTGAAGTTGAATGATGAGTTGAAGAAGAAACAGGATGAAATTGATGCAATGAGGATGGTGAATGCTGAGTACGAGAGAAAGTTTAGGTTTTTGAGAAAAGATCCATTGAGTTTGATCGTAATGCTTTGAGTTTGAAGAAAATGGGTTCAGAGGGTGTTTGTGTTCAGAGGGTGTTTGTGTTGATTTGGAGAAATGGTGTTTGTGTTGAGTTTGAAGAACCACAAAATCGAAATTACTGCTGTGATCATATTATGATTTTAATGATATGATTATATTAATTTATGGTAGAATTATCAGTTTTTTTTTGTTATAGGTTTAGCTTCTGTATAGATTGTATTGTTCATTCACAATGGATATTTTGTGGGTTGATATGATTTCGATTTTGTGCTTGTAATTATGAACAGGAAGATATTAGTGTTCTTGTTAGTGTTGTTTGATTCTAATTAGGATGTTTTGTGGTTGATATTGATCTCGATGTTAAAAATAGGATTAGTTTAATTACAGAATATTTCAGCATTATGCAGATGTTAAAAAACAAACAGTCTTTTTTTGGCAGACTGCAGACTTTGGTCCACCTCTTCTGCTGCAGATGTCTGCAGATGTGGTCCGCAGACTGCAGACGTTTTCCTGCAGAAAAAACAAACAACACCTAAGAGGACAGTCTTATAATACCAATATCTGTCTTCACTCTTGTTTCTTATCCTAAATAGAGCCAAAGAAGATTGATGAAGCTCTAAAAGATGGAAGTTGGGTTGAAGCTATACAAGAGGAGTTGCTTCAATTCAAGAGACAAAAGGTTTGTAACCTATGTCCTCTTCCTCATGGGAAGACTACCATAGGTACAAAATGGGTTTTCAGGAATAAGAAGGATGATAGAGGACTTGTCATCAAGAACAAGGCTAGACTAGTTGTTCAAGGGTATACTCAAGAAGAAGGAATTGACTACACTGATGTCTTTGCTCCTGTAGCAAGACTTGAAGCTGTTAGGATATTCCTAGCTTTTACTGCATCCAAGAACTTCAAGGTGTATCAACTTGATGTCAAGTGTGCTTTTCTTTATGGAGTGATTGATGAAGAGGTGTATGTCAAATAACCACCTGGTTTTGCAGGCCCAAATCATCCTGATTATGTCTGCAAGCTTAACAAAGCTCTCTATGGGCTACATTAGGCACCAAGAAAGTGGTATGAGACTCTATCTCAGTATCTCTGTCAACATGGATTCAAAAGGGGTACCATTGATGGAACTCTCTTCATCAAAGGAACAAGAAATGACATAATGCTAGTTTGTAAGGCCCCGTTCCCGGGCACCTCACAGTTGGTCATTCATCGCACATAAAACGTTTTAGAACACATATTTACTCGCAGCGGAATTAAAAAAAACATTCATTAATAACAAAAACATGTCATTTATTTCATTACAACATTCTTTTTCATTTCAAAATACATTGACATGTCAAAATATGGATGCCAGCCTCAACAACTGAGTAGTCACCTCGTGCCATCCTCAGCAACATACCTGCCAACTGGAAAATACATAAAACGTCAGCGTTGCTGAGTGAGTTCTAGTTTTATAATAAAACATACTTTTCTTTTGTTAAAACCGTTCTTTACTTCTTTCAAAAACATACTATACTTTCGTAGATGAACACACATCATACGTACATACACATAGATAATATCGTTATTATCTTCATCATTCATTCACTAGCTTTCGTTCGTGCGTTTCTTACTTTCACTCATACGTTCGTTACATTCGTCTTTACGTACGTTACGTTCATTCTTACGTTCATTTCATTTATTAGTACGTTCATTACTTTCATGCATCCTCTATCTTTCACTTTTATCTAGGTCCAGTCAAACTTTACCCTCTTCATGGCACACAGCCATGATTACTGAGGTCAAGTGACATGGATCCCATTTCATACGTTATCATTGTGTTCCTCCGTTCATTACTATCATTCGTTCGTTCTTTAACTTTCATTCGTTAAGCATGCAAATCTCTAAGGGTCACCTCCCTTCTCTGCCCTCGTGGTTCATACCCATGAGCTGACAAGGCATACTCTAACATACTGGTGCCCCTATGGCTCTCAGTCCATAGACCGACACCTGGTGCCCCTATAGCTCTCAGTCCATAGACCGACACTCTGTTACCTTTAGACCATGCAAGACTTTCTTTCATATTTCTTATTCTCATCTAGATCTTGTCTCATACAATATCCCCGACTCATGTCCGAAGACTAGCACAGCACTGGGATACGTGACAAAGATCCCGTACGAGTCAATCACAGAGATTGAACTCCATCCGAGTCTGTTGCAACACAAAGTCGCTCACCTCATAACTATGTTTGGCCTTATGCCACACCCCCGAAGTTAACATAACTCGGGTAGCAACACCCCCACCGAAATGGGTATCATCACCCTGTAAGGCCCACCTTTCTCAGGGAAGCCTCACAGTTGGCCATTCACAGCGAACATAGACTTAAAGCAATTATTTACTCATATGTGTATAAATATATATATATATTGCAGCGGAAAAATATACCGTAATTCAACCCATTACAACGTAGTTAAATTAAATTATAAACATTGTCTTTAAACATCAAACTATTTAAAGGTCCTTTTAAGCTTTTCTTTATCGGGGATGCCAGTCTTTGAGTGCCAAGAAGCTTCCATTCCATGCTCACATCCCATAAGCTCTAACTCTTACCTGTCAACTGATATGCATACAAAAGTCAGCTTCGCTGAGTGAATTCTAGGTTTACTTTGCTAAATAACTTGCGTAAGAGATATTAGCTTTATCAGTTGAAAACAATCATTGTCTATCATAATATAAATACACACAAGCTATCACTTTATCATTACTTTATCATTTATTGTTATTTATTACTCTTCTTTATCCGTCAATTCTCTGTCACTATCGGTGCCTAGGCTCGCCTAGGACTTTACCGACATGCCAATTAAGGACTTACTGCCGTACCCGATCAGGCCATTATTGTCATGCCAATTCAGGACTTACTGACCTGCCTGTTCGAGCATACTTTATCACTTTATCACTGGTGAGGGTACAACGAATGCAACCCTCCTTTATCAATTGCTTGCAAGGCTTTATTTATCACTTTATCAAGGTACATGTTATGGGCCTCATAACCTTTCTTTATGTTTCACTGTCATGTTTAAGTTATACATATATAACACAACACAATACATAATAAGAAGCAAACTCTTAGTCTAAGCATTCACATTTCATCAATCATGAGAGATGTACCAGATAACCGACCCTCCGCGGGACAGCGGGGGTTCGGGGGCGGCAGCCCCTGATAGCGGGGTTCTAGGGGCGGCAGCCCCTAGTGGGATCCAAGGGGCAACGCCCCAAAAATTATTTTGAACTATTTAAAGGGCACATTTTCTTTAGGAAAATTTGCTTTCTTAAAAAGGGTCTTAAAGACCGTCATCATAAAAGTATGTAATTTAGTATGCATATCACCCCAAAACATTGAAAACGGGTAAAGGAGGGGTCTAGAGCTCACCTGAACTCGTCCAAGTAACTTAAATTTTAAGTCACTTAAGCTATAGCCTGAATACTCTAGCTGCACGAAAGTTAATATGCAAAAACATCATTTTCTTCATAGTTTCGCCCATAGTTTCGCTACAGCGAAACTACAGTTTCGCTTGCAGTTTCGCTGGGCAGCACTTCTGCTAGTTTCGCTAGACAGATTCGCTGCCTTGAGCGCCCAACTTTCGTTGGAATTCCCTATTCTTGCGAAGTCTATAGGTCAGTCGAGGTCTTAGCGAGATTACCGGCGAAACCTATCATAAACATAAACATACATACATTCATATCATACGGGTATTACACCCAAACTTATAAAACATATATACATGCATTTTCCAGCCCTAAAACGTTTAAAACAGGTAAAAAGGGGGTCTAGAAACTCACCTTTGCTGCTTCCAATCTTAACACTCTTCACCCGAGCTTCTTCACTCGATTCCAACCCTTAGAATCCTTCTTAACTCGTATTTGCACACATAGAAGCACACATAAACATTCAACCGAGACTAATCTAGCCAAGAACAACTTAAAACATTAATTCTTACCTTGAACCCGATTTCTTCTTCTTCTTCTTCAAAAAAAACCGAGAGTTTCTCTGCTTTCTCTCTCTAAAATCTGAACAAGAAAAGTGTGCAGATGGGTATGGGCGACCACATCGCCCTTTACACCCACTTTTCAAGATTTTTTTTATCATCTTTTTCACTTTTGGTCCGCCAACTTTGGGATTGACTTTCTTTTTCCCTTTTTCTTTCTCTTTTATTCCTTTGTTTCTTTAAAAGAAAAATACGGGTGTTACAAGTCCACCCCCCTTATATAGGTTTCGTCCCCGAAACCTGTTATTCCTTAAACCCTTGTGAGCAATACTGTTTCACCTCTTCTTCCAGTCTCTCATCTGGAATTCAATCGCTCTACATCATTTATCGACATCCGATTTCTGGTCTATCTTTGACTATTCTGCATTGGCAACCCATGCATACTGATCAATGATTATTTGACCAGCACCTGCGACCTCAAACATGCCATGTAGAGTGCGGTCACTACAATTAAAAGAATCATCACAATATCCGAGCAAAGTCTCGGCGTCATAATCATTGAGCTTCAGAGCATCACTGAGACCCTTCAGCCTTAATGCTTGAAAAAACACGGCCATCAACTTGCGTATAGGTGCTAGCCCTTATTTGATGTTCTTTAAGTATGAATAATGACCCTTTGGCAACCCAACACTGACAAGAAAGACAATTCGGCTTATTTGGTGACCCAATCCAAATTTAGCTCTTTCCTTTACTCCCAACCTCCCATTCTACTTGTTTGTTACAACGTCGAAACTATCGTACGTTGCCGTTCAATAAGCCACTCACAGGCTGAAATTGTTCCTCAGACAACGGGTGACATAACTTTCTTAGTTGTATCACGCAATCCTCTAGGGCATCAGGTAACCTAGTGAATACACTAATAGTAATCTCTACGTCGAAGGGTTCATCGATGTTCCTTCTCCTTTTGTTTCCGTTCTCTTCCGATCGTCGTATATCCTTCTCGGTGAAGCCTCCATCATAATCCATAATCCATTGTCGTAGATCGGCACCGAACTTTTATCGGGCACCACCAATCAATCCATCTCTTTTGCAGCACTTGGTGCTTGCCTCATAAGTTACTATTCGATTCACCCGGAGGTGTACGTCTATCCACCTACGTCTATCAGGGATGGTCTAACAGAAAAACAAGCGCCCTCTCAATTCTATTGCGGGGTCCTTTAGCGCACTGGGTAATCTAGTAGACTTACCTATAGTAGCTCCTACGTCGAACGACATCGATTCTTTCTATTCCTAACATGCAACTTATCACAAAAAGGCAGCAGGAATGAAACCAGAGCCATAATCAAACTACACAAAGGCTAAAGGTTAATTGACTAGAAACATACCTGACGTAACATCGGGGTTCACCCTAGCCTCCTCCCGCGTCATCGTGTAGTTGCTGCGTTTGCCCTCCGTCCTTCTCTTCCAGCATTCTTCACTCCCGAACCTTCCGCCCTTGGCTTCTCACAATCCCTGCTCATGTGACCTTCCTCCCCACAAGAATAACACCTCCCCATACCGCAGTTCTTCGCCACATGTCCGGTCCTACCACAACGGAAACAAACATTGGTCCCCAGTCTACATTCCCCGGGGTGCTTGTGTCCACACTTGTCACACCTTTCCGACCCCGTCTCAGTTATGACTACACGCTGATCATCCACCCGTGCACCTTTGTTACTTGGAGCGACTTCGCCACGTTCCAATCGCTTCCCGTTCCAATCCCGATCGCCTTCTCCTTTCTTGCTAGCTTCTGTCACCACCATCGATCTTTCATCGTATAACCTTCCCGCCAAATCTACCGTCGACCTAAACGTACTCGGTCGGGCAGTGATCATGTGCCTGCGAATATCTGCTGGCAAACCCTGAATATACCGCTTTATCTTTCGGGATAGAGGAGTCACCTGATCGGCACCAGACGTGCCATCTCGTTAAACTTTGTGGTGTACTGTTGATGCGTCATCGTCCCCGCTTCTAACTGCAGGAATTCCCTTTCTACCTTGTCCATCTCACGGTGAGGACAGAACTCCTCAATCACTAACCTCTTCAACTCTGGCCATCTCATCCTTCCAATAGCCCGACTACCCTCAACTTGAACTATGTTGTCCCACCAGCATAAAGCTGAGTCCACGAAAGAATGAGTGGCAAACTTAACTTTCTGATCTTCCCGGCACTCACTAATTTCCAGTACCGCTTCCATCTCTCTGACCCAACGATGAGCCGCGACAGCAGTGCCATTACCATCAAAGGTTGGGGGTTTGCATCGCCGAAACGCCCCATAATCACAGCCTCGTGCCGTCTCCGGCGCAGGCTCTTCTTCCTCTTCGTCATCAAAGAAGACCGTTTCAGTCTCGGGCCGTCTCCTTGAGCCTGATGATCTACCCCTTTCCTGTCTTTCCCCGTCTCTAACAGCCTTTACTACCTCGGTCACTACAGATGGTAGGATCGTCTGCATGACCTGATGCACTTCTTCAACTACCGCCTCTTTCACCGAGGCTCTCAAGTTAGCACTCTCATCACCACCTCCCGGTTGAGGTGTTTCGGGCTCCTCGTGAACCACCTGTTCCCCTCTAGATCGTGCTCTCGTGACTCGTGGTTCAACACCACGTCCGCCACCACCTCCACCACGGGAAGCCTTAGAAGGTCTACTACCGGCCATTCTCTAACTCATACTGAAAGATTTAAACACTACACGGTCATTCAAGAGAATTGCTCAGTTCATGTCAAGTATAGTAAGTCCCTAATTACGGTGATCAGTTGTAATTAGCCACTTACTATACTCTTCACACCCCGAGCATTACCTGTCCTGACTATATTAGCATCTAAATCTAACAGTAACACATAAACACATAACATGCGCACACAATGCCGGTTAACTCTAAGAAAATACCTGATGGCACGCAGCTACTCAGTTTGGCATCCCTTCCCTTTCCGTCCCATTCTCAGTTTAAGACTAGGTTTATTATGAAAATTTACCCATTTCACTTAAACTTTGGCTCTGATACCAACTTGTAAGGCCCCGTTCCCGGGCACCTCACAGTTGGTCATTCATCGCATATAAAACGTTTAAAACACATATTTACTCGCAGCGGAATTAAAAAAAACATTCATTAATAACAAAAACATGTCATTTATTTCATTACAACATTCTTTTTCATTTCAAAATACATTGACATGTCAAATATGGATGCCAGCCTCAACAACTGAGTAGTCACCTCGTGCCATCCTCAGCAACATACCTGCCAACTGGAAAATACATAAAACGTCAGCGTTGCTGAGTGAGTTCTAGTTTTATAATAAAACATACTTTTCTTTTGTTAAAACCGTTCTTTACTTCTTTCAAAACATACTATACTTTCGTAGATGAACACACATCATATGTACATACACATAGATAATATCGTTATTATCTTCATCATTCATTCACTAGCTTTCGTTCGTGCGTTTCTTACTTTCACTCATACGTTCGTTACATTCGTCTTTACGTACGTTACGTTCATTCTTACGTTCATTTCATTTATTAGTATGTTCATTACTTTCATGCATCCTCTATCTTTCACTTTTATCTAGGTCCAGTCAAACTTTACCCTCTTCATGGCACACAGCCATGATTACTGAGGTCAAGTGACATGGATCCCATTTCATACGTTATCATTGTGTTCCTCCGTTCATTACTATCATTCGTTCGTTCTTTAACTTTCATTCGTTAAGCATGCAAATCTCTAAGGGTCACCTCCCTTCTCTGCCCTCGTGGTTCATACCCATGAGCCGACAAGGCATACTCTAACATACTGGTGCCCCTATGGCTCTCAGTCCATAGACCGACACCTGGTGCCCCTATAGCTCTCAGTCCATAGACCGACACTCTGTTACCTCTAGACCATGCAAGACTTTCTTTCATATTTCTTATTCTCATCTAGATCTTGTCTCATGCAATATCCCCGACTCATGTCCGAAGACTAGCACAGCACCGGGATACGCGACAAAGATCCCGTACGAGTCAATCACAGAGATTGAACTCCATCCGAGTCTGTTGCAACACAAAGTCGCTCACCTCATAACTATGTTTGGCCTTATGCCACACCCCCGAAGTTAAACATAACTCGGGTAGCAACACCCCCACCGAAATAGGTATCATCACCCCCACCGAAGTGGGTAACTACACCCCCACCGAAGTGGGTAACATCACCCCCACCGAAGTGGGTAACCACACCCCCACCGAAGTCGGTAACATTACCCCCACCGAAGTGGGTAACTACACCCCCACCGAAGTGGGTAACCTGGCATACTACACCCCCACTATGTGGGTAACTATGACATTCCACACCCCCACTATGTGGGTACCTACTATACACCGTGTACCACACCGAAGGTCAGTCTCAAGACTGGAACCTCTACGTGCACTCTTAAAGATTAGCTGAACCTCACGCGGTTGAGCTTGTGGCATTTAGGACCGTGCTCTTTGGTACACTTCGCTTGCAAATCTCTCACGTTTTCATTCGTTCATTAAGGATTCGTTATCATTCACTTTACGTCCTATTTTTTTCTTTATCATTAATCCTTCACTTTATTAATGATAATACTTCTTCGTTAATTCTTAAACATTCTTTATCGTGTTATACCATACTTAACAATATTAATAATATTGTTAACAATAATGATACACTGATAATAATATCAGTAATGATAAGGGTTAGTCATTTATTACCATTACATGCATAAAACATCATCATTAATTAACCCTAGTCAACTCTGGTCAAAACCTCGAAATTCGGATTTCCAGGAAATTTCAAAAAAAAATTCTAAGTGTTGGGCGTATAAGCCCTGTTAGGCGTATGAGCCCTGTTGGGCGTTTGATCCTGTTGGGCGTATGAGCCCTGTTGGACTTCTGAGCTTACACTTAGAAAAATTCTCGGGTCTGGGCGTATGACCCCTGTTGGGCGTATGAGTCCTGTTGGACTTCTCACCCTACACTTAGAAAATTTTCTCTGGTCATACGACCAAGGTCCAGACTTTTCACCCTCATACTTAGTAAAATTTTCAGACTTATAAGCCTGGGCGTTTTAGGACTGTTGGACATATTACCTTCTTGGACTCATGACCCCACTTAGTCGATTTCTAAGGCAAGTCCTTGGGCGTATAAGCACTATTGGACTCATTACCTTGTACTTAGTTATTCTAAGTCCAAATTCCAGACACATGACTCCTATTTGGGTTTGCTAGTCGTATTAGCAGCCTATTCACGTGTCTAATTCATATTCCAAATTCCCAAACATCATAATGCCTAGTTCTAATCGTGTACACATGGTTCTAGGCATAAACCTATCATAAACATAAACATACATACATTCATATCATACGGGTATTACACCCAAACTTATAAAAACATATATACATGCATTTTCCAGCCCCAAAACGTTTAAAACAGGTAAAAAGAGGGTCTAGAGACTCACCTTTGCTGCTTCTAATCTTAACACTCTTCACCCGAGCTTCTTCACACGATTCCAACCCTTAGAATCCTTCTTAACTCGTATTTGCACACATAGAAGCACACATAAACATTCAACCGAGACTAATCTAGCCAAGAACAACTTAAAACATTAATTCTTACCTTGAACCCGATTTCTTCTTCTTGTTCTTCAAAAAAAACCGAGAGTTTCTCTGCTTTCTCTCTCTAAAATCTGAACAAGAAAAGTGTGCAGATGGGTATGGGCGACCACATCGCCCTTTACACCCACTTTTCAAGATTTTTTTTTATCATCTTTTTCACTTTTGGTCCCCCAACTTTGGGATTGACTTTCTTTTTCCCTTTTTCTTTCTCTTTTATTCCTTTGTTTCTTTAAAAGAAAAATACGGGTGTTACATAGTTCAAGTATATGTAGATGATATCATCTTTGGGTCAACTAATCCAAAGCTCTACAAAGACTTTGAGAAGCTGATGAAGGATAGATTTGAAATGAGTGCCATAGGGGAACTCAATTTCTTTCTAGGGATTCAAATGAAGCAAGTTGATACTGGTATATTCATAAATCAGTCAAAGTATGTGCAAGACATACTTAAAAGGTTCAACATGACTGAATGTAAGGTTGCTAAGACACCCATAGCTAGAAACCACTCCCTTGGACCTGATCTTGAGGGGGAGTGTGTTGATGAACATCTCTACAGGGCTATGATTGGGTCTCTTATGTATCTTACAACTAGCAGGCCAGATATTATGTTTGCTACTTGTATCTGTGCAAGATATCAGGCCAACCCCAAAATGTCACACCTAATCACTGTCAAAAGAATTTTAAGATACCTTAAGGGAGCCCCATCTCTTGGCCTTTGGTATCCTAAAAAATCTGACTTCAATCTGTATGCATATACAGATAGTGATTATGGTGGATGCAATATGACTGCTAAGTCTACATCAGGGGGATGTCAATTTCTTGATGGAAGGATAGTCTCTTGGTAATGTAAGAAACAATCATGTGTATCTGCATCAACTGCTGAGGCTGAATACATTGTTGCTGCAAGCTGCTGTGCTCAAGTGCTTTGGATTCAAAATCAGATGCTAGACTATGGATTCAACTTCAAAGAGACTCCCATTCACATAGACAACAACAGTGCTATCTCAATCACAGATAATCCGGTGCAGCACTCAAGAACTAAGCACATCAACATCAGGTATTATTTGATTAGAGATAATTTTGAAAAGGGATTAATAAAACTAATCAAAGTTCACACAGATGAATAATATGCTGATCTGTTCACAAAAGCTTTTGATGAACAGAAATTTAAATATCTTATATCAGCTATTGGGATGATTAACTTTGAGTAGCTTTTCTTAAAACTTAATCATATTATTTCTAAAAACTATGTGTGTTCTATGTTGTCTATGTTGTCTATTCTATCACTTTAATAAGCCCAGTTTCTCTTTGGAAGAAAAATCTTTTAGAATATTCCTTAGGTTTTTTAGAATTTTACACTTTTTATCCTTCGGAAGATTTTTTTTCTTCAGAAGATTTAAAGTTGCCTTCGGAAGCTTTTATTAATCTCATAATGAAATTGGTATAAACTGCTTCCGAAGCAAAATTCTTCAAAATCTTTGAAATATTTTTGGAGGCAAAATTGCCTTCGGAAGCTTTTTAGTCAAAACTTCCGAAGTAAAATAACCTTCGGAAGCTATTCGGTCAAAACTTCCGAAGCTAAATAACCTTCGGAAGATTTTTTGAATTCCAAGAAAACTACCTTTTGGGCAAAAGAAAACTACTTTTCAGAGGTGGGACCGACACATTGATTTCAAAGTTTATCCTTTTTCATTAACTTTGTCTCAAATCCAAATTCATACAAATACCCAACGGTTACACCTCTTTCCTCTACCTGCTCCAAAATTCGCCCATACCTTAAACCTAATCTCTCTGAAACCGCATTTGTTCTTCACCTTTCTTCATCATTAAGCTTTTCGAAATGGCCAACATTCCAAACAGAGACAACCCCGATTTCTCCATGCAACTCCATAGGCAACACAATCAGGTCGCCTTGTTGCACTCTGAGAAATATGATAGTTTCTTAGAGGTTTACCGTTTTCTTGCCCTATCCAACTACTACACCTCTCTCACCATTGATCCTACTCTTTACGAGGATCACCTGCTTGACTTTTGGAGGACATGTCAAGAGGTTATTATGAATGGGGAGAAGGCACTGTCTGCCACAGTGCAAGTGAGGACAGTCTTTATCACTCCAGCCATCATTAACACCCATATTCAGGTGGATGATGAAGAAGGTGAACTGTCTTTCCCAAAGGAATCTGTTAACTATTCCTTTGAGTAGATGGGCTATGAGGGAGATTTCTCTGTAAAGACCTTCAGGAAAGGGAAGGTCTCATCCCAGTGGAAATACCTACTCCATGTAGTGATTCACAGCTTGTCCAACAAGCATGGTGGGTGGGACCAGATTCCTGAGGATCTCTCCTTTATAGTGCATGGAATGGTACAAGGGGTCAAGTTCAGGTACTCATAATTTTTTACACAAACTTGCTTGCAAACTTGGACTCCTTAGAATACTATATGTTTCCTAGATATTTTCAACACATTCTCAACTGTGAACTTGGGTCACAGTTGAGGGAAACAAGTAATATTCTTAAATTGGGACAGATGAAGCCAGGTATCTTTAAGATTATGAAGAAGCAAGTTGTAGGCTTCTCAGGGGTAGAAACAGCCCTGGTCCCCAAAATGTTAGAGCTTATTGCTCAATCTGACAACCTAGCAACACAAGCTAGTGTTGAACCCACACCTTCTACATCTCAACCACCAAAACAGCCTCAAATCATCCTCACCTACCAAAGAAAATCCAAACGAACCCCTACTCAAGCTATTGAGTCTATGCAGGCTCCCATATACTCACCCATACAGGAAGAAGTGGATACTAGAGCTCCTACTTCTCCTAAGGAGCAAACCACTCCCATCTCTTCAAGAATCAGTGCTGATGTTCCTCATGATCAGCCTGATGAGCTCATAAGCCCAACTGCCTTAAGCCTTCACTCTGAGTCTCAACACTCAAGTGAACAACCTTCAGGGGACAGTTACCATCCCCAGCCTTTGGACTTAAACAACCAAATTCCTAACCTTGAATTCTACACTGATGAGGACTTACGCTTCAGTGAGCACCACGAATCTCTCTACTCCTCACCTACTCAAAGAGAGAGGAGTGACTCTGAATTCCCTATGTCTACCCCACATCAATCATCCATTGCTGAGGTGGGTCCTTCTGAACCTGTTCAAGGGATCCATACGGAAGAGGCTCTTACTTCTGCAAGTGATTATATCATTAAGACCTCAACCATGGCAACTCAGCGCATTGACACTTCATCTGAGGCTGTCAATAAGCAGAGGAAATCCAACAGCCCAGAATACCAAGCTGGTGATGAGAGTGAGGACTCGGGTCCAATTCTCTCATCCCCCCATGATTCTTCTGATGAAGATGAGGGGAATCTGAGACTAAAGGTGCAACAATTGTCAAAAACATGCACTTACTTAGTCTTAAAGGTTAGTCATCTTGAATTTCAAGTGACTACCTTACATAATAGGGTCAATGATCAGTAACTTGAGATATCTTATCTTAAGGAAAAACTAGCTGGGAGACCTTTAAGAAGAGCTCAACCACGAACATAAGAACCTGCGGATGTGATTGACCTAACTCCTAGCTCACCTATACAAGAGGGTGATGCTACCAAAAAGGGGGAGAAAGTCACTACAATCACAGAACCTGAGAGTTCTTCAAGGAGTATGGACATTGAGGACTCACCATCCTCTCTTGTAACTGTACCTACTCAGCAACCTCCTCAAATTCACATTGATGTGAACATCCTAGACTACTTGTTTTAGAGTCTCTTTAGGGAGGGTGTATCAAGGCAAGAAGCTGAAGAAGATAAACCAAGGCAATCAGGTAATGTCATTGGTCAACTGGATGTTGAGGCAGACCCTGAGATTAGCTTCAAAGGGAAAACCTTGACTGAAGGCCCAGTGATAGAGCCTGAAAGCCCAGTCTTACAATCAACTGATAAAGTGATAGAGATTGAAACAACTGTCACAACAACAACTACTTCAGCAACTCAACCCCTCAGTGAAACACCTGCTGGTGAAGGTGTATCACAGTCTCTCTCTGGCCAGAGCTTAGATGCTACACCAAGCAATGAAGGCCAAAGCTCTCTCCATCCTGTGTCACAAAGGTCTGTGGGTGACAAGGGGAAAAGGGTTCTAACCCCTGAGGAGATTGAGGAGGAGGAAAGAGAGAGAAAGAGGAAGCTAAGGGGAGTAAGTTTCACTGGGTCTTCAAGCTTCATGCAAGCTGCAATCAGGGCTGCCCACAGACCAAACACTTAAGATGATGAGTTAAGGGCAGTCAGGATTACTTACTTACAGACCAGGAACTATGACATAGATGAAATTATATCTCTCCCCTTAGAGGAATTAAATGATCTGGCTGACATGGAAATGTCAAGAGAGAGGAAGGAAGCTGAAGATGCAAGAATTCTTCTTGAGATCAAAGAGAAGAAAAGACAACAAAGGCTATACAAGCATGTTCCTACTCTCTCGCTAGTTCAAGAAAGTCCTGTGCAAGAGGCTGTGGCTGCTACACAAGAACCTCAAGTAGATAAAGAAACAGATAGACAAAGGATGATAGACTACCTGAGTGCCACAGGCTTCTACCTGGCAGAAGCACTTCTTCCCTTGCCCTTTGAGTACATTGAGTTTGAGTATCTCAAACAACTTGAACTTCAAGTACTCAAAGAGCAGAAGTCAACAAAGAAGAAAATGAGGGAAGAAGCTGCTAAGTCAAGAGCTCTTATTCAGAAGAACTTGAAAAAGTCTGATGATAGACAAAGAATGATGAGCTTCTTAAAGCTGTATGGATTCTCCGGAAGGAGACTTGGCCCTATGTCTCTATCCACTATGGATGAGCATATCAGGGTAATCAAGCAGAAGATAAAGAGTGGAGAGCTTATTGACTTACATACTCCTCCAAGTCAAGCTTCACCTAAACTAGAGGTTAAGTTTGAACTACAAGAGACAACTCAAACTGAACCTCCAGCTTCATCTTCTGATCCACAACAGGGTTAAAGGCCAGCCTCTTCAACTATTGACCAATAGCAAGGTCAAAGGCCAGCCTCATCATCTGACCCACAACAGGGTCAAACTCCCTCTCCTTCTGAACCTGTGAGGGAGGAACACCCAACTAAGGAAGACACAACTGATCAACAAGGTGCTGTAGGTCAGTCTTCTCAGTTAAAGACTGTAAATAGGAAGAAGAGGATGGCTTCTAAGTCTGATGCAAAGAAGAAGAAGAAGTCAAAATCAACCTCCCCTGATCCTCAGGATGAATCAGAACATCCTAAGGAAGTGCAAGAAGAGGAAGCCCAATCATCTCTAATTCAAATGGCTCCTCTATCAGGAAGACCCATCTTATCCTGGACTTACTCAACTAATCCAGAGAGGTGGCATGTAATAAGAGATCAAGGTGAAGAGAATGTCTACCCTTGGGAAGACCTCTTTAATTTACCTCTGCATGACCTTTTCGACATGAGAAGATACTTCACAAGTCTGAGTGATCCTGACCCTCTGATGAAGAAAGGAATGGTCATGATCATGTTGAGGACTGTGAACTGCTGAATATCTTCAAGTGTTTTGGTAGCATTAGCCTAGGGGGAGTTTGTAAGGATTCCTATAAGTCTGATGCAGCCAAAACACTATTGTAAGAACTGTCTATGGATCATAAAAACTAAAGAAGACTTCATCAGCTGAAGACAAAGTCTGAAGACAAAGTTTGAAGACAAAGTCTGAAGACAAGAGCTGAAGACAAAGTCTGAAGACAAGAGCTGAAGACAAAGTCTGAAGACAAGAGCTGAAGACAAAGTCTGAAGACAAGAGCTGAAGACAAAGTCTGAAGAACAAGAGCTGAAGACAAAGTCTGAACATAATATTCTTCCGTAGATATTCTAACTCGAACACAAGTTATGCATCCGTAGATCTCCTGCGGAAGACCAACTCCTACGGAAAGCCAACTCTGTAAGGATCAAATCTGATGCAGCCAAAGTACAGTCTTCCTGCATGCTACACAGAACATGAAGTAGAAATGCTACGGAAGTTTTACACCACTTTAGAAATATTGTGTAAAATCTTCCAAAGCCAAGACCAATATCTTCTGAAGCCAGAAATGAAGTCTTCCGAAGCTTCAAAGACAAAGTCTTCCAAAGCCAAGGAACCAAGATAGATTCTTCCAAGTACTTTTATCATACATGCTTTTATCTAATGTACTTTTTCTGTAAAGCTGAACCACTTTCCCGCTGCCCACTCTGGTTGGTCACCAACTTGCATGAGTTGGTGAAAAGGTCCATGCTTTAGGAAAACTATACATTGAGGTCTTGGGTCAAACCTTTCTACTTTATGTACTTTTATCCTTTTTGTAATACATTAGGATGTGAGCTATGGCATGTCATAGTCACTAGCCAAAAGGCAATCTGCCTTTTGACTCTACATGGATTGTGTTGTCTAGTTCATGTATCCAGCTGGCCTTCAAAGTATGGCCGTCTGTAGGTTGTAGTATATAGTGTCTCAGGTCTTGCAACAAATGTATGTATGTTGAATACTTGTAACTTTGAACTTGAGAAGCAATATACAACATCCTTGAAAACCAACCACTTGTATTGTTATCTTGTTCTGTTTTTCTAAGTTTACTTGCGTTCTTAGCATCACCATAACCGGTTTCCCGTTTGATCTGTTAAGTGTTCTAGTACACTCTCCTCATTGTGTTGTTGTGTTGTAAGTGCTAACCCTTCTACCGGTCCTGCACCACCATACAAAGAATCACATCAATGGTTCCCATATGCTTGAATGAAAACAAGAACAACTAAAAGTGAAGCTAAACAATACCTCTAATGGCAAAGATTAGGGCTTGAACCGTCGGGACTGATTCTTCTACTTCGAAAGGGTGAAACTAGGGTTCCTTGGAGAATGGTTGGAGAATGGAGATTGAGAATGTAAATGTGTGAAAAAAATCTGAAGTGTTAGATATATAAACACAAGCGAGGCCTGTACACGTATGCGTGCCACATCATCAAAAAGTTAACATCGTTAGTGTTATGACAGACAGCTGGTGATACAGACACCTCAGTGTTTACTTGGGAGTTATATTCGCCAAAATGATACTTGGGGGTGGCAGCGGCCAATACCCAATAGTTGGGAGTATTTAAATCCATTAACCTATTAAAAAACATACTAGAATTGAACAATTCTCATGACTAGGTGTAAAATTGATCGAGAAAGAGAATGAGAGAGAGAGAGAGAGGGAGAGAGAGAGAGAGAGAAAGAACAGTGGAGGCAAGTAGGAGTAGGAGGGAATGAGTTGAATACTCGATTGATCCAACGAACGAAAAAATCGTGAAGCATGTTTTTCATGAAATGAAAAAACAAATATAAATGTTGGTTTTAGCGGAAATGCAATCATTTGAAGCGACAATCTAGCTGGGCTGAGTGGTAAAGTCTTTTGCAATTTATGAAAAAAAAAGCAAAGACTCGCCACCACCTATCCCTTCCAGACCCTACTTTATAAGCGGGATATACTGGGTATGTTTATTTGTTTGTTTGAAAAAGAAGGCAAAGTTTAAATTATATCATGGACTAGACTAGGAGTTAGTTTATGCAGTTTAGAAATAAAAATTATATAAAATAGAATCAATTGAAACAGCGAAGACACAAATTGAGATTCACTTTATGACACTAGGCTAGCGATTGTTGTTTAGAAATAGAAGTAGTTTGATTATGATGGTAAGAAACATAGAACTATATTTTAGTAGAATATTTTTAAATAACAAATGTATAACATTGTTTCAAATAATATGGTTATCTTAATCGGACAAATCTATCCGTTACAGACCAGGATAGCACCTCCAACTCTCACCGGAGGAAATCCACAAATGCGAACCCTCTGACTCAACCCTGAGTTTTTTGGTCAATGTAAAATTTGAACTAATGGCTTCCTATTTGTTTTACATATCGGATTCTAATAAACTATTACAATTTTAGAACACGTATCACTCTTTTTTTAACCTCGTTATGATTTTCCCGTGATTTTCCGTCTAAATTCATTTACCCACTTTTACCCCGTATTTGTGGATCCTTGATTCTGTTTATGACCAAATTTTAAAATTGAGTAAGGGCTTTTTTCTAATTAAACCTTATACTATTGTTTAATTACACTATATTATATATATTAATTATGTTGTCTAGAAATTTATTATTTTTCGTTAATTTTGACTATAAATATACATGAACGGGTATCTTCAATAGGAGGTGAGTAATTTAAATTAATTCAATGTTATAACGAATAACGGGATTTTTTATTATTTAAAAACTTTTAGTAGTAAACATGAGTTCCGGTTATAATTGATTTATTATTAATAGCTGATTTGTACTTTTTAAAAGTTTTAATTCATTACATACATTTTAATTAACCCATTTTTAGCTACTAAAAAATTGAAGCATAATAATTTGTTTTATGTAACTTACGAATGATTTAAGAATAAATAAAATATATAATTTTATGTATCAAACAATCTATTAAAAATAATGTGTTTTTATCCTTTGTTATAAAAGTACTAATATTGGATATTCTAAAAACATCAAAGTAATTATTAAAATTAAAAGATAGTAGTTAACATTTTAATTAAAGCTTCATAGACTGTTGGTAAATGGTATACATGTATATAAATACAAATCTGAACATGTACAATTTTGTAGTTTTTTAGGAAAATTAATGTCAATACTTTTGTTTGTTTGGCATAACCGTTAATTACTAATTATGTTACATTTATGTTAATTACATAGTTAAGTTACATTATATTTGTTTACCATGTTAAAATGTATAGTTCTAACTTCTTATGACCTCGTTACGTTTTTCATAACATGTTCTCATTATTGTGGTATTCATTTTGTCATGATGGCTAGAAAACAAGTTGTTTAAAAATAATATTATTGGTTAACATTCATTAGTTTTATTTTTATGTTTTAAGTTTTTTTTGGGTTGACATTTGAGAAAGTGTTTTATTATTATATTGAAAGAGCTGAACTATAAACGGGTATAATGATCAACTTGTGTAATACACATTACACAATTAACTAATTTCTATTACATAACCCCTTGAATACACGAGTTGATAACCTAGCTAACATTTGATAACCTAACATTTTATATAATTTTAATTCATATTATGAAGGACTCCAAATCTCTTAATAAAGTTCAATTATAACGTGTCACTTGAGGAAAACTTATATATAAAACAAATAGGCCAGTCAAATCGAGGGACCATGCATTGATCAACTATTCAAACTTGAATCAGTCATGTAATAATAGGAACATTGACTGAGTCAGTCTAAGAGAAAAAAAAACATAGCCGGTGAGACAAATCAAGTAAGGTGAGCCTTATATTACGTTATGGCAAGCTTTAATTGATATTGCTGGATAGATACAAGGTTTCAGATTATAACTAAGTGAAAATTAAAGTACAAACAATACTTTATATAACTACGCAATGACCTACATATCCTATGAATAATGTTTAGACTTGTTGAAAGTGTTAAAGTTTGAAAATTTTACAGTTCATATGCATACAGATGAGGCCTGAGGCGGACCTAGGACCACATGATGGAGGTCTACCGCACACCATAAAATTTTACTTTTATTAGTGTATATATAATACTAGCCTAACCACCCGTGTGTTACACGGATCGGACAAATTTACATTTCATGAAAATAATAAAAAGTTATTTATGCACGATAATAAGACAACAATGTAAAAAGAAAATCACGGTTAATAAAATGTTTGCTTACAATAAAATTACGTAAAAAACTTTAATACATTGGACGAAATATTAAAATTTTACAAATCTATAAAAACCTCCTTATACACAACATTTGAGGTTTTATTTGTAGTCTCACCATTCTCGTCTAATATAACCATCTTTAATCCATTTCTTTTCATAACCCGTGACAATGCAACGTAAAGCTGTCCGTGTATGAAAACCGGTTGTTTTAAAAACAAACCAACTCTTGATAAAGATTGACTCTGGCTCTTATTTATTATCATGACAAAACACACAGTTAGAGGAAATTGTCTTCTTTGAAACTTAAAGGATAGACTCTTGTCAGTTGGTATCAATGAAATTTAGGAATAAAAGTATGTTCTCCAATATTACTTCCAGATATAACCTCTGGTTCTATAACACGTTTTCCTAATGATACGACTTGTAAACGTGTTCCATTACATAAACCACTTTTTGGTCAATATTTCTGAGAAGCATTACTGGAACACCGAACTTTAACACTAACCTGTGATTGGACAAACCGCCAAGTTTTGTTCCATTGAGTATATCTGGAGAATATAAAGTTTCATCTAAATTAGAATTCCGCATTTCTGTTTGCCATATAGAATCAGAACTAAGATATTCTATTTCTTCACCCGGGAAAAGTGAAAGCAATCTTTCATATATCTCGTGCACCACCTCATTCTTTGGAGTTAAAATGGCTCTTTCATGAAAGTAATTTGGTTCTTTATAATTTTCTAAAACAGAAGGATATACAAAATCAATCAACTCTGAAACATGATCAACTGAATTTTATATGAGAAGATCATCCGGTATATCAATAACTGCTTCACCATCATTCTTACCACCCACGGTACCTTCACCAATGCTCAAGAGCCATTGTGCAAACATTCCGGTTTGCTCTATATCAGATGAATCATTAGTGGAAGTCAATCTTAGGTTCTTTATCAATCTGAGCACCTTGCAATTTTTCCAAATGTAAGAAGAACTCAAAAAAGCAACAACAATTTGTTTCCTACTACCACTTAGGACAACAGGTAGAATTTGTCTATAAATACGTGTGATACACGTGTTGATAATAATAATATTTGCCTAAACTAATAGTTACATAATTCTTAGCCTTGTTTACTAATCATGCTAATTTTACATGAGAAAAATGACTATTTTGACTATTGTAGTTAAATTAGTGATAATATGTTAGATTTGACTTCATATAACAAACCAAATAGAAAATTATTTTGTGTCGTTCTTAAAACCAGAATACATTATATAAATGGTTATTATTTGTCAAAAAAAATATATTCTTGTCAAATTTTGATGTCAAGTAACTTACTTTCCGATTAAAAAGTCAAACTTGTATACATTTGGATAAAACAACCATGTATTTAATCTTCTGTGACAATAAACAAAGTTGAAGACTACGCATACGAATTGCACTTAAACTTCATGCAACTTTTGAAATTTTAACATGCGTGCTTCCTTTATTTGATAATTAGAATACGTGGCAATGAATCTTCAAAACCTCCTTCAATTAATATGTTTCTGGTATTACATTTATTCATCAGAAGACACGAATCTCAGCTTAACTCCACTTAGCTTTTGTCAAAAAATATTTTTAAACTAAAATTGCATAATCACATGTAAATTCATCTATCTTCCTATATCTTTTAATAAAAACCTGCTCATTTCACATAGAAATTCAAAACTGAAGCCCATGTAAAAACTAAAATTCTTGTTAAATTTCAAGTCAAAAAACAAACCTGTACATTGTATGTGTCCTTAAGTCCAACATGCCAAGCCATCAAAACCTATTTGACCCATGAATTTAAGCATATCAAACTAACCAACTGGGGGCGAGATGAACTTACATAAATTGCAATTGCATTGCTGAAATCACAGATATATATATATATATATATATATATATATATATATATATATATATATATATAAGACTTTGGCTAAATCCCAAAAAACATACATATATTAATCATAAGATGTCATTGAGAAAGGTCTAATTCAAGGATCAAATCTAAAATATTTTTTGAAATAATAAAATAATAATTTCAAGTGCTAACCGTTTGAGGGTATTATAGAGCAATGAAAATGCAAATGCTTCCCATCATCTCCTGTAGAAACATAAGAACTTAATAAGTAATTGCATACAAAATCAAGCCTAACTGTTTTTTCATATTAGCAATAGTTATGCATTTTGTAAATTTATAATACTTGTTGTAAAGATGCCATCTCATTAAACTTTCTCTTAGTAGCAAAAGTATTCAAATTGTGCAATTACAAAGATATCAAACATAGTTTCTTAGTTCCTGTGTTCTGTTTTCTTTATAGGATTTGTTGAAAAATAAGCATAATGTGTATTTGTCATGTGCACTCTAACCAATATGCTTCGCATCAAAAATAAATCTTGAACCATTATGGGTTTTATGCAGGTTTCTCTTCTGTTTATGGAAAGAAGGTAATATTAAAATGGCAATTCATTATGCAGGTTTCTCTTCAATTTGAATCCATTCTTCTCCAACCTTAAAATTGTCTCTACTACCTACAACAACCCCATTACCAAACTCATTTAAATTTAATCGATTTGAGTCCCTTCTTCTCCAACCTAATCATCACTTTTCAGTAAAGAAAGAAATGCCACTTCAGACCCATTTATCTACATAAAAACGATATTGATCAATAATTTATCAAACACTAAAATTTCATGTGGCATAGCAAATTGTTTCAATGATAATCTCCTAAAAGAATTTAAGGCATTGCAAATTGTTTTAGTGATGATATTTACCATATTCATTATTTATAACAAATTGAACAATAAATAACTGTCACAAACCATTCTTCACATTTGGACTCGAGCAAATCAAAATTCATTTCACTATTTTAAAGAATTCTCTGCATGAAACAGTAGGAAATATGATATCAAACTGCATTTACATGTGACATAAACTGAGTTCTGAGCCTATATTTAAATCTAAAACTTAAAAATTATCAACAACCTTTACATGAATTTTGAGTTTTGCCCCTCTTGAAGTATCAATTCACATACAATGCATCAGATAGAAATCGAATCGGACATGATAGTAAACAACCACATACAATGAATCAGACATACTAAAGACAACATGAAACAAAAGAACAGTAGGTTTGACACATACCAGTAGGTTTGAGCCCGTGTAAAATGGTTCAATCTTCACAAAAAACCATGAGAGTTCCTGGAACATAATGTGCAGATCAAACAACGAATTATAAAATTGAACCAGAGGAGTACGTATATTGTTTGAAATCGAACAAAAAGATACATGATCGAAAATTCAATTAACAAAATTGGAGGTAATCGGACTGATGAAATCGCGTTTTGGTTCGGCCAAGATACAAATCGAATTAATCAAAATCATAAATGCTTACCTGACCACCATGATTAACTTGTAATCGGATTGCTAAAATCGTAGGTAGAAACAAAATCGACATTTTGGTGCAGAGAGGAGGGAATGAGGGAGGAGCGGCTGAAAATGGAGGAAGATGAAATTAGGGTTAGAAGAATGTTTTTAGGCCTTTTTGAATAAACCCGGATAGGAACATGGGCCGAGTTTTAAACCCGCGTGTATTTTATTGAGAAGATGATGAGGTTGTGCCACGTGGACGTGTTGTATAAAACAACTTGCCAAGTGGCAATGTGGTTGCTGAAATGTTGCCAAGTGGCTTAAAAGAGTTTCTTTTATTATATATAAAGATAAAGATATCTAATCCCAAGCTATCATCAAAAATTTGAGACTTAGCCCCATGAAATTTTTACACTGACATTTTAACATGACAGTAAAGAAATTTGACATCAAATCAAAGAAAAATCAATTTAAAATTCTACAAATTATAAAGTAATTAATACATATTTAAAAAAATTAAAAACCCAGTAAACTATTTAAACAAGTATGTTACTCCATTAATTCTTATAAATACTATTACCGAAATATATAATAGCAACTAGGTTAGAGTCCATGTATTACATGGGTAGAATAAATAAAACATATTAAAATCATTAGTTTTGTAAATATTTTATTTTCTAACTGTTATTATCCATTAGTGAAATAAAAATTTAATGAATATTTACAAGTTATAACACATAATGAATTAGAAATTATTATTCTATATTTAATATGTATTAATAAATTTTAAAATAACTATATTTATATTTTTGATGTTTAATAGTTTAGTTTACTTATTTACAATAATTATCATTTAATATGAGAGTGACAAGAAACTTAAATATAAATATACTAGCTTTAGTAAACCCGTGTATTACACGGATTTAATAAATATATATTAATATAATAAAATTTATTATTTATAAATGATATTATAGATACGATATGACTGACTATAACTAATAAAACAGTGATATCAACATTTTAAAATTTTAATTTTAAATTTTTTCCAAAAAATAAACATTTTATTCTAAAACAAACCGTATAAAAATGTTATTTTTAAAAATTTTCTTATCATAACTCCCAAATGTAATTATTTTTTATTCTAAAAAATTGAATTTTTAAAAATACCAATTTTAAAATATTTAATATTTTTAAAAAAGTTATATGCTTCAGAAAAATTAATTATTTTATAAAAATTTTGTTTATTTAGAAATAATATTAATAAATAGATCTCTTTTTTTAATTTATTAAATGTAAAAGAATGTTAAATAATATTATTAGTAATTAAGGTAATTATTTAAGAGAGAGAGAGGCGGGAAAATTTTGGTGATGATGATTGTGGTGCTGCCACGTGGCATCTCGATGATTATGGTGCTGCCACGTGACATCTAAAGTTACTCTTTTATTAGAGTAAGAAGATTTGTTTTAACGTATTTTAGTTAAAAAGGAAAGTCAAATTAAGTGGTTCTATAAGTTTTGTTTTTCTTATAAGAGAGATGTGAGAAAATGATTTTTTTAATATGCTAGAATGATGACACGTGTCATTTGATATGTTAGAATGATGACATGTATTTAAGAAAATCTTTTTTTATTATAGGTTACAGATTTTAAGTTCAAGTCCAAATAATTTAGATCGATGAGATACCTCAACCTTTATTAAAATATGAAAAGATCATAAGTCAAAGTCTAACATATGATTAAAATAAAAAAGATTCTAGGTTGTACAAGTGGTTTTCTCACTTAAGGTGAGTTTTCTCATGAGTATGGTCTTAGTTCCGAGACTGACGGGGATAGACTGATGTACGAGCTATCTTTAGGGAACGTGACAGCGTAATGCTTTAAAGTTTAAGTACTCGAGTAATAGATATGATCAGGTGACCAATGATCCTTCAATCCAACTAGTCTTTATAAAAACTATTAAACGATTGACATAATAGCCAATAGATAATTCAATAACAAAATACTAAAAAAATTGCAGTAATTGAAAGGATGACAACTACCGCCCGCCTTTCCATCCACGGTAGATGTCATCTCTCTCATCTCAAATCCAATCCTAAGTTGTATCAAATCCCAAATTTAGGTTTTCCTTTAACTCTTTCTCTAATTTTTACTTTATAGTTTGAATATTATTAGAATATTATTTGAAAGCTTGATAGTTTGAATGTTACTACGTGTGTTAGTATGCACCTCTTTATTGTTAGTTTGAATATTAAAACTTATTGGTAGATTGATTATTTGACTATTAAAATTTGTTTATTAATGTGTACTTCAATGAATGCAAATAATATGTTGAGACGATTCTTAAAAGAAAAAAGTTGTAGTTTTATCTTCTAAGACTCACTAATATATTGATTTCGATAATATTATTCAAATCATGTTGAATGAGGCCCCTTGCTTGATCATTTGTCTTATCTTATCCGTAAACCGGTTTATTTATCTTTTCAGTAAATCAATAAGCAATCCTCAAGAAAGGAAGATCTAAACTTTCTATTAACTCTATGGCATAACTCCAATCAAAGGTCTAATACTTCACTAAAAGAGTGAAGCGAATCAATGGTCTCCTTATCTGCTTTCATGCTAATGGAAATACTGCTCTGAGTCAGGTCCTACGACTTTCTATATTTTTCATCTTGTTGGATTGATCCTTTTTATCTATATTTTTGTCTAAGTGCTTTTCCCAACCTTCTTTTTTTCCAATTCTCCATTGCTCTTCTTTTTTTTTTTTCTTGGAGGAGAGATAGGTATTATGTTTTCCCAATCTGTTAGGGTGGCTTTTTTCAACTCGGCTAGTGTCCCATTCTGTTTAAGGTGCATTTTCTTGTGATATCCTTTTTTTCACCTACATCAACGAAGACGGATTTCCATCCCGAATTTAATTATATCTTTTAATCACATGATTCGACCCAACTTGGACCTAGAATTTGGATAATAAACGTTAGTTCACTGACCTAAAACAATTTGACCCCCATGAAATTATGCGCCTGAAACTAGATGGAGTAATGGCTATAAGAATTCTTTATGGGAATGAAAAAATATGTTAAGATAAAATCAAGTTGGGCCAAAACAACAATAACTGATGGTAATATAACACGTAACGACTTTTAAATATGATTAAGAAAACATATTTCACTCAAAATTAATTAAATAGTAGCATCTCTACCAACTTTATCATTTACTCTAGGGGTGCATGCATGATGCGATGAAAATATAATATGCAAAAAAAATTAAATTTAAAAAGACTAGCAAATTCATTCTCAAATTATAACATTTGTTTTTATTGTGTATTTTTATGAAAAAATTAAAGTCATTTAAAATCATGAAAGAAGTTAAATTAAAATTTAATAATTGTAATGAAATAATTTACATGCGTGTAAATATAATTAATGAAGTTAGATTTATAAAGGGTCCTAATGGGGACACCGCATGGGTTTTTGGGGGTGGGCCGGTTCAAACGGTCACAGTCAGGTCTTGCGGTCACATTTTGGGACGTAACCCTGACCGCATGGGCTTGCAGTCACGGTTCATGGTGTTTGTCCCCGTGACCGCATGGTCTTGCTATCACGGTTCGGGGTGGTAGTCCCCGTGACCTCCTAACAACAAAACGACAAAATGACAAAATTGGCTGTTAAAGTTGAAAAGCGGTCACCAAACCGTCACAGGGAGGCCAAACCGTGACATCTAGGGTACAGTTTAAGGTACGATTTTGACAAAAGGCCGGGATTCCCGGCACAAACCGTCACGTGGAGGACAAACCGTGACGGTTTGTGCCCCAGAATTTCACCTTATATACATTTCACCTTCGAACAATCGGCATATCCATTTCCAAACTAAAAATTCGCAATTTCATAATCCACACTCGAGATTTTTCAGCCTTCGTCATTCCAAAAACACGTTAATTCGAAAACAATGTCGGGTTCGGGAGATCATTATGCGTTTGTGAACTTTACAACATCTGAAGCAGCTTGGAAGTTTCATGCGTCGGTTAAAGGAAAACATTGGGATTTGTTTCAAAGCAAAAAGATTGCGGATGGTTTGAACCACCGCGTTTTCGGTACGTAATTTACAGGTTTAAACCATAGATTTGATAGTTTAAAAAGATTGCGGATGGTTTGAACCACCGCAATCTTTTTGCTTTGAAACAAATCCCAATGTTTTCCTTTAACCGACGTATGAAACTTCCAAGCTGCTTCAGATGTTGTAAAGTTCACAGACGCATATCCGGCATTCAAACCATGCCTGTACGTATATATCAACGTCAAAACTTAGCTTACAGTGAGTACGTTAATAAAACTCCGATCGAACGGTGTTTCTCGCCTTTTCATTCTCAAGTTTACAGTGATAAAATTACGGAAATAAAAATAAATGTTTAATGCTTAAGGAAGATACACGAAATCAAACTCCGATCGAACGGTGTTTCCCGCCTTTTCATTCTCAAGTTTACAATGATAGAATTACGGAAATAAAAATAAATGTTTAATGCTTAAAGAAGATACACGAAATCAAACTCTGATCGAATTATTATTAGTAGTAGTAGTAGTAGTACTACTACTACTAATAATAATAATAATAATAATAATAATAATAATAATAATAATAATAGTAGTAGTAATAATAATAATAATAATAATAATAATAATAATAATAATAATAGTAATATATAATATTAGTAGTAGTAGTAATAATAATAATAATAATAATAATAATAATAATTATTATTATTATTATTATTATTAATAATAATAATAATAATAATAATAATAGTAATAATAATAATAATAATAATAATAATAATAATAATAATATAATAGCTGAAGGATTGCTCATCAGTAGTTTTGTAAACAAAGTTTCACGGTTTGACCTATACGTGACAGTTAGGGTTTCTCAACCGTCACGGTTAGGGCTAACCGTGACCTTTAGGGGTATTGCTCATCAGTAGTTAATTAAGCAGCTGAAGGATTGCTCATCAGTACTTTTGTAAACAAAGTGTCACGGTTAGGTCTTGCGGTCACGGTTTAGGGTGGTAGTCCCCGTGACCTCCTGACAACAAAACGACAAAATGACAAAATGGGCTGTTAAAGTTGAAAAGCGGTCATCAAACCGTCACGTGGAGGCCAAACTGTGACATCTAGGGTACAGTTTAAGGTACGATTTTGACAAAAGGCCGGGATTCCCGGCACAAACCGTCACGTGGAGGCCAAACCGTGACGGTTTGTGCACCAGAATTTCACCTTATATAAATTTCACCTTCGAACAATCGGCATATCCATTTCCAAACTAAAAATTCGCAATTTCATAATCCACACTCGAGATTTTTCAGCCTTCGTCATTCCAAAAACGAGTTAATTCGAAAACAATGTCGGGTTCGGGAGATCATTATCAAAAGCCGAAGCTTCCAGATTTGAATGTCATGACCTCGGTGATTCTGCTCTTGGGCTCGCAATCTCAAGCTTTTTCTTCTTGACTTACCCCGATATCGACGCTGGTAAACTCTCTGAACTCCGTGCGCGCAATGTTAGTGGAGAAAAACTCGCTCGGGTTGCAGTTCGCCTCGGGCTTTACAAGTACATCCGTCACAACAAAGCTGATGTTCTTAGTGATAAGGTATTACATTATCAAGTCTACTGATATTCATGCCAATTATACATTCTGTGTTGCTATTAAATTTGGGGTTTTTTTTGTGTTTGAGGAGTGCATACTATTTGAATTGAGTTTACTAATAGCCTATTAGGCGTACCGATTATACGTCATGCATTGCTATTGAATTTGGGGGTGGTGTTTTGATTTTGTTAGGTTTGGGAGTTTCTTATTGCGGTTGAGGAAGAAGAAGGGATAGTTGTGCACGGTGGAAGAAGGAAACCGACCCTGCATAACCAGTTTTCCAAAGAAGCTGCGCTGCGTTTTGTCTCCACAAAGATTAAAGTCAACGCGTTCTGAATCAAGATTAAAGATAACAGATTACAAAGACTAATTAAGCAGATTAGAAAAAAAAAAGATGAACTGAATCGCACGTTTGTTAATTATTAAAACTATAAAATAGTGTTTGTTAATGATTTTAAAAGTATATAAACCTGAGGATAAATCGGTGCACCACCATATGCAACAGCAACTTTCACACCAGTTTCATAGCAGAATTTCTTAGCTTCTTCAAATATCTAACGAAATAATACAGATCATAAGAACAATAGTTATATTATATATTCACGAAAAGATAGAAATGATGTGACGGTGAAACTAGTAATCGATAATCAATCATCATTTGTACAGACTAATGGGGACACAGCATGGGTTTTTGGGGGTGGGCCGATTCAACTGTATTGTGCATCTTATTTCTTCATTTGGCAGCCAGACAATTGGAAGGGGATTACCCGATGCCCAGTGTGAGCTATCATTGGCCGAGATATGCATATCAAGAAGCACTAGAATGGCAAAATATGTATGAGGGTCGTTTAAATAATTACATTAGAATAATGGATCGTCATAGAGGCACCAATGTCTCCTGTAAGATATCATTATCGGATACTTCATCATATTAATTAATATCCCTTTATTTGATGATGATGATGATGATGATGATGATGATGATGATTGTCACACCCTCATTTTCCACGCACGGGGTTTTACCGTCAGGCGTGTGACATAACCAGGATCTCAGATAAGCATTAGTTATACCAAATGACTCGATAATTACAAATCATATAAGTTGTTTAATTTTAAGGAAACAGACCAAATGTAGTTAAGTAGTGCGGAAGCGAATACAGTGAAACATTCAACAATAGTTTTGAAACACACAACCATGTGTCCAATCCAGTTTATGTAAAGTAAATGCAAATTAAATCTTGAAAACAGTTTGTGGTGAATACAGAATGACATGCTGTAGATGTTGTGCTACTAAACGTGCCACATCAATGTCCTGAGAGAAAACATGCAAAAATCTCAGTACAAGACTGGTGAGTTCACAGGTTTATCAGAAAACAGTAACTATTAGTAATAAAGTTCCCGGATTAAGTAATCCGTCAAGTATGTAATTCCCGGATTATATAATCCGTCAAGTATGTAATCCCCGGATTATGTAATCCGTCAAGTATGTAATCCCCGGATTATGTAATCCGTCAAGTATGTAATCCCCGGATTATGTAATCCGTCAAGTATGTAATTTCCCGGATTTAATAATCCGATAAGTATAATGAAATTCCCGGATTTATTAATCCGTCAAGTATAATTAAATTTCTGGATTTGTAATTAAAGCATATAATGGGTAGCTAGTCCATAATGATCACTATGTGTATGAAGTCGCGACCGTGCTAACATGTAATCAAATAATAAAGTAGGTCCGATTGTGGATCACACACCACAACCTTTAACAGGCTAACTGTTCACCCGTTTGCGTACGTTGTGCTAGTGCGACTAGCCCGGGTGGGGTATGTCACTCCCAGTAGATCTACTAACAATCACCTCGCTATTTGCATATTAACGGTCCGAAGGGCAAAGTATAACACCATAGTATCAAGTATATGCAGTATTACAAAAACCCAATGTAATGTAACGTTTATGAAAACAGCATGTTTCTCTCCCCCAAAAAAAGTATAAAGTAAAAGTGAGGCTGTAAACTCACCTTGAATTGATGTAATGTATATGAACAAGAACTTCAAAGAATTAGGCAATGCACGATCAAGCACGATCGATACCTATTATTAATTATAACTAAGTCTTTAAAATGTGTTTATTGCGAATAAATATATTTGGTAAGATTCGGGTTGGTTTGGTTTGACGTACACGATTCGATATACTAACAATACCATGTATTAATAATATTATGAATTTTGATATTAATGATAACAATGGTATAATTATAATGTTAATAATTGTATTTGTGAATAATTTTTACATATAATTCTTATCTTTAACATAATTAATCCGTAATTAAGATAATATAAGGTTCATTAATATCTTGATAATTATTGTTTAAAGTCCATTTTATAAAATAACTGTTTTTTAATATTTGTAATAACTTTTATAAGTAATAAATAAATAGGGTTTTTTTTTAAAGAAATATTTTTCCAGAAAATAATTATATAATTTTTGAAATAAACAAGGGTTATAAAAACTGTTTATATAATTTTTAGAAATTTTTCCATATTTTTAAAAGGTTCAAAAGGCCTTTAAAAAAATAATGTTGGGGGCAGGGTTCGAACCCGTGACCCCTAGGTTTGCAATTTGGACCGGGAACCAGTGAACCAAGGCATACAGCCGCAGTATTCCTTGGCCCCAATTACTTTTAAACACAACCCAAGTCAAACCCCCAAACCAATGAAGAACCCTAATTCGATTAACTCCAAATCGAACCCCAATTCAACGTTGTTAATCAGATTATTGTTAGGGCTTTTGATCCCCATATGAAACCGAGCATGTATGTATATTTAATTACCTGTTTTGAAGTTATATGGATGGTGAACACTCGATGAGCAGTTGCGACAGTAGGTTGGATCCAATTCGTGTGCAAATGTTAACGAAAATAAATTAACTTCGTGTGTAGCTTCGTGTGATTCTCTAGTGGCAAAGCCCTATGTTAATTTGGGTGTAAATTACTCGGATGTCGGGTTTCGACAAGGTTGCAGGTCGCGGGTAATGTGGTAATCGAATAGGGTGTTTGTGTTTGTTTTATCTTAAATTGAATGGTACAATCGATTCAAAACAGATGATGGTCCATTTATAGTCAGTTAATTTGTCGATTATTGATGTTAGTGGTGATTCGTGGCCCGACTGTTTGGCCGACAATGGGGAGGGTCGGTTTCAGTGGAATTCGCACTCGTATTATTGAATTGGAAGTTGCCCCACGTTCGAATAATCCACTGAAAGGTGTCGGGAACTTTAATTAGGTAAAAACCGCGTTTGTTGGACGGTTTTGGCTCTCGCCGGAGAGGTGGCCGGAGGTGGCCGGACGGGGGAGAAGGCGACGGGCGGGGGGGTGGTTTAAAAGAAAAATTACACATTTAGCCCCTGGAGTTTGGTACTATTATTATTTTATGCAAAAAGTTTTTAAAACAAGTTTTAAATGTTACAGAATTAACCCCTGCACTTTTAATTCTAAATTATTATTATTATTATTATTACTATTAGTATTATTATTATTATTTATTATTATTATTATTATTCTTAAATAATAGTAAATGGATTAAATTGGCGGTAAGCCGTGAAAATTATTTTAATAATATTAACCGAAAACTCGGGTTGTCACATTATCCCCTTGTTGAAGGAATTTTCGTCCCGAAAATTGGAACACCGGGGTTAACAACCAAGTATACAGAGAATTCAGTTAAACCGATAAATAGACTACACACAGTGAGTTAACGAGCTCAATGCTAACTGACGTACCGGTCAGATGTCACACACCATTACATTCACCACATGATCTTTAACAAGAAGAATCTTAAGTTTCCTTTCTGATTTGGGAATATCTTGAATGTTCCTGGCACTTTTGTTCATCAGAAGGTGACCATGAAACCATCTGTATCATCTGAGCTATCACACGCACGTGAAACTTTATGAGGTAGAACAAATGTGAAAGTAGACCCACAATGTTCTTTGCTTGATATCGTGAGATGTCACAGTATCTCTCAGTTGAGAAAATTTCGTCCTGAAATTTAGTTGGAGTTAGGTTCTGAAGGTGTATCCACGAACAAGTGCGGATAGTTAGACTTCATCTGATCCTCCCGTTCCCATGTATATTCTGGTCCTCGTTTGGAGTTCCATCTTACGAGCACAATGGGGATTTTGCTACGCTTTAGTGTCTTGACCTCTCGATCCATGATCTCCACTGGTTCTTCGATGAAATGTAGTTGATCATCTATCTTTAGTTCCTCTAAAGGCACGATCAATGATTCATCAGCCAGACATTTCCTCAGATTGGATACGTGAAACACATCATGTATCCCTCTGAGTTCTTCAGGTAAATTCAACTGATAAGCTACTGGTCCAATCCGTTTGACAATCTCGAATGGCCCTACATATCTTGGGCTTAACTTCCCATGCTTTCCAAAGCGTATTACACCTTTCCAGGGTGAGACTTTCAGCAGTACTTTGTCACTAACCTGAAACTCCAATGGCTTACGACGCTTGTCAGCGTAACTCTTTTGTCGATCACGTGCTGCTGCCCTACGGTTACGAATTTGCACGATCTTCTCAGTCGTTTCGTGCACAAGTTCAGGTCTTGTAAGTTGGCTTTCTCCTACTTCTGCCTAACAGATAGGTGATCGGCACTTACGTCCATACAATGCTTCAAATGGAGCTGCCTTGATCGAGGTGTGATAACTGTTATTATAGGAGAACTCAACCAATGGTAGATGAGTTTCCCAACTGCTGCCAAAATGGATCACACAGGCACGAAACATGTCTTCCAGCGTTTGGATCGTACGTTCACATTGACCATCGGTCAGCGGGTGATACGCGGTACTCATATCCAACCGCGTTCCCAATGATCGTTGTAATGATTGCCAGAAGTGAGAAGTGAACCGAGCGTCACGATCAGAAATGATAGATATCGGCATGCCATGCCGAGAGACTATTTCCCTTAAATAGATACGTGTCAGCTTCTCCATTCGATCAGTCTCTTGGATTGCCAGAAAGTGTGCGGATTTCGTTAAGCGATCTACTATAACCCAAATGGTATCGCATCCGCTGGGAGTCCTAGGTAACTTCGTGATGAAGTCCATTGAGATCTGCTCCCATTTCCACACTAGAATTTCCGGTTGTTGGAGTAAACCGGATGGTCTCTGGTATTCCACCTTAACCTTGGAACAAGTTAGGCATCTGCTTACGTACGTGGCTATCTCCGCCTTCATTTTCGGCCACCAGTAAAATTCTTTCAGGTCCTGGTACATCTTGTCTGAACCTGGATGAATCGAGTAACATGACTTATGAGCTTCATCCATTATCAGCTCTCACAAGTTCCCGTACTGTGGTACCCAGATCCGTTTCATAAAATAACGGATTCCATCAGCTTTAACCTCCAATTGTTTCTCCATGCCTCGCATGGATTCTGCTTTGAGATTCTCTATCTTCAAGGCCTCAGATTGAGCAGCTTTAATTTGCATTGGTAGGTCAGAGTGGATAGTCATTTGTAATGCGCGCACCCGACGAGGCTTTAGGGTTTCCATACGACTAAGGGCATCGGCTACCACATTAGCCTTACCCGGATGGTACTTGATCACACAGTCATAATCATTGAGTAATTCTAACCATCGTCGTTGCCGCATATTCAGTTCCTTCTGGTTAAATATGTGCTGGAGGCTCTTATGATCTGTATAGATCGTGCACCTGGTTCCGTATAGGTAGTGCCTCCAGATCTTCAAGGCAAACACTACAGCTCCTAGTTCCAGATCATGCGTTGTATAGTTCTTCTCATGCACCTTGAGCTGTCTAGATGCATAAGCTATGACTTTGTCACGTTGCATCAATACACACCCCAAACCTTGGATGGATGCATCACAGTAAACAACAAAGTCATCAGTTCCCTCTGGTAAGGCTAGGATTGGTGCGCTGCATAGTTTGTCTTTAAGCGCCTGAAACGCTGTTTCCTCTTTGCTACCCCACTTATAAATTATTCCCTTATGAGTCAGGGCAGTCAAAGGTTGCGCCAATTTAGAAAATCCTTCAATAAATCTCCGGTAATAGCCTGCCAAACCAAGGAATTGTCGCACCTCAGTAGGCGTCTTTGGTGCCGGCCAATCCTTGATTGCTTTAATCTTTGAAGGATCAACATGTATACCCTTTTCATTCACCATGTGCCCAAGGAATTGCACTTCACACATCCAGAAGTCACATTTTGAGAACTTTGCGTAAAGCTGTTCATCTCTTAGCAATTCCAGTATGGTTCTCAAATGTCCCTCATGATCCTCCTTATTACGGGAGTAGATTAGTATGTCATCAATGAAGACAATGACAAACTTATCCAGATAAGGTTTGCAGACACAGTTCATGAGGTCCATGAAAACTGCTGGGGCATTAGTCAGCCCAAAAGGCATTACAGTGAACTCGTAGTGCCCATAGCGTGTTCGAAACGCAGTCTTGGAGATGTCTTCTTCTCGAACCCTCAACTGATGATAACCTGATCTCAAGTCAATCTTGGAATAGTAGCTAGATCCTTGCAATTGGTCGAATAAATCATCAATGCGTGGGAGTGGATACCTATTCTTGATTGTCATCTTGTTCAGTTCGCGGTAGTCAATACACATCCTGAAGGTTCCATCTTTCTTTTAACGAAAAGCACTGGAGCTCCCCAAGGTGAAGAGCTGGGACGTATGAATCCTTTGTCTAACAACTCTTGCAATTGCTTAGACAGCTCTTGTAGTTCGTTCGGTGCCAGACGGTACGGTGCCCGAGCGATCGGAGTTGCTCCTGGTGCTAGTTCAATTTGAAATTCTACCTGTCTGTGTGGAGGAAGGCCAGGTAGGTCTTCGGGAAATACCTCAGGAAAGTCTCTAACAACAGGAACATCTTCAACTCGCCTTTCATCCGCCTTTGGTTCAGTAACAAGTGCCAACAAGGCAAGGTGTCCTTTTCTGAGACATTTCTGAGCCTTCAAATATGATATGATGCCGACCACCGCACCCACCTTTTCACCTTCCACAATAAGAATTTCATCGTCCGAAATAGGTAACTTGATCAGCTTCTCCTTGCAAACGATCTCAGCACTATTCTGGGATAGCTAATCCATCCCGACGACTACATCGAAGCTTCCTAGTGTGACAGGAATAAGGTCTATGCTGAAGGTGTGTCCGGATAAGCCTAGCTTACAGTTTTTAAACACTTGTGTTACTGTTATCGTCCTACCATCGGCTATTTCTATGGCATAATTAGAGCTCAAATCAGTAGGCACCATCCCTAGTGTTTTACTAAACTTGGTGGACACATAACTCTTATCAGCACCAGAGTCAAATAAAACAGAGGCATAACACCCATTAATAGAGAATCTACCAGATACTACAGTAGGGTCGTTTCGAGCATCACCTGAGCCCATGATGAAGACTCTGCCTCTGCCACCGCCACCACCATTGTTGTTGTCCTTGGGCTTATCAGCAGCACCATTGTCACCATTCTTTTTCAGTCTCAGGCAATCCCTTTTAAAGTGTCCGGGTTGACCACATTCAAAACATACAGTCTGATTGTGGTTCTGCTGTTGTTGAGGTGCTTTTCCCGAGAGATTCACCCGGCAATACTTGGCAATATGCCCAAATTTTCCGCACCTCTCACAAGTGTTCCTTGTGCACTGCCTAGTATGATGGAACTTGCATTTGCTACACTTTGGAAGATTTCCATGGTAGCCACCCGGATGAGAAGGTTGGGACGAATTAAACTTCTTGTGTTGAGGTTGATAAGTGGAGGATGAAGATTGCTTTCCGCTGGTAGATGATTCCCATTTCCTCTTGTTATTGTGGAAACCAGATGCAGCACCTCGCGGGGGCAGTTTACCCTGCGCGACAGCCTGGTCAGTCAACTTGTGGGCCAGTTGAACAGCTTCCTGGATGGTAGCTGGTCTAGCAGTGGTGACCATGCTCTGGATTTCAGGTACCAGTCCGTCGATGCATCTTTCAACCCGTTTGTAAGCCGGGTTAACCATAGTAGGGCACAGAGTAGCCAATTCGTGAGAACGAGTTGTGTAAGCTTCAATTTCAGAACCTACCATCTTCAGGTTCCAAAATTCGGTTTCCAGCTTTTGTATTTCATCTCGTGAACAGTACTCCTCTTTCAGCAGATTCTTGAACTCTACCCATGTTGTGGCGTTTGCATCTTCAACGCCCAGCATCTGAACTTGTGTGTTCCACCAGCTCAGAGCAGCACCATCTAGTGTGCCAGCAGCATATTTTACCCTATTCCCAGCAGGGCAGTTGCAGATTTCGAACACCGACTCCAGCTTTTCGAACCAACGGAGCAGTCCCACCGCTCCCTCGGTTCCATTGAATGGATTTGGCTTGCAGTCCATAAAGGACTTGTAGGTGCAAGTCGGTTGACCAATAGGGTTCTGCTGTGGAGGGGGTTGGTTTGCCAACGCTGCGGTGATACTATGATTGATTATCGCTGCCAATTCTGCAGGCGTCATTGAGATGTTACCTCTCCCGCGTCCACGTCCTCTTCCAGACATTCTTTACATTACCAAATATCAAAAGCTAT